>RJVU01015592.1:2166446-2176471 GCA_003731715.1 Anabarilius grahami | reverse complement strand
GAAAATTCAGCTTTGCCATCACAGGAATAAATTACTTTGTGAAATATATTCAAATAGAAAACAGTTATTTTAAATTGTAATAATATTTCACAATATTACTGTTTTTACTGTATTTTTAATTAAATAAATGTAGCCTTGGTGAGCAGACAAAACGTCTTTTAAAAACATTAAAAATCTTAGTGGTTCCAAACTTTTGGACTGTACTGTATATGTATATATATATATATATATACATATAATTTAACCCTTGTGCATCAATTTAAAAAAGTTACTCTGAGGCCCATAGAAGACAAATATCCCCCCAAAAAAACTGTCATAAAAATGTGAATCTCTGGAGCACAGACTTAAGTTTAATTTTAAAGAAGACCCTAGGCCAAAACAAAAGTCAAAAAATTGGGAAAAAAAAGTTATAGATGTTAAAGTTTATGAAAATGATTTATGAACATTTTATATAAAATACATTTAATAAAACATGTTGAACTCAAAAACTGCTAGAAAATCAAAGCCATAAATCTAAATAAGCTGAGTTCCAAATTTGAGGTTGATATCTCAAAAAATGAGCTTTCAGTAAGATTTTGTTTGGGCGCAGTACCAAATTTTTCCCATTAGATGCCAGCAAAGCTCCACTGGACTTATTCACGATACAGCACAGCCTCTCGTATCTTATTGCTTACTTATTACATTTTAAGATATTTTAATCACTTTAATCACAGCAATGACTTCTACACATAATTTTAATACCTTTTTGCACTATGTTGATATATGATGTTATAAAATCATGCCAGAATAAAAAAAAATATACATTTATTACATTTTAAGATATTTTAATCACAAATGAAATGGCTGTATTAGCCTTTGGACGGTTAAACCGAATGACCTTTTGACTCTTGAAAATCTTTAAAGTACCTTTATATTTAGCAAAGTATAATTTAAACATTTTGGATTCAATAAAAGTGATCTAGTTGTACTACCTTAAATACTTTGGATGTCATATCTTTGTTTTTTATTATTATTAAGGCCTTTGGACAAAAAAATGACCCGTGACGTCATTGAGCTGTATAAATAACAACTGCAATCTTGTGTTATTCCTGACCCGGTTTTGAATTATAACTGAAATAATATTTTTAAATTAATTTTGTATTTGTGTACTATTTGTACAGCTGTTGTCCCAAAATACTGTCATTACCTTCATGCAAAAAGCATTTTAGAATAATAACAAGGATCAGAAATGCCATTCAATGGCAAGATTTTTTTATATAATTATACATTAGGTATCATTACCAAACTTGTTAGTATTTGACCATTTTTCAATGTCTTTAACTGAATCAGTCAAGCATGTGTGTTTGAACGAGTAGTGCCTGACTCTGAAGTATTAAATACTGTTGAGTTCTGTGTTTATATCAGTTATCTGCCTACATTGCCTAATGTCGCACAATCATTTATAAAAGAGTGATCTGTATGAACTCACATTCCACAGTCGTGACCTTTTCACCGTACAGTAATCAAACGTTCAAATCTTGAAGGCAAGTTGCCCTATCATTTTTTCTTTTGTCACACACAGACTCTGAATCATGACACTTAAATATTTGCAAAGATTAAATGCTCTTTCCATGTGGCTTTCTGTACATGATGCAGTAAAAAGTCGATCAAATATGTCAGGACTTCAGACTCTATTATCTGGATATAGTGATTTCTAAGACAGGAATTCATGTTTGTGATGTGTAGCATCCATTTTGTTTGACTCATTTAATCAGATATCTGTCTGGTCATTTCGAAGCATGAATTAAGCCCCAAAATTGTGTTCTTGCAAATTTCCCTTTTGATCTTTAGTAGATGAGCAATTTAAAGCTGAAAATCGAAAATTGCAGAACTACGTCAGGGAGCCATCTGATGAATTATGAAATTTTATTAATCTGTCAGGATGATATTGATCCAACTAGGCAACTTGCCACAATCATTAAACCACAAATAACTTTTGTTGATGCCCTTTAGAGTCGCAGACACAGTCATTTGTGCTATTTAAAGTCAGCTGAGGCTTCATCGTGCAGATCTGCTGTGGTTTCTGCACAAATAACTTTTGTATAATTTAGAGTTAAGTCTACTGTTGCCATTTCTCTCATGCACTGGCTAATTCATTTAGATAAGCAATTTAATGAGCTTAACGAAAAACAGATCCCACCACAAAGACAACATTTATTTTAAGCAACTCTTCTTTTGATTTGTGTTGCAGCCTATGGCCTGAATAATATATAACTTATATTGCGTTGGGGCTCCCCGCTTTGTCCAGGGAAATCTTGCTGGCCCCAAATTGCGCATGGAAGAGGGTCTGTTCTCTCCTTTAGAGTTTAGTTTCTTTCCCTAATATGAGCACTAATTGACTTAATTATGGAGATGCAGTGTCTCAAAGTAAAAAGACTTGAGTATTCAGGGCCCTAGAATGATCATTTCAAGCTCCCAGGTTCGTACGTGGAATTCATCTAAATGATTCACTTAGTTTTGAAACTATACTTTAGATTTAGTGAAGCATTTCATGTTATTAAAAATAAAGGTTATTATATCTATGAATTTTTTTGCAGCCTAATGTTTCCCTGAAGAAAAAGACTGTAAATGCACATTTAGCTAACTTGTGAACTTTTTGGAGTATACTGGCATACGTATATGTAGATATATCTGTGTATACATACGTGTCTTGAACTCAGATAGAATTTCATGGTGTTTTTAGATACACATACTAGAGTTAGTGGTTCTTCAACCACTAGTCACCGCTGTCGTAAGCCATCGAGTACTCGAGCGCACAATAAACATTACAGCATACTTGTTTTTCTTAAAGGTACAGGATGTAATATTGACAGCTAGTAGTTTAAACTGCAATCCAAATTCAAGATGATGGCAATTAGACTACATGATTTTTGTCTTATTCTATCATAAAAATGTTCAAGCGGTTGAGCGAAGATCTAAGTGATGCAAGTACAGATCCATTTTTACTGTTGAGAACCTGTGAAATATTATATGAGGAGGTTAATGTTGTATAATACCCCTAGGCTAAATGTTAAAATGAATTTTATTAATATATGTATGCACATTATTTGACATCAAATTTGCAGATGTTAAGGTTATAATGTTGTGCGTCAATTTACAACTTATTTGGAATGTGCTAAATACAAAATGAAACCCATTACTTTAATGTTTTTACAATACATATAAGAGGCATACTTGTTGCAAATGTTGTCCCCGCTTAAGGTCCAACTGTAGAATTGTAGTGTCCTTCACACAACATTAACTAACATTGCACTACAATTTACAGACACTCATCCATGACGAACTCCTAAAAACGACGCAATGGTTCATTCTTCACCAAAACACAGCCTGAAAGTTTCTAAAGTACATCTATTCTCGATTCACTGTATATAGTGGGGTTATTCAACACTTTTTTTTCGTGTGTGTGTGTGTGTGTGTATATATATATACAAACGAATTTACATCACGCAGTCCTTAAAGTCCATGCTGATTATATCAGAGATGGCAGAGAGAATTATTCATTCCAGTGTCTGTTTCGCTTTAAAACACAAACTCTCTATGATATTGTGTCATTGTATCTGAAGAACACGAGCCCTCCCGCATCGCGCTGTTACTGTCTGAACAGATGATATGCAAACTATGTTTCTTGGCTGGATAAAGCAAACCAGCTTCTTGCTATAAAAGTTTTGATGGATGAGGATTGCAATCAAAGTAAAGAAGATTGCGGTGACGTACAGGAGTCGTACATTAAGTAGGCGTGAGTCCGTTATATTGATGTGCAAACAAAATCATGTATGAGCGCTCTCGACACACTGATCGCACATTGTATTTATTAGGGGTGTCCCCGACTATGGATTTACATTCCACTAGATAGTGCGCGCAAACTCTTTCCACGCTTAAGGCCAAAGGAGTAACGTTACAGGCTACTTTGAAAGGCTTGCGCGCTCAACTGTGCACGAGATGGAGCGAGATGCGGAAAATGAAGTAAGGCCTATCGGGCCTTAAGACAACTTTTTATTTTCTTTCACACACAGCACAGAGAAACAACTTTCTAATAAAGCGACCAGACTGCCTGTCAAGTGATAGACGAAACTGACAATGATTTTTATCTTTTTTTAAACTGAATTGAAAGGCAATGTGGATAAACATTCACAGCCGCGATGTACAGAACACCACACAAATATATAGAAGAAAATGAATAAAAACATTTTGGATCAATAAACCATAAAAATATATATAAATAACTGCAGAAAGGCCACACTGCAGATAGATATGCATTTCGCATGTCGGCAAATCAAATTAAATCGGCTAAATTGCCTGTGCGAGCAAGCTTTAACTCTACAGCGCAACATTGATGCACCGAAAAACAATCAAAAATTAATTTACAGAATTGAATTAGAACAGAATATATCGTTCCAAAAAATAAAAAATAATGAAATAGTCATAATCAAGTCACAAGTGCAAAATGCCTAAAGTGCAGGGGAACATATATTCAAAACACAAGCCACAAATAGTTAAATTAGATAACCCAGAGTGGGGGGTGACTCAACATGGCGGCGCATTGATCACACCTGTTTTCTCACGCTCCTACAACATCCGGCTATTTCTTTGTCAAACAGCCTTAGTATCGTTCAAAAACTTAACAAATATATAAATCACTGTAAACAATATTACGACACAATGACTTCGCGTACTACAAAGAAAAAACATGGAAACCAAGACGACTCCAACGCTGAGGCTAATCATCAAGCTAGCATGACAGTCGAGGGTAATGTAAAAGAAGCCAACGCATATACAGACAAAAACCAAGACAGCAACATTATGAGCGCAATCGCAAGCATGAGAGAAGACTTTTCAGTCAAATTCACAAGAATCCTCTCAGCCATACAGGAGGTTAAACAAGACGTCAAAGAATTTTCTAACAGATTGTCTACGGCGGAACAACGTATTAGTGACACAGAGGATCAAGTATCCGAACTGCAAAACACCGTAGATACCCTTCAGCAACAGGTGAAACTTCTTGTAATGTAAAAGCCATGGTTAGCGACCTCTGGAAGACATGCAGAAGGTTTTTTTCACAGCCTACCTGACTGAAATGCCTCATTAATATGCAAGTCATTTCAGCTCATTACTATGCAATTCTTTTGTATTCTCAGTTGAGAATGACCCATTATTCATGCTGATTCACGCCTCCATGCATACGGTGTTTCTTGGCAAAAAGTGTCTTACAAAAACTAAATCAATATATTGTTATAAATGAAAGAGTAGTCAGCATAATTTTTTACATAATTTTGAAGCAAAAACTCTAGTCTACGACCTCCAATACCCTAAAGTATTGTAAACACAGATTTACTATACTTTTTTTGGCCTTATTTCAGTGACTTAAGTTTTTTTGTTTTTTCAATAACCACGCATAAATGTTATTCCTTCAAAAACACAAACATGTACATACATGTTCCTCACATATTATGGTAGCCTAGTTTGTGCTGAATACAGTGTAATGACACTTGTGTCATTAATATGTTTATGAACAACCGAAAAAAGCACAAATGTCAGGGCATGTCAAAACTTCTCCAGTCCCTAAATCAGCCTCAGACTCCAGAGGGTTAAACTGGAAGACCAGGAAAATCTAAGTCGTCGCAATAATGTGCGCCTCGTCTGTCTACCTGAAGGCGCCGAGGGCTCGGATACGGTGGGTTTCCTTGAGAGATGGCTGCCTGAGGTACTGGGACCGGAGTCTTTTACCAACCCGATAACCATCGAACGAGCTCATCGTTTACAGGAACGTCGAGATCGAAACGCTCCCAGAACACTTATTATGCGCTTCTTGAATTCAAATGATAAAGACAAAGTGTTACAAATCGTGCGGGCCAAAGGCAAGATAACATACGACAAGCGCGAAGTGAAGTTTTTCCAAGATATCGCCAGAGAAACACATCTGAAAAGACAGAAATACTACAAAGTGAAGCAACAGCTAAAGGCCACGTCACGTAACGAAATCTCTCTCTTTTCTTACGAGACTGGTAACGTATTTAGAGCAAAATAGGATTGATTGACTTTTCAAAGACACTTGAAGGATGATATTTAGTACAGTTGTGGTCAGTTTACTTTAGTACACTTCTAAGTATCTATATTGTTTATCAGTTATTTTCATTATAATTTGTTGTATATTCAGAAGCTGATTGATTGTGGTTACTTCAGTTGTTATTATAGGCTGTTGTTCAATTTCTAATATGACCAGCCGTTTGTTGATGGGAGCGTGTAATCAACGAACATGCTCTTGATCCGCGTTATGCTGCTCCTAGCAATAGGATCGGTGACACAAAGTGTTGAATCTTTAGATTTTGTGTTACGGGTAAAGTGCTGGCAAGTTCAGGGGGCCAGTACGAGTAAAAGCATTCTGTGTATGTTTTACTTTTTTCAGTCATGGGGCAAATTGCATTTTATTGTAAACAGGCTAAGGGACAAGATTGTAATATTACGCAGTTCTCAATCTATGCACTAACACTGTAATGGGTTCCATTTCAGAGTTAAAAATAACATCGTGGAATTGAGAGGCTTGGGGAAATTAACTAAAATTAAGCAAGTAATGACCAGAATTAAACAACTTAATCCATCAATAACACAACACCAATACCAATACAAAGGCACTGGAAAGGCCAAATTTACTCATCTTTATTTTCTCCTAACTCTAGGGGGGTAATGATTTTAATACACAAGTCAGTTCCATTTCAAATATCCAAGGTTTTACAGGACACGGCAGGTCGTTACATAATAATACAAGGCTCTATTCTAAATGAAAACATTATTTTGGCAAATGTATACGGCCCTAATACAGATTGTCCGATTTTTTTTGAAAAATTATTTCTTTTACTGTCTTCTTTACCAGGAAAATTGCTAATTGCTGGAGACTTTAATTGCACAATATCTCCTAGTCTTGATCGATCAACAGGTTTAGATACAACACACACACAGTCTAGGAAAAAGATATGGGACTACATAAAAGAACTCAATCTGTGTGACCCATGGCGTAGGTTATACCCTAGTAAAAGAACATATTCTTGTTGTTCTACTGTGACGAAGGGTCATTCTCGTATTTACTTTTTTTTTAATCTCTAATGACCTCTTTCCAAGAGTAACATTGTGTCAGTATGATTCTATTGTTATCTCAGATCATGGTCCAGTTTCTTTAGTTTACAAATCAGTAAGTGATATAAATGAAACTCGTCGCTGGCGCCTTCATCCTAAATGGTTACATGATCCGGATTTTATAAAATTTATTGGAGTACAGATAATTTTTTTAAAGAGAATAAAAATGAAACTTCAGCTGCTATAAGGTGGGAAGCATTCAAGGCATATATTCGAGGTCAGATCATTTGTTATACAAGCTCAAAAACTAATAAACTTAAATTGGAATTAGATTTATTGGAAAAAGAAATTAAACTTGCCGAGGAAAAGGCTTATTTAGACACTTCAAATACTATAGATCACAAACTTCTTAAACTTGGAGCTCAGTACAACACCCTTTCTATAACAAAAGCTGAAAATAGCTTAATAAGACTGAAACAATCTTTCTATGAGCATGGACAAAAGGCAGGAAAATTATTAGCATGGCAGATAAAAAAAATGGACACAGAAAAAGCCATTAATAGTATTCAGACTCTGAATGGGGAAACAACATCTAATCCTTTAGAAATAAATAATGCTTTTGTTTCGTTTTATAAAGATTTATATAATTCTGAGTCAGCCCATTTTTATTGAAGATCAAGTTCGATTTCTCAATGATCTTCAGTTCCCACTCATATCAGAAGAAGATAAAACATATTTAGACCATACATTAGAAGAAAGTGAAATCTTGGAATCTAAATCAAAGCTGAAGAATGGTAAATCTGCGGGCCCTGATGGTCTACCAATCGACATATATAAGCTTTTTAAAAACAAATTGGTTGGTCTTCTAAAGGAAATGTACGCAGAATCATTTCAAAATGGCTATCTACCACCCACGCTGAGGAGTGCCTTAATTACTTTAATTTTGAAACCTGATAAGTCTGCTACCAAATGTGAGTCGTACAGACCTATCTCTCTACTTAATACAGATGTAAAGATCATTGCCAAAATCTTGGCAACAAGATTAGAAAAATGCCTACCATCTGTAATAGGTATAGACCAAAATGGATTAATCAAGGATGGTCAGGCTAGTCATAATATTAGGCGGGTCTTAAACATTTTGTATGAAAAAAGAGAAGCCCCAGACACATGTATTCTATCACTTGACGCAGAAAAAGCGTTTGATAGAGTAGAGTGGCTGTATATGAATGATGTATTGACTCATTTTGGTTTTGGAGACTCATTTCTACGTTGGGTCAATATTTTATACTTTAAACCAACAGCTGAAGTTAGGACTAATAACACATCAAAACCTTTTAATATACACAGAGGAACACGGCAAGGATGTCCTCTGTCACCATTGCTCTTTATTTTAGCACTGGAGCCCTTAGCAGTTGCAATTAGAAGCAACTCTATCATTAAGGGCATTAAAATTAAAGATCATGATCATCGAATAGCGCTATATGCAGACAACACCATTCTTTTTCTAACAAGGCTTGAGAGATCCGTTCCAGCGTTGCTCGAACTGATTGACAGATTTGGAAAGTTCTCCGGCTATAAAATTAATAATACCAAATCATCAATGCTTTTTTTTAAATACCCAAAAAAGACATCAACCACCAATTGGGCATCCATTTATAAATGCAGTCGATGGCTTCAAATATTTAGGCATAATCATTACTCCTACAGTTGACGGGTTAGTCCCTGCCAATTATAACCCAGTCATAGCCAAAGTCAATGAATCTGTTGACCGATGGTCCTCCCTACCAGTCTCACTGATTGGCCGTATAAACATTATTAAGATGAATATTCTACTGAAATTTCTGTATTTATTTCACTCTATACCACTTTCCCCTCCATTGGGTATGAAAAAAAAATTAACCAAATTCATTTGGAATAATAAACGTGCAAGGCTTCGCCTAACATTGCTATATCTTCCTTATGACAGAGGAGGTTTACGTTTACCAAATTTGCAGTGGTACTACTGGTCTGCCCAGTTGGCTAATGCCACCTATTGGTTTTCCTCAAAGCCACAGTTACCCTGGGTAGAGATATAATCAACAGTTATAAACGGAATGAGTATGGACCTGTATTTATACTCTGACTTGTATAAAAATAAAAAAAAGGCTACCAAAAATCCATTTGTTAAAAATACTTTAACAGTATGGAATGATGTTCAGCACATACTAGGAGAAGTTCCAACTCTCTCTTACTTTTCTCCTATTTGGGGAAACAGGGACTTCAGACCAGGGAATAATGACTCTGGCTTCAAACAGTGGGCATTAAAGGGTATCCGTAAGGTTGGGGTTTATTTGAGGGAGACACATTGATGACCTTTAGAGATCTTAACGAAAAATTTGGAATCCCAATGACACACTTCTTTAAATATTTACAAATTCGCAGCTATATCAATGTTAAGCAAAATTATTCCCTATCTAGACCTTTACCAACAGAACTAGAAAAAGCTATGTTTTTTGAGGATCTTAGTACAAACCAAATTTCACAGTTTTATTGCAAATTTGTTAACAGCTCTAAAGAATCATCTGAATCCAAGAGAGTCGCTTGGGGTACAGATCTGCAGTATGACCTTTCAGATTTAGAGTGGAGCCAGATATGTATCAGAGCCCAAAATTTGTCAATTAATGCTAGATTTAAGTTGATCCAGTTTAACTGGGTAATGCGTACTTATGTAACCCCTGAAAAGTTAAATAAGTTTAACCCAAACATTCCAGACATCGGTTTTAAATGCCAAAAACATAAGGGAAAATTCTTTCATTGTATCTGGGAATGTGAGGTGATTAAGACGTTCTGGCAAAAAGTGACAACAGTAATTTCCTCAATAATCTCAAAACCATTTCCAGTGACTCCTGAAATATGTGCTTTGGGTTTAATTCCTGTAA
>RJVU01015592.1:2121600-2142168 GCA_003731715.1 Anabarilius grahami | reverse complement strand
CACACACACACACACACACACACACACACACACACACAAATACAGAGCTTAACAAATTTATTAGACCACCTGTCGTAATAAAGAGAAAACACAAATATGTGTGTGTTTGTGCAAAATGTCTAAGTTAACTCAGCATTGTCAATGTAATTAATTCAGTTAAACATGATAATTGGATTTATTTATATTTTCCTGATTTCAGCTTTTTCAGTCAGTTATTTCTTCTGCTCTCTCAGCAACACTGAATGTTTGAGTGTGAAGAGAGCTAAAATAAATTATCTCTTGACTAAACTGATGGAAAACACATGCCAGGAAATAGATCTTGCCAACCTGCAACACATACTTTGCTATGGTTCAGCGCTAGCCAAACATAAACGTGTACTGCGCTAGGGTACCGTTTGCCCAAAACTTAAACGTGCTTGTGCATGTATTTGGCCAAACTTGCCAAGATGAGAACAGCACTCTATCCAGATGCTTGGAAAAGGTGTTTATAGAACATCTGTCTTAGTATGTAAGAAATTACACTAGTTATCTTTGTTTAGACACAGGAACGATGATGACAAGGCATTACACCATTTATGCGCTAATGAGCCGTGGTGGTTCCATTGTTTTCAGTTTTTTTTTTATGCATTGTAGTACACAAAAAAATTGATGCACGACCATTACAAAGAAACTAAATGATCAAAAATACATGAAAGATCCGCACAGGAGAATAAAGTAAAAAAAGCTCAAGAGAATTTATTTTCCAGAGGTCACAAAAAGTGCAAAAGTGCAAAACGTTTCGGGATCAACCCTTTCATCAGTGCCATAATTCCAAGCATACACCTTCCAATCATTATGGAGAGCCGGACCTTATATATAACATTGATTAAGTGTCTCTACTTACCTTTATGGAGTTAGTATTTGAGGTCCGGCTCTCTATAATGATTACAGTAATAAGCTTATTAAATGGATACAGGTGTATGCTTGGAATCATGGCACTGATAAAGGGTTGATCCCGAAAACTTTTTGCACTTTTTGCACTTTTGCACTTTTTGTGGCCTCTAGAAAATAAATGATGAGCTTATGAACTTATGAAATTATGAACTTTGAGCTTTTTTGACTTTATTCTCGTGTGCGGATCTGTCATGTATTTTTGATCTTGGAGTTATCTTTGGATCTCCGCACCACCAGAGGCTGTATGTACAAATATTTGTTTGGACTGTGATTTGGTGCTACACTTTTCTGGTTTCCAAAGAAACTAAATGGAAATGTCATGCCAGTTTGATGATATCTTTGCTTTACTGCTGCTGTCACTGAAGATGACAACACGAGAAGCAAACATGTAATTGGTTCTGATCGGCCGAACCCTAACCCTTGTTTTAGAACGAGTTACAGATTTGACATTTCAGACAGCACATCAGACTGCATAAGACATTATTACATGTGGCAGTTCAAACCTTAAGTTTAAGTTTTTAAACTGTTTTTTAAACTTTGTTTGATATGTGTCACATTAAGCCCAGAGGCAATTGATTTTATGTCGAACCTGTCAGTTGCTGTGTCGTGCTGATGACGCAAAGATGAGCAGCGCAGACTCTTTAACAAAAAAAAAAAAGTTTTTAGTTGTATGCTTTTCAGCTGTAATCAATATTTTTACTGTTCATTTTTTAGTTTGTGATGTGCATTTTGGTCATTTTTTGACCACTTTAGAACCAGTGGTGTTTACCCCCATTCCTTTTTTAGCCCACACCTTTTGTAGTCCATTTCTGTCCTTTTCTAACGCAAAGCTATCTTATATTGTAGCTTAAAAAGGACTTTGAAGACATTGCATAGGTTGTTTGGACTGCTTTTATGGTGCTTTTTATATTATTTTCATTTCTGGGTGAACTATTATTTTAATATCTGTGGTCTAAAGTCTACTTTTTCCAAGAATAAAAAGAAATATCTTTTCCATCTCACTGTGAAATAGTAATATTACCCAGTGCAGCACAATACAGCCTTGTGTGTCTCAAATTGATCTCAAAGGTTTAATTTTACACAGTTCATCTAGTGGATCTTCCACAATAGTTGCATCACTTGTTCCACTTCTCTAACTCTAACCATTTCAGCTTTCGGTTTGTCTTAGTCTAATGTATTATACATGTTCTGCAGCTGGAGCGCATGAGCGATTTGTATTAAAATTAAGAACGGAGAAGTGCTCTTTATTTTTCACTCAACATTTCACCCCAAAATGAAAATTCTGTCATTAATTACTCACCCTCATGTCGTTCCACACCCTTAAGACCTTTGTTCATCTTCAGAACACTATTAATTAAGATTAAATTAAGATATTTTGATTAAATCCGATGGCTCAGTGAGCCCTACATTCACAGCAATGTTACTTCCTCTCTCAAGATCCATAAAGGTACTAAAACATATTTAAATCAGTTCATGTGAGTTCAGTGGTTCAACTTTAAGATTACAAAGCGACGAGAATATTTTTTTTCCACCCAAAAAACAAAATAACGATTTTTTAACAATATCTATTTCAAAACACTGCTTCATGAAGCTTCGAAGCTTTGGGAATCGAATCAGTGATTTGGATCGTGCATCAAACCGCCAAACTGCTGAAATCACGTGACTTTGGCACTCCGAATCACTGACTCGATTCGTAAAGCTCTGAAGCTTAATGAAGCAGTGTTTTGAAATAGATATTGTTAAAAAATCTTTTTATTTTTTGGCACACAAAAAATATTCTCGTCGCTCTGTTATATTAAAGTTGAACTACTGAACTCACATGAACTGATTTAAATATGTTTTAGTACCTTTATGGATCTTGAGAGAGGAAGTACCATTGCTGTGAATGCAGGCCTCACTGAGCCATCGGATTTCATCAGAATATCTTAATTTGTGTTCTGAAGATGAACGAAGGTCTTACGGGTGTAGAACGACATGAGGGTGAGTAATTAATGACAGCATTTTCATTTTTGGGTGAACTAACCCTTTAATCATGGTCTGTGTGAATCTAGTTGTTTGAGCCTTTAAAATGACATACTAACAAAATCTATGACTGAATTATTCAATTATAGTCCTCAGTAATAAGAACAGTACAGTATTGGTTTTATTAATACAACACTTTTAAACCTAATGGTCACAAAGTAAAATTCTTTTTTTCTTTTCTTTGTGATCTAACTTTTTGGCTTTTTGCTTTTGAAGCAAAGAGTTTTTGATAAACTTTTAAAGCAGCATATGTCAGTGTGTTGTGATATTTTTCTTTTGACCTTCCTCGAGAAGATTAACAGTTTGTTTTCTCTTTTTAAATGTAGGTTTGTTTGGCACTTTTGTACTGCAAAATATTTATAACTTGCTGACCTTTGTTTATATGTGTAGGTTGGTGAAGCATAGCTTCATCCATCAGTTACTGTAATTTTCTTTTCTTTTTGAATACTTCATAGAATAAAATGTTTTCGAAGCTTTAACTTTGTTGCTGTGAAATTTTAAATCTTCCTTTTAGTTGACCGACTTGTGTTCTGTACTCCCACAAATTAATGCCTCTGTATCACTCCATCTGTGAGATTGATACCTGGGCTGGTCAGGTTATTACAAAACAAGTCTTTTAGCGAAAGTCAAATGGACTGTGTGAACAAGTCTTTTAAAGCTAGGATTACCGTTCTATTTGATGATGGAGAGCGTCTGCCATCCATGACCGTTGTTCCACAGTAAGTGACACAGATGAGCAACGACACAGAGAAACAGCACGGGTCCACAGATAATCCCTGCAATTGAAATGTTAGCAAATAGTCGTATTTACTGCTAATTATTTAACATTTTCTCTCCTGCCATTCATAACATGTTACATTGCCATAATGCCATTGACTATATAGATATATGTATATATGCTGATATTTGCCTTCAGTGTCCTCCAGTGGTTTTTAATGAAGACGTTTGGTTGTTTTCATTGGTTCAGGGGCTGTCATCGCACTGCAGAGATATGGTTTCAAGCCTATCCGTAGGGGATGTGTTTAATGTCTCCCCAAAACCAAACCCGAATCCTCAATTACTGCTGTATTTTGGTAATCTCGGCACATTCTGCTTTGTGCTTGTGTGCTCTTTTTCTTTCCGGCTCCAACCTTATCAGGAACTGGCACTGTTTATGTTGACTCGGACCAATGCAGTTTGAGTAATAACTTGTCCCTGCGCGATTTGATGAGCTCACGATTGGCCGGAGGATAGTTATGATGAACATGTAAATTGAAAGGCCACTGCTAAGTTTGAGGTGTTTTAATTAAACCGAGTGCAAACAGTAAATACTTGCATTCTGGAGCTGCGCATGAAATGGAAGGTAATTATGATGTGCTTTAATTAGCTGTCGGCTTGATCGTAATTGCTTTTGAAGATGGCTGACCTCTCTTCTTGGGTGTACGTGTTGGGGAGTCAATGTTGTCACAGTTGTTGTGACAACTGTGCTGGTCAAACTATCTTTTGGAGGTTACCTTCTTGGTTAATGTTCATTTATTTTCCCGCTTAGTTTTTTATGCAGTACATTTAACATAGCAACAGGTCTATAGAGGAAGTTGATAGTAACACGGCTCTATTCTGTCATTTTCAACAGGAATATATTTCAAGAAACTGCTTCTGTCATTTCCATGAATCCTTTTCAGTCCATTAAATTTCTGAAATTTGGATGATTGGTATATAGCTAGGGTTATATCATATAGCTAAAAAAAATAGTTTTTCAGCCTTTTAACAAAATTTAGAATAGCTTAAATCTGCATGCCTTTTTTTTCCAGTCAGAGTAACTTTCATTTCAACAAGACAGCAATTGTAGATGGATTCAAATTATTTCATGTCAGAAGCAAAATTAAGTTGTCTAATTAAATTATAGCACTGTTTTTAATTAAATTAATTGGTATTAATAAACAGCATTGTTGACCTGCATGTTTATTTTCATTCATAAAAATGTTTGATTGATCGATTGATTGATTTGTGTTTAAAGGAAAATGTTAACAAATGCTGTTTTGTAATCCATTCAGACAGTTGTTGTAATTTTACACACCTAAAGGATCTTTAAATGTTTAAAATGATAATATTTTGTTCAGAACCAACTTAAGCATGTAGAACATGGTTCTGTTCATAGAAGGTTCAGTTGTTTGCTGTGATGAGCTGGATTTGGCACCTGTGAGGATGACTCCACCACACCTGTCTCCACACTGCATTAGATGTCAGCTCCCATTTTCTTTCACTGCATGTTCGTAGCTCGGTCTCCAGAAACTAAAACAATGCCATTAAACTTCAACTTCAAATTAAGCCTCTTCAAGACTATTCCAAACACCACAGTTATTTTCCAACAGCACAGCAAACCACAGAATGCACATTCATCAGCGGCTTTAATGCTTGACTGAAATGTTCTATGTTAGCAGGTGCAGGTCAAATGTCCCCAAGAAAATCAGAATGAGAGACAGACTGTATCTCTCATATGTCAGCATAAACTTTACAAAAATGCTTGATGCGTGTGTATTTGAGAATTATATGTGATTCATTCATTACTTCACTTTCAGATGCCTGGTTTAGAGCCAGATCTTACTTGAATTAAAATTACTCATTTAAGTGTAAGAGCTTTTCTCTCTGAAAACAAAAATAAACCCAAGGCATTATTCCTGCCATTAACAAATCAAACACTAATAAGCATACGAGCTATGAACATTACTTTTGCATTGGCAAATCTGGTAGATTCAGATAAAATCTTACCATACTCATCAAAGTGGTCATCATTCACTCATCCACCCTAATGTCGTTCCAAACTCGTGGAGCACAAACATGAGAAATTCTAAAGACTTTTTGTGGTTTTCCATGCAATTAAAATGTAAGAGTTCAAGCAAAAACTGACACAAAAGCACTATAAAATTTAGTGTTTAAATAGTCTTCTGAAGCTTTGTGTGAGGAACAGACTGAAAATTAAGTTATTTTCACTGATAATCTTTCGCTCGCTGAGCTGTTAACCACTGCAAAGGGATGAAGTTAGTAAGTTGAATTCGAGAACCAGATCAGTTTAATTCAAATAAATTATTCAGACTGGTTTTGTGAACCTAATCAACCAATTTATTAGAAAGATTTGACTCAAAAGAAAGATTCATTTATGAACCTCTCTCAGGGCTTTTTCAGACCTGTAGATTATTTGCTTTGTTTTCTGAAACAGGGACTTAATTTGATCATTTCTTAATTTCTTCTTGGTTCGGTTCGCTTTCAGAAGGCAACATTTCAAAGCGTACCACATGTCAGTAAACCTGTCCTCTTATTGGTCTGTTCCTCACACAAAGCTGTCATACTTCAGATGACTTGGAATAAAGCACATTAGTCATATAAAGCTTCACTCCATGTTGATTGTAATTGCATGGAAAAATTTCTGTCACACAGGTTTGGAATAACATGAACACGAGTAAGTGTTCCTTGACCCACAAAATTATGTTGAATTGTGTTATATTTTCCTGTGTTTCAGGCTTTGTTGGAGCAGGTGGTTGTGAAAAGTGAGGGCTTCAGTGTGGATCATCTGGAGAGAGTTTACTCAGTGCTCAGCCAGTGTATTTACCTGCACCGCAGAGACTACGACAAGACCCGCCTGATAGAGGTTGAGTGACACACACAGATCAATATGATGTTCAAAGACATTATGGTCCTGCTGGTTGTGCAATTTATCAAATTACATGTGTGCTTCATGTGCACAAGCAAAAAGATTGGACATACCCATATTTGTGACCACGAAACAAGTCATAAGAAATTTATACATCATCTGAAAGCTGAATAAATAAGCTTGATGTATGGTTTGTTAGGATAGGTCAATATTTGGTTGAGAAACAACTATTTGTAAATCTGGAATCCGAGGGTTCAAAAAAATCTAAATATTGAGAAAATCGCCTTTAAACTTGTCCAAATTAAGTCCTTAGCAATGCATATCCACTCACAAAAATACATTTTTGATATATTTACAGTAGGAAATTTACAAAATATCTTCATGGAACATGATCTTTACTTAATATCCTAATGATTTTGGCCATAAAAGAAAAATCGATAATTTTGACCCATACAATGTATTGTTGGCTATTGCTGTGGTAATTGTACCACATGATAGCACGCCACTCACTTTCACTAGATAATGTTTTATTAGCTTTATTTGAAGTGATATACAAACCGACACTACATAAAATATGGATTTTCTTATTTTTTTATTTTTATATTTATTTATTTTTAATTTAAACTTATTTTTCATTTAATTTTTATTTTTTGGCTAATTTCAAACTTAAATAAATCCATGCTTATAATTTTTATATTTCTACAGTTTGTTAACTTTTGTGCTATTATTTTATTTTGTGTGCTTATTTAAAACTCATAAATACATGCTTTTTATTTATATTATTTTATTTTATTTTGAAGCAAAACCATTAAAAACTGGATTGGGCCATAAATATATTTGGTTTAAAAATGTTTTAGTACCTCTGTATTTTAGCTGCAAAATAATGACTTCTAATAATGGTTTATCTCCAGTGTAATACTGAATTAATACAATACCATTATTAACTAGTAGCTCTATACTGACTAATGACTCGTAATGTTCAGTTCAGTCATGTGTCGTGTGTGACGGCGGCTCAGAGGAGATGGATACACAGTGATTGAACACGGCACACCGAACAGCTGCTGTGTGTCTAAATTACGTTGGCACGCCAATGGTAGAGAGCTCTCGCACGGCCTCTTGGGAAATTATGTGCGCTGTTCTCAAATACAATAGTAATGGTAGCTGCCCAGCAGAAACAGATTAGAATTACTCCAAGGAATTATGGCCGGCTTGACTGAAGGCTAATTTGCATGTTGTGTACCAATTCCTCTTTGAGAGCACCCTAATGGAGTCGTATTTATTAATTCCAGGATGATTCGAGATCGAGACCATCTGGAAAAGCTGTATGTGTTTAGAATTTAATCCGCTGGTCTCAGTCAGATTGTTGGATCTTTTGCAGCCGGTGGACCGGAGCTGAGATCCACAGAGGATAGCAGAAATTGGACATGATTTTGTTAATTGTTCACACATTGTCCTGTGCCGTAAAATGGCTTTAGAGTTTAATTCTTAGCTATACTTTGACCTCAACAAGAATTACCATGTCAGATAAAGAGTTGTATTAAATCCATGTGTGGTTTGAAAGAACGTAAAGCTGAGTTCTAGCCAAACACAATGTCTTAAATTTGATGGCTTTTTCTTATGCTGTTTTAGCTCCGCCCATAGCGGGATATCATTGATCTAAAATTATGCTTCTCATAGCTGTGTATTAAAGGGATAGTTCACCAAAAAATTAACATTCTGCCATCAATTACTCACTCTCATGTCTATCAAATCCTGTATGATTTTCTTGGAAGTCGTAAAAGCTCAAAAGGGGACTTATTTAAATACTTTATTTTGCAACACGGAAGTAAGTAAGTTTCTATGAATGCTCGAGACTTCGGTTTCATTAGCCGCTATAGGTAAATAACTAGAAGAATAACAAAGTGATGTTTACACTGCTCTTTTTCATTCAATGAAAGTTTGTGTAGCTGTCAAGGAAGGCTTTATTAATTAATTTTATAAACACAAATCATATGGACTACATTTATGGTGCTTTTTGTCTTTTTTGGAGCTTAACAACAACTAGTCACATTTCACTTTCATTGTTTGGAAGAGAGCTGCTCGGACAAAATGTCTCCTTTTGTGTTTCATGGAAGAAAGTCATACAGTTTTTGAAAGTCATGAGGGTGAGTAAATGATGACAGAATTTACATTTTTGTTTGAACTATCATTTTTAAATGGCAATTATTTTTTGCATTTGTCACTGTGTGGGGACATGGTGTAAAAATAGACCAAAAACTTTTTTCAAAACCAAACCGATAGCTGATCACCTTTGATTTAGTCCCTTTTTGCATGAAATAACTTTGTCCTCTGTCCTGCTTCATGTTCTGCCATGATGATTTCAATTAATCATCAGAAGACTGGAGTAATGATGCTGAAGATTCAGCTTTGCCATCAGAGGAATAAATTACATCTTAAAATATTTTTATTTTTAAATTGTAATTATTTCACGGTATTACTGTTTTTACTGTATTTTTCATCAAATAAATGCAGGCTTGGTGAGCATCACAGATTTCTTTCAAAAACATAAAAAAATAAATAAATCTTACAGACCCCAAACTTTTGAATAATAGCAGTATGCAAGTACGTAAAACTTTAAAGGGTTAGTTCACCCAAAAATGGAAATTCTGTCATTAATTTCTCACCCTCATGTTGTTTCACACCCGTAAGACCTTCGTTCATCTTCAGAACACAAATTAAGATATTTTTGATGAAATCCGGTGGCTCAGTGAGGCCTGCATTGCCAGCAAGATAATTAACACTTTCAAACACCCAGAAAGCTACTAAAGACATATTTAAAACAGTTCATGTTAAGGTTGAACCCCTGCAGTCACATGCACTGTTTTAAATATGTCTTTAGTATATTCTGGGCGTTGAAAGTGTTAATTATCTTGCTGGCAATGCAGGCCTCATCAAAAATATCTTAATTTGTGTTCTGAAGATGAACGAAGGTCTTATGGGTGTGAAACGACATGAGTAATTAATGACAGAATTTTCATTTTTGGGTGAACTAACCCTTTAATGTTTTATGTACTTATATACTACTATTATTCAAATGTAATAAAAATGTATGTTAAGTAATAATAATAAAATAAGTTATGCTTATGTACATATAATATCATAATAACTAGTCCAAATAATGACCTTCAAAACTACTTTTATGCCAAGTTCATCTTGGTTTCATTTATAAATTATCCATAAAAAAATAAATTTGAAAGAAATTCACATTCAACAATGTGCCATTAATGACTGTTTTCTGTCTGTTGATTTTCAGGCAATGGAGAGGCAAGTTAAGCATTTCGAAACATTCCTGTGATGAATAGAGGGCTTTCAGAGAGAAATGTGATCGGAGACTCTTTTGATGGAAGAGGGAGAGGCCAGCGTTCTGAGCCAAGTCCTTAACGTGGAGCAGGTCTGGACGCCTCGGTCTTAAATGACAGCGGGAAGGGGGGAAAAAAAGGTGCAGACATTTGAAACAAAGGCTTACAAAGGCGACCTTGGTGCTATCATCTCAGGTACCTGAAACAGAACCAAACACAAAAACTCCTGGAGGTTTCGTTTTTGCTTGTTTCTTTTTTGTAAACTCACACACATGCCAATTGCTGATGATTGTTCTTGGTGCTATTGGGTGCTATTGTTTTTTTGTTTTTTTTGTTTTTTCTTCATCTGCTGCTCCTTGTTCTTCTCACAAAACACAAACAAACAGTACAAAATAAAAGATTGTGTGATGTCACAAAGCAACCTCAGCCTCTGTCTACTGGAAGTAAACACATATACATACACACAGATTCTCACCAGCAGTGGAAAACTGTATACGACGGTGTGATGCCCTAAAGCTCGAGTCAGTTGGTCATTTACTGTGGAAATAAACTACATCACACTCTTTCTACGTCCAACCTCCAACCCCCTGAGCATCGTTCCACTCCTGTGATGTCACACCTTGTCACCATTGAGATTATCAACACTTTTTAGCCTCATAGATACTCCTGCTGGAACAACAACACGTTTTGTAGGGACGTCTAGTGACAAGTTGTTTTCTACTGGATGTTAATTGTAAGTTTTGCAAGGCCTCTGTATTGTTAACTTTTCCCTGTGAAAAATGAGACTGTGTTCTCCTATTCAGACTTTGTTTCTACAAATATTAAACAAAAAATAAATAAATGGACAGATTTTGGTTAAAATAGATCTTTAGGAGAGGAATAGTATTTTAGACCCATCACATATTTCTCCCCCCCCCCCTCGTGTTTGTTTTTTTTTTTTTTTGTTTTTTTTTTTTTTTCTCATTCACTTTCTCTCTNGAGATTTGCAAGGAGATTGCACTGCCTAGCTTGTGCCTTAAACTTTGAAATAGTATTTCACGAGCAATTCATGTTTGTGGACAAGCCACAGGGCCACAAACCCTTTCCAGATGTTTTAAGAGACTTCGATAAAGTCGTCTTTTGGTGTACTTTATAGTTAATTGTTTGCCAGTCTCTTCTCAAGTCACCAACCCAAACATCTCCATGATTTGGTTGCTCCATCAAAACGATGTGGCTTTCTTTTGCCATCCATTTTTATTGCAACATCGCAAATTTGGAGTAAAAATATCAGCGATGTTTTGATGTTCAAATCGTTGAAGCTACAATGGCAGTCTAGGCAGTGCTGAATTTTTGAACGTAAAGCATTACTATATGTTTTTGTTGTATTTTTTATATATTTTGTTGTTTGCCGTTTTTTTAGTGTTTCCATTGTGCTAACTGTCTAATATTACGCTAAATCCTGTTGCATTAATAACTTAATTTCAGTCCGTTTTGGTTTTGTGCAAGTATCATTAGCTCCCCCTTTCAAACTCTCAGCTTTCAATGCTTTGTAAAGAACGTTGATCCAAGTTCAAGAGTCCCCGTGACCTTGTCTCGGATTCGGTGCTATAAACAAAACGGGAAAAAGAGAGAAAAAAATAACACTTTTTAAGACATATGCAAAAGGATAAAACTAGGAGTTAGCTTTGGACTACTGCAGTGCGTGTGAGAGACAGAAGCACAGCTACCTCAGCAAGTTGTTTTCATGCGAAGAGACAAAAGTAATGACCTGTTTACTGACAAACAGTATTTGTTGACCTCTGTAATATCACTGCGCCCTTCAGAAATTCAAGCTAAGGTACTGAATCACCTCTCCGACATGTGGCTGCTGCAGTAATCCTCGGGTTTGTTCAGATTTTTTTTTCTCCTAGCATTTCAGTTTTTGGGTTGTTCTGCTTTTGAGCCGAGAAAAGAAATGGCATTGTAATATCGGTGAAATGTTATATACTGTATATTTCAGTTTTTCTACATGTGCATCCCATGATTTTTATATTAGTGGCCATGTTTGTGAAATGCTTCAGTCCATTTCATGTTTTTAATTTCTCTCAAACTTCGCAGTCACATTTTACTTCGTGCTATTGCCTGTCCTTTTTTTATTTATTAAATTATGATCATATGTACAACATTTTGTTCAACCAAAACGAATTGGAAAAATTGTTACACGAAATTTGCGCCGAGACACGACGTAGCGCATTTTTGTAGCAGGTGTTGCACGACGTTCAGAAACGGGGTTACTGGTCTCAGGTCTCTGCTACATGAATATTTATTCCATAAGGGTGCATATGATGGTGGTTAGACTTCTTTTTCATTTTCAAATATTACTGTAGAGGATGAAGGGGAAGTTCATGTGGCTAATGTGTGTTTTGGGGTCCCTCTCCGTCACCTGTAGTATCAACAACATGCTTAATTGGTGTAGCATGGAAGAAACTACTGTAATACTGACCACTTGTGCTTCTCACAAATTTATCTGGGGGAAAAAAAAAGATGATTTAGTTGATGCCAATTCACAAGACGCCCTGTTTTTCATAGCTATTTGAAAGCATAAGGTAATTGGCCCTGAATCTAAATCAAATCTTGGTCAGTGCGTTATGTGGAAATGAAATTTCACATTTAGACCACTAATATATTTTTTAGAAAATTAACTCTTAAATCCTGCATTAAAATGTTTCAATGTGGGCATGAAAGTCTATGTAGTTCTATGTGTTTGACTACAAGTTAAAGTTGACCAGTTTAATTCAAATCGTTCGACTGACAGTAGGAAGTCAATAGCATTTTGCTTTAGGTAGGTGAATAAGACCCATCAAACCCACCTGATTTCAGTTTAACAAGTTCAGTTTTTTAAGTCAATGCTCTATGTTGGAGAAATTTGTCTCGTTTGCAAATAATGGTTTATATTAATTTCATGTAATCAGTAGATTTTTACCCCTTTAATGATTTACAAGGTTGAAGGAATGTTATTTTTTATTTTTTTTGAGTAATACCAGAATTTGTTCCTTTTTATATTTACTATGAAGCAAATCAAAACCACACATATTGTTCTGTCCTTCCCTGCAGTCCTTTTGTGAAATGAAATATTTACTGTAATTTCTGAAATAAACTGCTGTGATATACTTGAATAAAAGGTGCAAATTGAAGTTTCTCTGGGTGTTTCAATTTCAATCTGAATCCTGTCTCGATTTGTAATAAGGGTTAGAGCACATTTTGGAGTGCGCTGTTCATAAATTGGAAATAGCAAAACAGTAAGTGTAAGATTGACCAATAAAAAGCACATTTGCATTCACATATACGTTTTGACTTAAAGTATCCAGCTTTGGCAATAAGTCTTCTGGCTTCATTTATTTATCAGGGATTTTAAAGGCACACGTTTTTAAAATGTTATGGAAAAGACAACCTTCTATTATAGGGTTTCTGCAGATCTTAAAAAGTGTTAAATTGGAGCAGAAAGGCTCAACAAATTCAGTATCATGGCATTAAATTAGAGCCTTATGACTGATGGAAGGAATCACAGAATCCATTCATAAAAATGGAATTTACTGTATAATGCTTAATGTCATGGAATTTGTCAAATTTTGGATGAATCAATCAAAAGTAGGTCAATACACTTAAAAGGATAGTTCATCCAAAAATAAATTGTCATTTACTCACCCTCATGTTTTTCCAAACCCATAAAACGATCGAGTCTCTTCAGAAAATTTGGACTAAACCGCTCGATTCATATGGATTAGTTTTACGATCTCTTTATGAACTTTTTAAAGCGTCAAAGAGGAAGTTACATAGCTGTCAGTGGAGGGACAGAAATCTCTCAGATTTCATTAAAAATGTGTTCATTTGAACAAAAGTCTTACAGGTTTGAATCAATATGAAGTGTAATGACAGAATTTTCATTTTTGGGTGAAATATTCCTTTAAAGTTCTCTGAATGGTGCAGGCGCACAGTTTCGTCTTCCACAGACATACTCTGCTCTGAGAGTCACTTCAGGAGCACATTTTGTCATTTAATTTGAGAAAAACTATTGTCATATATACACAGATACTTAAAGGTCTTCACGGCAACCTGTCAAAAATAAAAGTTTGGTGTAACTTGAAGAAATCGTGATATATGACTGTTGTATATCTTAATGTAATAACACTAATTTAAAAATAATACAATTGTTATTAAAACTTAATTTGTTAAGGAATAATCCCAATTTTCTTCCATGTTTTAATTTGAACAGTAAACCTCTGTTGTGCAACACTTCATTTGCCAACAAAAATGAAAGGATTTAATTTTCATTTGATTAAACAATAAATTAGTTTTATTCATTTGATTAAAAATGAAAATACACAGAATTTCTGAAAAAATAAAATTTCATAGTGCTCTTATTATAAACTAATAAAGTTGTTTTTATGAATTATTAAAATTTAATTAAACCATTAAAATGGAATCCAGAAAAATGGAAATGGAAAACAGAATTTGTAATAAAAAATAAAAAGTATTTCATAGGGCCCTATTTTTTGTTAAACTTTTAATAAATTGCTGTTAAATTGTATGTTTCATGATTTCAGTTTATGCTTTGATTTATAAAAAGAATATCTTCCTCAGGTTTTTTGTTTTCCAGTACAAATATCTAAACATCCTTAAATAAAGATACATTTACTTGAGATGCAAAATGTTTTGTTTTCTGAGAAATTGAACAAAATTGAGTTTATGCTTAATTATCTGTCAGTGGGTATGAAAATGACTTCCATTTGAATTGATTTTTCTGAACCCATTGGCAGATATTTGTTCTTGTTTTGGTCATAAAATTACTTTCACAGGATCACAAGATTTCTTAGCTGATGTCATTTTGCTTCTCAAGTTAATGATAAGATATTTGCACTGGAAAACGAGACAAATCTTCTGAAAAAGAACATCCTTTTTTTGCAGTGTGATCAAAAGATACAGTAAAAGTTGTTTCCATATTCGAGTGTTTGGGAGGAGAGCTATTCAAACTTTATTTTTTGTAAAATTCATTAAAAAGTAATGGAGATCTGTTGGAAATTGTATTTTCAAACTTTGACGTGTTGCTAATACAACTCTCTGTGTGCTTCCTAGACATTTACATTTAAAGAACATATTGATGTGTTCTCTTAAATTTTCTTTAATTGGTTTTAAAAATGTCAAATTTATCTTAATAGAACCTGCAGAAACCCTGTATTATAAATTGACAGTTAATCAGTAAGGAGTTGCTCTTCATAAGTGCATGCTCTGTAAAAGTTAAAAAAATCCTTATCAGTTAGCCACAAATGACAAAGTTAAGGAAATTCCTTTGTAAATGAGTGATGCGCAAATGACCAGTCAATTTGTTTCTTTAGAATTCTGGATATGTATTTCAGCATTAATAACGTAAATTGTTCCGGTAGGGTACAGATTTACAGACATTGTCCAATCCATTGAATTTTTCTAAAAACATTTATACACAATTTTCATTGGTTTTTAAAATATACATATCTTCCCTATAATACAAAGTTTCTCCTTCCATCTTGCTCCATCTGTATTCCACCATGGCTGCAGGCTCGTGGATTGGAATAAAACACGAGGTTTAAAAACCCACAAAGAAAAGGTGGAATGATTTACACAGAACAAAATGAAATGAAACTCCTCTGGGCATCACAGGTTCTGGTATTTTGTGCTTTGGAGTTCAGGAGGGCCTTCGTTCTATCCCGCCTCTCTATAGCGCTGACCCTCGCTGGAGGGCTACATGACCAGCGTCGACATCCTTTAGCTTCTTGCTGAAGTCCTTTCACGCTGCAACTGATCTTTATATATGACACACAATCCCATTTTCTCATCTCACAACATGACTACCAATGAAAAACGAGATGTGACGGAAAACTTCTCAAAGAAACATGATGTGGGAGAGGAACATCAACTCAAACACTGAAGGGGGAATAAAAAAAAATTGCATTTGGCTGACCAAGAATGCCGTTCCAATGGCACGACACCTGAGGGGGAGCTACGCTACGGATCCTTTGCTAAATCTTGACCACGATGGTCCGACCGCGTTCCACCCAGGTTGGCTGGCTGGAGCTCGATGGGTTGGTTTAGGCCAGTTCGTGACATTAGAGAAGTCCAGAGTCAAGCTCGTCCTCAGCCACTCTGAATGTACTTCTTTATAACCACGCATCCGTGTCTGAAAAGCGGACACGGCAGATTCTGCAGCAGCGTCCACGTGTTCGTGCAAGGGTCGAAGGTCTCCATGTTGCCCAGCGCTGGTCCCTCGCTGCTCACAATCCCTCCCGTTGCATAGATCTTCCCGTCTAGGATCGCCGCGCTGGGGGAGGAAGAACAAGAGACCATTTCCCTTTCATTTATGCTACACCATTTGTAATGTGGAACATCGTTTATTGCATCGTGTAGCGCAATCTACTGTTCATTAGACCAACCTGCAGAACTGCCTGGAGTGATTCATGTTGGGGCCGGCTTTGATGTTGCCCTTGTCTGGGTCGTAGATAGTGGTGGCTCGGGCGTAGGCTCCTCCCAGGATGAAGATAAAACCATTGAGGCTCACAGCGGGAGCGTACTTGTTATCTAAATAAGCCCGAAAGGAGCACAGGAGGCAAGAGAACAACAGATAGAAGTTACTTCTCTGATGTATGTTTCAGCCACAGATTAATTTTTCCCTGGAATAATAGTGTTATTTAGGCATTATCATGGGTCTGCTTACACATTGTGCTCAATGAAAGATCTATGGTGCTTTTTGGAGCTACAAGTAAGTCATACGGCTGCTGGGACGTCTAAATTCTTATCAGCACGACTTTACAATGTTCTTTCAGAAGATTCCTGTGAAACGGCTGGTAATTAATGAGGTAGATTACGGGCTACCATACTGTCTAGGACTGTGTGGTTTCTATTACGACTGAAGATTTTTCTAGTCGACTAGCAGTCATTTATTTAAGCGATTTGTAGACTAATCGAATGTGTATATTAATAAGCCATATTAGTCAAGATAATGAGCCTTCAATTGCCTATATATAATACATAGCCTAATCAGCGCTCAAGCGCACGCATAAAACTTGCCACAGAGGTCCGGCAAAAGTAATAATTCTAAACTTTTTTATCATATATTGATTATGTTTTCTGTGTTTTCAGCTGCAGAGATGAAGTCGACGATGCTGACTCGTCATCTCCGCAGTAGTTTTCCACTTGAATTGGTTGACAATCGCTTGACATTTCAAGGCTTCTATAGACATACAGTTGCAAGAAAAAGTATGTGAACCACTTGCAGAATCTGAGAAAATGTGAATAATTTTAATAAAATAAGAGAGATCATACAAAATGCATGTTATTTTTTACTTAGTACTGTCCTGAGTAAGATATTTTACATAAAAGATGTTTGCATTTAGTTCACAAGACAAAAAAAAATAGCTGAATTTATTCAAATGGCCCCATTCAAAAGTCTGTGAACCATTGATTCTCAATACTGTGTGTGGTTACCTGATGATCTATGACTTTTTTTTGTTTTGTGATGGTTGTTCATGAGTCTCTTGTTTGTTCTGAGCAGTTAAACTGAACTCTGATCAGAAAAAATCTCCAGGTCCTGCAGATTCTTTAGTTTTCAAGCATTTTTTGCATATTTGAACCCTTTCCAGCAGTGACTGTATGATTTTGAGATCCATCTTTTCACACTGAGGACAGTTGAGGGACTCAAACTCAACTATTAAAAAAGGTTCAAACATTCACTGATGCTCCAGAAGGAAACATGATGCATTAAGAGCCGGGGGGTGAAAACTTTTGAACTCAAATATCAAGGTAAATTGTACTTAATTTTTCTTCCGGGAAACGTGCAAGTATCTTCTGTTGCTTCCGAAGGCAGTACTAAATGAAAAACAATGATATTTAAACAAAATAAGAAAAATTGTGATCTTCATCCTGTTCAAAAGTTTTCACTATTTGTTTTCTTTATTTTACAAAGGCACGTTTTCTTGTTATTGTGAGTTTGCACAGTTTTGAATGATGTATTACTCTTATCTGTATGGCCAAAAATGATGAAGTATTTTAAGTTGTTTCCGCTGTTATCAGGAAAAAATGCAAGTGATCGCGCTGGCGCCTCCATATCTTGCAGTAAGCACGCTATACTTTAGCTTCCACACTCGTCACAAACACTTGGGTATATGCAGAATAATAAGCACAGGTATAGGTTAACGTTAGAGCAAGCAGCCATGTAAAGTTGCTATTACATGTTTCAAATGATAATTACATGCTGTAATTACCACAAGGACCCGCCGTTCACGATCTGTCCGTCACAGACTGCGTGACTTCGCAACAAGTTTTTTTTTTTTTTCTGAGACTAAATGATTTTTGGTCAACTACAGTAAGCCTCTTCTAGTTGATTAACGATTAGTCGAATATTAAGGGGCAGCTCTAGTTTCTATGTGACGTCGCCAGTCTGCAAACTTCTGAAATAGGTTTTGAAGCACCATTTGTAATGTATTTATGATTTTCTCTGTCTTTTTCTTGCCACATTCCATTTCCCACATCCCTGTATTCATTATGCTTTACATTATTACGCAGAGAATGACAAATAACGGCAAACAGATATATGGCGCCTGTTCCGTCTAATGATTCCATACAGAGGAAATTACCTCTGTAATACCCAAAGACCCTTCACAATGACAGGTTTTACTCACTCTATCCTTCTTCACACGGGGTAAATGGCCAAGAAACAGAAATAATCACATCTTTTCATGAGCAGGCAAATGACTGACAGCCCGACGCATGGTTGTGAACACGGAAAAGGTCGTCGAGCCGAATACAAGAGAGAGGCTATCAGCCTTTGCTTTCTGACAGAGAAATTGTCTCCCAAACGATTACAGCTGGGCCAATTTATTACACCTATGAATAATTCACGTGGCTGCGTTCAAGGTTTTGTTTTGTTTTTTTCCGCACTTTCGACTGATGCGTCTCGTTTGAGAAGCCATGCACAGAAGCGATCTGTAAAACAGCCGCTGGATTTAATGGTTGAAAAGGAAGTGCGAGATGGGCTCTCGCTTGGTGGCGTGACTGCCAGGTGCTTCTCATTAAACCCCCCCATCGCTCGGCTTTGAGTGACGGTCCAGATAACGCCCTCTTTTTATAGCACTCCATCCAGCATCAGTCACAGCAAGCGCTGCCGAATTGATCGGCGGCATAACCCAGGGGGAGGCGTCGTCTTCTGTAACAAGAGCACAGTTCTGGCGCCCCCCTGGAACACATCTTTTTTCCCCTCACAAAAACCACTGCTTTTGTGCCGAGTCACTTCATTTATACTCCCAGAAAGCTTTATTTGCATCATAAGCACATGCATCTCTCAAGCAGTTTGAGTTGCCGGCGCCACAGGATCAGCTCCGTTAAGTCCTAATCTCACTCTACGCAATGCTCTTTATCTGTTTGTTGTCTCGTTTTCAAACCCAACGCTGACGCTATCAGCAGAGCTCATTGTTGGGTTTGGCCCACGTTCTGCCTGCCACCATAACTCGAGGGGCTCGAACGTCACGCCGAAGCTCAGTCTGCTGCTTTGATGCTGAAATCCTGCCACCGGCATGACGTCTCAAGGTTTCGATCAAATGGGGGACCTGTATCTGGCACAATGGAGACATGAGAGATTCAGCTTTTTGAGAGTGAAACAAGACAACAACAACAGTTCGTGCCACCAATTTGCAGAGGTGTCTCGCTCAATTTTCGGGAGAGGTGAAATGTGGCAGAGAAAAGCTATTAAAAAAACGAAAGAAAGAGGAAAGGAGTCGTTTGAATAGCTAGATTCCCCGAGAGCCGAGTTGAAAATGGGGTGAGGACATCGGCAACAACCTTCGGTACTCAATAAACAAGCTGAAGTATTTTATGTGAAACTACTTCAGTCAAACCCATCTCACACTGTCTTTTCACTCTGATGGATGTCTCAAAGTATTGCTTGGCCAATTGACATGCTTTAAACATGTTTTTATAAACACTGGCTACCCTTCGCACAGGTAGTTTAGAGACCTAGGGGATGTTTGTTGATGAGGCAGCTCGAGGCGGCCTGACACGGTCTGACTGAGCACTAACAGAGACCAGTGGTGAGGCTGGGAGCTGGTTCAGTGATAACTCATCAGACTGTCCAGAGGCTCCCTGAATCACTTTTTAATGTGCCTGTACTCTAAAGACACCCTGCAATCTTGTGTAATTTATACAAGCAATTGTTTGCAATCAATTCTCTACCATCCACGTGGCTTCCAGTGGCACTTTGTCTGCTCGACCTTCAGTGACAGCTTGTCTTGTTGGCACTGGCTGAACTAGTGTTTGCTCAGTAGTGTTTACTACGGACTGCAGGTCTTCAAACAACAGAATCACACTGGGACTTTGAGGAAATGAACCTTTTAAAAGCCTTTAGCGTGAGGCTATTGACTGTGAACATGGCAGGGGAAATATGAATGGAACTCCCTCACTCTGGGTAAAAATGGCCTATAGGAAAATTTCACAAAGACTTGCAGGCCTGTCAATCAGTGAGAAAGAGCCAAAAACTATTGTTGCCAGGAAAGATGTTGTATGACTTCTAAAACAAATCATCCCATTTACAAATGCTAGAATTTATCCTTGTGTTGTCAAGTGAAATTGCAACAGTAATACATTATATTATTATTTATAAATACACAC
>RJVU01015592.1:2097924-2118703 GCA_003731715.1 Anabarilius grahami | reverse complement strand
CTATCTATCTATCTATCTATCTATCTATCTATCTATCTATCTATCTATCTATCTATCTATCTATCTATCTATCTATCTATCTATCTATCTATCTATCTATCTATCTATCTATCATGTCTGTCAATTCAATTCAATTCAGATAGCTTTATTGGCATGACAAAAAAATAAATGTTGTATTGCCAAAGCATTTAACCAACATGGAAAAATATTTAGAACAACAGAACATCTGAGTAAAGTCTATGTAGAAAAAGTAATAAAATAAATAAAAATAATTTTAGTAACAAAATAAAATAAATAATTATAAAAAATAATAAATAAAGATTATAATACGGAAATCATGTAACAACTGAACTTTTTTGAACATTAAATACATTATATACATGTGTGTAGGTCTGATGGGGGTGTTTACTGGCTGTTTATTTCTGGTTGTCCCTCAGGAGATGGCAAGATGCTACAAATCTTGCAGCTATGTTGGAACATTTGGCTTCTTCGCCAAGAATGTAACATAGTTTTTGGATTGGGCTATAGGAGTTAAATTGGGGTAATATTTTATTAATTTTGGGGGAAGTAGTGGTCTCTGATTTCTTGGTATTTTGGGCATTCTGTGAGGAAGTGAAGCTCCGTCTCCGTCACTCCCAGGATGCAGNTTGCGAAGAATAAAAAATATCGAATGTTTTATCGAACACATTTTTTATTGATATCGATCACGTGTCTATCGCGATACATATCGTTATCGTTTTATCGCCCAGCCCTAGTCTGTACATCGTCAGTGTTTTCCTGAGTTTCACATCACTCACTGTGCTCAGGTAGTTCGCAATAGTGTATTCTCGATTTAGTGCCGAATAGCATTCTAGTTTGTGTTGGTTTTTAATGGTGTTTGTCCAATGGGTGATGTACTTGTCTTTTTCAGTGTTTATAATTTGTGTAAGCCGAATGTGTGTGAGTGTGTGTGGGTCCTGAGGCTGGCAGATCTCTGCGGGTGTGAGGTCAGTCAGTCTCAGCACCAGCTGGCAGAGGGGACTCTTACTTACGCTCAGCTCTTGGTGTTTCTGTCTCTATCTATCTGCAGTATCTATCTCGCATCTATCTATCTATCTATTTATCTTGCATCTATCTATTTCCAAAGCTTTCAAACATGTCAAGCCAACATTAAAAACGTCCAATTCTGCATCCTGTTTGCTATCTCAATTCAAATTTAATTTCAATTTGAAATCAATTCAGTTTGGAATGGTGCACAATCCTGGATATCAGTGATGAAACGTTTAATGAAATGGCTCCCAGCCCTTCTGTTGATGAGTCACGCATGTTCCACGTACAACCCAGCAGAGCCCTCCGACCATACGGTGGAACGCTGTTACTCGCTTCACAGTATGTCATGTGCTGCCATCAGACGCGTGAGAGCCGTCCAGCTGGAGAGCTCATCCTCAGCCATTGTTCTCAGGATCAGTAATCAGGCCTCCGTCGCTCCTAATTGCTCTCAATGACAACTGCGAGAAGCTCCTCCAGCACGTGCTACAGCTCGACTGAGGTTCAGCCTGAGTCTGTCTGTGTTCATCTATCTCCTGTTGAGGCGATTGCCACTGAAAAGGTCACAGTGAATGGCTGACTCAGCTTTAGGGAACATCTCGAGACCAGTTGCTGAGAGTATCGGACAATGGCTTTAGCTCTTGCGTCTATTGATTAACTATGTAATGAATCAAACATCTGAGGACATGGAACACAATTATGAAGCGAATGTAACTGATTACCAACCGCAGATACTTTCTGTATGATAAATGCATGAACAGCTTTGCCAATATTTCAATTCACTGCAGGCAACATTAGTGGAGGTATAAAGATGATGAGAAAAAGAATACAGCAAACAGGAAGAAAAGCCTCAGGCTACAAATACATTAGCAACAGCTAGCACAAATCGAGTGAGACCGCCGCAGCCATCAAATAATGCAAAAAGCCTGCAAGTAATGACAAGAGACTCAACTATCTGAGTTTACCTCTGACAAGTTGTACTTTTTAAGTGCACACTTCAATAAGAACACTGTCTCCAGTGTTTTGACACACACACAAAAACAACTTTTTGTGGTTTGTTTTGTGCCATTAGTCTTTTTTATTGTCTGATTTACTGTTGCAGTTGCTGAACATTTGTTATATATGTCTGCACTGTTGTTTATTTTTACTCCATTACCTCCCTGTAATGAGTTAAAAATGATAATAAAATAATAACCTTAACATCAACTTTGACTCCCAGAATATGCTAAAGCCCCATTCACAAAGCCAGCGACACGCAGCAACAAAGCGACATGATCCCATTCATTTCAATGGAGCGCTGGCCACTTCCGGTGACACGAGCGACAGTGTCCGTTGGAGACAGGATGTAGGCTTGACAAGCGACGGGAGACATGCGACAAAAGTTCCGAAATTTCAACTTTATGCAAATCAGAAGCGAATTTCGTGAGCGACATTGATAGTTTGTGTGTTGTTATATGATGCAGTGAGCAGTTTAACACTTCTGCAGTTCATATACGTTTTAGTAATTTTTGACAGAATGAGTGAGTTTAATTTGTTGATTAATCTAGATAATGATTTAATGCACTGAGCTCCACAGTCACAACACTCTACAACAGCAGAATGTTACTTTTAATCCTTTTAAGCCTATTTCCTAGTCAAATTAGAATTATTTATTAGTTTTATATATCATTGTGATTGCATTTTCTATAGATATGGTCAGACGTGCAGTCTACCAATGACTTTAGAGCGACAGCACTAGGAACGCCCACAAGCGACTTCACAGTACAGAGACTAGCGACATGTGGTGTGAACGGGGCTTCAGGCATTAGATGTACAAATCCCAAGTTTTCCCATGTTAGAACTATTAGAAATGTTTGACAAACTATTATCTATCATAATAACCAAAAAACACAATTAGCCATGTTAAAAACACATCAAATGTCTCTGTAAACCCTTAAAAGGAGATTTTGGCCTGTCCCACCCCAGACGTCATGACATTCTCAACTACAATTGAATTGATTTTTTTTATAACATTTCACTTTTAACTTCTTTTATTTGCCAATAAAAAATAACATAATAAATAATAATAATTTAATTGTCCCACATTTCGTGTGCATCTAATTTCTTAATTTTTACACAAATTGTAGTGCTGACAAATAAAACAACTCATATAATTAATTGGACCTCATGAGGGTTGATGATCGCCTCAAGCACCTAATTTCATTAACAATTTATTTATTTTTTCTAGCTCTATTTTGTACCTTATTCATGAAAAAAAAAAAAAAAAAATCCTCTTAAGAAAAGAAGCCTCGGTCCCACTTTATATTAAGTGGCCTTAACTACTATGTACTTTCATTTAAATTAATAATCTAATACAATGCACTTATTGTGTACATACATGTTTTTACATTGTACTTATATTTTAAAAATACCAGCACGTAATTACATCTGTAATTCATTTCTGTAATTATATTTATAATTACACTGTTGACCCATCCCTTACACCTTACCCCTACCCTTAAACCTACCCATACCACCAAAGCTTTCCCTAACCTTACCTGTAACCCACCTCAATAGCAGCAAAAGTGTTTTGCAATTCAATATGAACCCAATAAGTACATTGTACTTATTTTTTGATGTAAGTACATAGTAGTTAAGGCCACTTAATATAAAGTGGGACCGAAGTCTCTTCTGCTCACCAAAGCTGCATTTATTTGATCAAAAATCCAGTAAACAGTACTATTGCAAAATATTATTACAATTTAAAAGAATTGTTTTCTATTTGAATATATTTTAAAATATATTTTATTCCTGTGATCAAAGCTGAATTTTCAGCATCATTACTCCAGTCTTCAGTGTCACATGATCCTTCATAAATCATAATAATATGCTGATTTGCTGCTCAAGTAACATTTCTTATTATTATTAATATTGGTATTTTTGAGGAAACCCTGATTCTTTGACTAACAGAAAGTTCAACATTTACTTGAAATAGCAATCTTTTGTACCATGATAAATGTCTTTACTGTCACTTTTGACCAGTTTAAAGCATCACTGATGAAAAAAAAAATCTATTTCTTAAATAAAAATAAAAATCTTATTGACCCCAAACTATGAATGCTAGTGTATAGTGTTCAAATACAGTCCAAGTGATTTCAACTTAAAACATTGTATTGATCAGCTTCATACCTCGACCATTCTAGGGCTGTTCACTATAGCGGCGACTAAGAAGGGAATGAAATGAGAGTGAGATGGAGTGAACAAGGTATGAAGCGCATAATGAGACCATCTCCACTATCGATGTTATCCGGTTGAATGCGCCAAGCCCAACCGGCATATAGAGCTGATCTGTTCTCTATGATGATATCATCAGCGCTCCTGTAATTATAAGAGCTACTCTACTGTGACCCACATTCACCCCCTCACAATCCACACTTTATTTAATCACATGAGAGCCGGAGGGGAGGGGGAGTATCTGATTGGCTGCTTTGATAACCTGTGGGCTACAGGGAGCCAATGAGTTCAGACGGAGGAAGACAGTGAAACGCATCCAGTGATGAGGGCTGTTTGGAAACGTGAATAGAAAATCTCTTCATGCTCGCTCTGATAAAGCCAGTGACTTTAAATTATGGCGAAAGTGTGGGATGGCACTTCTGAGCGCCTGTCTGACCTTATCGTTTCTTCTGTCCTTGACAAACCAGCTTATCTCCCGTCCCTCCCAGGTATATTCACACAACACAACTGCGGTCAAGGGTCAAGTTCATCCCACTTGCCATGCCAGCGGCATAAACATGCTAATGATTTCCATGCACAGTGAGGACTGAAATCGATACGTTGAGGCAGTGTGTTGTACAGCTTTAACCGAATTATCTGTGGCAGATTGTACACATCTTAAAAACTCTCCAGTGCTGGACACACACCTGCAACTTGCAAATTGAATTCTTTGTTAACCCTCTGGAGTCTGAGGCTGATTTGGGGCCCTGGAGAAGTTTTGACATGCCCTGACATTTGTGCTTTTTTCAGTTGTTCATAAACATATTAATGGAAAAAGTGTCATTACACTGTATTCAGCACAAAATAGGCTACCATAATATGTGAGGAACATGTATGTACAAGTTTGTATTTTTGAAGGAATAACGTTTATGCGTGGTTATTGAAAAAACAAAAAACTTAAGTCACTGAAATAAGGCCAAAAAATAATATTATATATGTGTTCACAAGACTTCTGGGTATTGGAGATTGTAGACTAGAGTTTTTGCTTCAAAATGATGTAAAAATTATCCTGCCTACTTGTTCATATAAAACAATAGAGAGATTTAAATTTTGTAAGACACTTTTTGTCAACAAACACAGTATGCGTGGCGGCGTGAATCATCATGAATAATGCTGTGATTCACACCTGAGAAGACAAAAGATTTGCATAATGACCTTTAATGGCTTGCATAATAATGAGGCCTTTCAGTCAGGTAGGCTGTGAAAAAACCCTCTGTGATCATGTCTCAAGCTCATCATGGTACACAAACCAAATCAGGGCATTTTTTCTCCCACCCAAAAATAGGCAGTTAAAACATGGTATAATAAAAAGTTTATGGGGTATTTTGAGCTGAAACTTCACAGACACATTCTGGGGACACCAGAATGTGTAAAAAGGGGCATAATAAATCAACTTTAAGGTTAGGGGTTTTACAATTAAGTGATCTAAGCTTCTACTGCATGATTTTATAAGTTATCAGACCACAATTTTCAAATAGTGGACAGTAAAACAGACAAATCCCCAATTTAAGGAGGGAGTCGAGCCATTGTAAGAAACCACACAGAACACCTGCAACAGCCTAGCAAGATTAATGTTATTTTAGTATTGCTTATATGCTATTACAGTATTTATAAATGTTTTAAAAGGTATAATATGTAACTTTTTCCCTCTAGCCGTTAAAAAACAAAACTGCATGCATTTTGCGGAAGAACACTGTTTTGGTTGTGCTTCGGCTCTGCTGAATATGGTTATCATACTGCTCATAAAACATTCGCTACTAGGCTTAAGAGATATAACCAGTTTAGATGGAAAGGATCTCAAGCTGAAGACATTACTGTAGCTTTACCCATTATTAGACATGCACATTGAAAATAAATTCCAGCACAGCGCAACAAAAATCTAAATGAAATGTTCCTCTTCACAATAGATAATGCTTCACAATGAACTCTGTTAGAAAGCTACATATGGCAATTTATCTGTTCCATAAAATACCTTTCTCACCTGTTGAGTAATAAAAGTTTTTCAAATCCCTCAGTTTACACCATCTCAGAAAAGGCAAGCCAATGTTGATTCTTGTTTTATTACGAGCTCTGTCGCGTTCTCTTTTTTAAAAAAAAAAAGAGTGATTCCCTGGAGGTTCAGCTGCTCCATGTCAACCTTTCTCACTCGTTGTGACAACTAACCTATGCAACTCCCACTTATGTACGCAATTTCCCATGAAAACCATCTGACAGGTCTAAAATATAAATACTTGTAATAGGCTTACCATAGTGAATCAGGGTAAGATTCACTATGGTAGTATTGATGATATATTGAATTTTGAACACTTTGGCATCTGCACAGCAAGACTTGGCAACCACACACTCTAACATCATAGTGGCAGTTTTTGCACTGAAAGCAGAGTTCACATAACATCAACATCTGGTTATGAATACATTTACTTCATAATTATTAACATATTTCAACTGATGTAGCCGTTTTATAAAAGAAATTAGCCCCAAGAGGCCATTATAATGATTTTACAGCAGTTAAAGAGGGTTTTCAGCTTCACGTCATGCCTAATTACACTCCTTTTCTAGGGCAAAATCACTGTAATACTGTCTCTCATGGCTTATTGCGTATATGAATGTAGAATTCAATATATTTAATAGTTTCAAAACTATTTTATTTACAATAAGAATGTTTCATTTTCTACTCGACAATAAAAGCAGGATTCATCTCAACTTGCCAAGGATAACACAAAGTCTTTTCATAGTGGTCTTTGATATTATAAAATAATTCATGGCATCTGGCATGTAAAAAATAAATAAATACATAAACAGATAGAAAACACTTTAAACTGCATCATAAAAGAAGTTTGTCTAACAAAAGCATTTTTATGTTTTAATTTATGTTACTGTTTCATCAGAGATTAACAGTTTTGTGAATATATAAAACAACTTTTTGCACTGTGGATTTTGATCAAAACATAAATCAAATATTAAATATTTATATTGTTTAATTTATATAATATAATATATATTTATCTGATTATTTGTAGCATACCTTTTTCATCATTTTTTTTTTTCCTCATTTTACTATCAATCTTAAGCCTAAAATTTATTTGCCTTAATTTCTGTTTACAAAAATGGTTTAAATCAAGTTTCCATCTCAGTTTTAGTTAGCAACAAACCCTGCCCTGCACACTGAAACTGCAGGCATCCAAAAACTACACTTAGCTCTATTCTGAGAGGTAAACGCATTAAAAAATGTGTTTTTTGAAAAAAAAAATTTTTGATGGCAGAAAAAGACATACTCTCACCTTTGTGCCCCGTCACAATAAATAAACAGCATTTGATGGACTTAATTTGCAGCCTGAATCTTGTTTCACGCACGCTAAAGCGGTTTGTAATTGAGGTTACGGCCCCTCACAGAGACATCACTGACGGCTTCTGCTTCACGGTGGATGTTCCTCACACGCACGCGCAACTGCAATTAAACTTGTGTATTATTTATTTCAAGGTAATCAGCACAGGAAATGGGTTAAGCGTTAACGTTCCTGCAGTGAAACGCTGTAATGCGAAAGCATTTGGATGCAGTGATGTCACAATCTCAGCGTGATTTACTGCGAACTCTTGCAGCGTTGTCTAAAAACAAGCCAGATGATTTCTCTCTCTTTTTTTTAAATTGTTTCTGCTTAGAACGTCTTGTAAACCAGGAGGGGAAATGCTGGTTTGCATCAGAGCTCTCTGACAGGCTTCCCTGCATTTGAAAGCACCAGACGTTCACAGTTACAAACGCTGTACCTGTCAACCAGGATCAGAGGTTAATTGTCTGGGGACACTGCGGGATGACAGCCACGATCTACACCGTAGTCGTACAGTACTTCTTGGAGAATAAACTTGCCAATTCTCTTTGGAAAAGAGGTGACCTTTGCTTTCTGAGGTCTTTATAAAGGTCATCCAGTTGGACAGTCTACAGATAAAGATCCTTTAACAGTCCAGTTGGTCAGTTTTGAGGAACTGCTGCGATACAAGCTATAAAGGATAAAAGAAAAAGGAATCCCAGGCCTAAGTTTTTTGCTAGATATGCAGTTTTTTGAGATTATTAATGTAAGGTTTAATACTGTGTCACTTTTTTTGAATATAGCAGCGGTTCTAGGATGACTGATTGGACTAAAATATAGTTAAACAATTACAAAAATCTCAAATTAATAACCCATGTGGGTAAAAACCAATTGTTAAGAACTCATCAGAGCTCTATTATTGATTATTCTACTTCACACATCACAGTACTTGTATCTTAATTTATTACAATAAATTAAGATATAATAAAATAAATTAAGATATAAACTGCATTTACTAAAACCAAAATATATATCAAAATATACATCTAAACCAAATCTCTTAAATATATAAAAATGCACAGCAGAATAATTCAAACGAAAAAAATTATGTTCAAGATTCATTTCGCCGATAGCCTTGTGGGCAGCACCGACAGATAGCGCTGTTTCGCTTCAGGCGACCCGAGTTCGAGTCCTGGCTTGTGGACCTTTCCCGTCCCCGTCCCTCTCTCTTTCCCACTTCATTCCTGTCTGCTTACTGTCCTATCAAAATTAAGGCAAAAACAGCAAAAAAAAAAAAATCATTTTGGAATCAGTTTGTGACTCTTGGAATCGGATCAAATCGAGATGTACCCAAAGATTCCCACCCCTAATAGAAGCTAAACAGAAACATGTCCATCAAATAAAAATGAATTAATCAAAACCTGCTGAAACCAACTAAAAGTGAACTCTAAAATACATTTGAAAGCAAAAAATGATTTTAGGATATCAACCTTGGCACAGAGTGTCTCTGAACATCTTAATTAAGGTGTGTGTTATCTGGTGCTCTGCTAATCACTATCTGTAAATTAATTCTTTAGAGCTTCTACACTTTCACAGAAATCATTGTCCTATCAATAAATTAGTAGGCTCTGGGAACATGTAACTTTGGTTCACTATATATATATTTTAATTATTCATCAAAGTTTAGTTCTAAAACATTAAAAGTGCAAAGTAAGAAATCCTGACAAAAGCAGTCTGTATAAAATAGATATTATGTCACACTACAACTTAGGTAAAGAATCAAATACCCTTCAGAATCAAGCAATAACTACCTGTATCACAACTAGAACTACCTGATCTTGTGCCAGAAAAAGATTTCAGGAACATATTCGTACTTTGGATGTTAATGATTTTAGAGAAAATCAAGGACACAGCGCATTCAGAAAGAATAAACAGTGAATCAGTGTATATATTATAAATCTTAAATCTGCTTTTAGTATTGTTTGCAGAATGCATCAGTTTTTAGTTTCGTTAGCATTATGCATCAGATGTTCATGCCATCTGACATTACCTGCTCTAAAAGGGCCGGTACAATCAGTCCAAACAGATATGTCTAGTAATCTCTCTGATCTCACCAATTTGTGATGTGGCTTTTCCAGGCTTCCAGTGGCGTGTGCACACACAGTATCCGTTCTCAATCTCGCTCTATCACTGCAGAGGGCACCTTGAGCCTCCATCAGGAGAACTCTGCACAGCACTCGGACTTAATTGGATTTGTGCATCACACACAAATTGTGACATTACAACTCGACGGCGGAGTAGGTCACGCGGCAATTACCAAAGCTCACGGCGCGAGCCGTCGCGGCCACGGAAGCTCGCCTAAGACTTCATTACCCGCCCGGCGCTTCCCTTTTCATTATGTGCTGAATGAAGCGGTGCTTACCATACACCAAAAGTGCTGCTGTTCGAGTCAGACGTTATCGACGGATGCAGAGGACGGGGAAAAGAACAGCCTGTGACTGTGTTTGGTGTCTTTAATAAGTCACAGCCATCTTTCAATGCTGCCTGCCATGTGCTTTAAAGAATGATACAGCTCCACATTACTTTCCTTTTATCTGTGACTTTATATCACTTTATATCAACTTTTCTCTTGATCTCATTTGCCATCCATCAATTCAACACAGGCTGAAATGGTGAGTACCTCATTTACAGTGGGAAAATAAAATAAAATGACAAAGTATATCTAGTATCTATCTATAACATTATACATATAGATCCCATCTGTTTGCGTTCACACAGAAGGCACTTTAGCGATTTTATGGCAATTTTCTGGGATGAATTTATATTTGATTATTATATATATAAACAAAATGAACAGAATTATCATGTGAAGGCCACGACTGGGGCAGTCGTGGCCTAATGGATAGAGAGTCGGACTTGTAACCCAAAGGTCATGGGTTCGAGTCTCAGGTCCGGCAGGGATTGTCGGTGAGGGGAGTGAATGTCCAGCGCTCTCTCCACCCTCAATACCATTACTGAGGTGAGACCCTTGAGCAAGGCACCGTACCCCCAACTGCTCCCCGGGCGCCGCAGCAATGGCTGCCAACAGCTCCGGGTGTGTGTTCACGGTGTGTGTGTTCACTGCTGTGTGTGTGCACTTGGATGGATTAAATGCAGAGCACAAATTCCGAGTATGGGTCACCATACTTGGCCACATGTCACTTCACTTTCACTTTCATGTACATCAGGGAGGGTCAGACTACCATACTTACAGTTTGAGTTATAGTTCCTGGCAAGCAAAAATATATAAATGCGCTACAAATGAATTTAGTCATCACAACATAATAATCTACAGTATTAAAGAGAGATAAGTATTTCTTTTCAAATCTGATTTATAATGCTCTGCTATCATTGATTATGCAAAAACAAAGCCCCTTTCACACAGAGCGCTGATCCCAGAAAATTGTGATAAAAGCGCTAGAGTGCCGTCTGTGTGAACACAAACACGTCCCGGGAATGATCCTGGAACGTGTCCTGTGTGAACGAAAGGCAGGACCAATGGCGTAAGGGGTGTGTCGTAGTGATGATGCTGAAGCGTTCACCATCTTAGTGGAACGGTACGTGATGCACTAGTTTATGATCAAATCAGAAAAAAAAAAAATGCACAAGCGTGGCTTCTTGAGAGATATTACAGATCATAAGCAAACTTAAAGGGTTAGTTCACCCAAAAATGAAAAAAATGTCATTTATTACTCACCCTCATGTCGTTCCACACTCGTAAGTCCTTTGTTCATCTTCGGAACACAAATTAAGATATTTTTGATTAAATCCGATGGCTCAGTGAGGCCTGCATAGACCAAAAAAACCCAAAAACGACTTTTTAACAATATCTAGTGATGGACGATTTCAAAACACTGCTTCAGAGCATTATGAATCTTTTGAGTCGAATCAGTGATTCAGATCACGTTTCAAACCGCCAAACTGCTGAAATCACGTGACTTTGGCGCTCTGATCCACTGATTCGATTCGTAAAGCTCCGAAGCTTCAAGAAGCAGTGTTTTGAAATCGTCCATCACTAGATATTGTTAAAAAGTCGTTATTTCGTTTTTTTGGCGCACAAAAAATATTCTCATCGCTTTATAATATTAAGGTAGAACCACTGTACTCACATGAATTGATTTAAATATGTTTTTAGTACCTTTATGGATCTACCATGCAGGCCTCGCTGAGCCATCGGATTTAATCAAAAATATCTTAATTTGTGTTCTGAAGATGAACGAAGGTCTTAGGGGTGTAGAACGACATTAGGGTGAGTAATAAATGACATTATTTTCATTTTTGGGTGAACTAACCCTTTAAGACGCTGCGGAGACATTACATGTCTTTACGGGATTTGTGTGAACGCACACACATATTCCAGAAAATCACTGGCAGTGTGTATGAACCAAAATCAAAAGGTACCGGGATAAATCCTGGGACACAATATCAGTATTTTCCGGAATCTCTGTGTGAAAGGGGCTCAGCTCACTCAAATACACTCTTAAATGGATAGTTCACCCAAAAAGTGAACTAAGAGTGTATGTAAGAGTCCCTTTAAGAGTGTATTTGAGTGAATTTCTTTCTTCTGCTGAACATAAAAGAAGATATTTTGAAGAAAGTCAGTAACCAAACAGTTGATGGACCCCACTGACTTCCATAGTATGGAAAAAAAAAAAAAACTTTTAAAGTCAATGGGGTCCATCAACTGTTTGGTTACTGATGTTCTTCAAAATATCTTCTTTTGTATTCAGCAGAAGAAAGAAATTCATAGGTGAGTGAGGGTGAGTAAATGATGACAGAATTTTCACTTTTGGGTGAACTATCCCTTTAAAGGGAAAGCGGTCTTAAAGGTGCTCTTAAAGTGACATATTTTTGTCATAATCTGTAGCTGTCTCTGCTGCTCATATACATCCACTGACGTACAGCTGCAATATTAATTTATTCAAATAAAAGTTATATTACCATTCAAAAGTTTGGGGTTCGGTAAGATTTTTTTTAAAAAATTTTGAAAGAAGTCTCTTATGCTCACCAAGGCTGCATTTATTTGATCAAAAATACAGTAAAAACTGAAATTTTGTGAAATGTTATTGCATTTTAACAGTTTAAAATGTAGAAAAGTTCACAAGAACAACATTTATTTAATTAATAATTGTATGTCTCTACTGCAGTTTTTAATCAATTTATTGCATTCTTGTTGTATAAACAATTAATTTCCAAAAATGTATGTTTGAATGGTACTGTATATTCACTTCTCATATTTAAAGCAAAAACTGTACCACAAAACTAACAGTAACACTCGTCTACACAAAATCCTATGAAAATGAAGTTAAACATGCCATTTAAGAAAATTTGAGCATTTGAAAAGGTCAACCAGAATAACTGATCCCTTAAATCTGAGAATAATTTTATGCCAAAAAGGAGAAACTCAAAAAGTACTATTAAAATGATTTATGAATATTTTTAAATCGTAATTTCAGTTCTGACTTGTAATGAGCAAACACTCTACTACAGACCTGATCTCATACACACCACACTACACAAACTTTTCATTTATTTATAAAAACAGTACAATCTAATATTTCGTGACATCACGACCAGCATATCTCCTGGAGAAAATTGTGGATATTCCTAATCTTCCCTGCGGTTTTATTCATCATTCTCCCTGTTTCTCAAGCACAAGCCATATCTTCCGTCAGCAAACCCTCTGCTTTCCACAGCTGGAGGGGCAGAGGGAAAGCAGGAAGGAACAAGAGAAATGAGTTGCCCGCCGGTGCAACTTGGAAATCTCCCAAACCATCAGCCAGTCATTTATCTGGCTGATGGTACACAGTCTCGCTCAGACATCCATTACTTCCACCAACCTAATACCCTCCTTGGGTGTAGCCGAAATATATCCCTGTCAAAGCACACATGACTGCAGAAGTGACACCGGGAAGCCACGGCTGCTCTGGGGTCAGTGAATATTCAGGGCTCAGGCTTCTGTGAATGTGGCTGAGGTCGACCTTTGCGTATGATACGCTTTAAAATAAATGTTGAAACGTTTTATCTGTTTTGAGTCATTATTTCTCTCAATACTACTGAAGCAAAAGCTAAAAAGTTCCTACTAACCTCAGGCAAGGCCAAATATAAGAATTCTCTCTCTGTTAAAACGCAAGAATTTTGGCTTTCTGTGTCCAATGTCAATTATACACTGATGATACACTGCTCATGGAATCATGTCTTATTAAAAGAGTTTCACAAGAACTGTAAGAATTTTAAAGTTCACAACTGTATATTCTGTGTCTTCAGTATGTAAAGTATTTGCCGCATATCCTGGATGAAAGGAAATTTTGCCCACAAAGTTATCAAACAGGTTCAATATTTTTGGTGTTGTTTGTGCCACGAATCATAAGAGCCTTGATTCAGAATCAGCAACAATATGCTAATATGTAATGATGATATTAGCTGTGTTCTGATTCACAATCAAACAAAAAGATCAATTAAAACAGACAAATAACTAAATAAAATTACAGTATTATACATAAAACTAAAAAATACAATATATTATTTCTCTTCTGCTCACAGAGGCTGCATTTATTTGATAAACAATACTGTAAAAACAGTAATATTGTGAAATATTATTTCAATTTAAAATAAGAGTTTTCTAATTTAATATGTTTTAAAATATAATGTATTCCTGTGATGAAAAGTCTGAAAATAAAAATTTTCATCATCATTACTTCAGTGCCACATGATCTTTCAGAAATCATTCTAATATTCTGATTTGCTGCTCAAGAAACATGTATTATTATCATTATTAATGTTTAAAACACGTGCGCTGCTTAATATTTGTGGGGAAATTTTGATACATTGATAAATAGAAAGTTCAAAAGAACAGCATTTATTTGAAATACAAACATTTGTAACATTATAGATGTCTCTACTGTCAATTTTGATCATTTTAATGCATCCTAGCTGAACAAAAGTATCAATTTCTTTAAAAAAATTTAAATCTTACTGACCCCAACTGACCTGACTTTTAACAGTAGTGTATTTATTAAAAAAAGAAAGAAAAAAAAGCTGTTCTTTTGTATTTTCTTTTGTAATTTCTATAAAGTGCTATAAAAATAAAGGTGACTATGGTTGCGAACAACTGCAACTGAAATCTAAACAAATGTTTGGTGTTTATTTATTATTTATTATATATCTGAGGTGGTGCACAATGAATGGTTGGTCGGACTGAACAAATACGCTCCTTGATATTTAGAATCTCACTTAAGTTGGCCGAATGCTCTTCCAATCAAAATTTAATGCCTCGAGAAACCTAAAAGTTCCTCTTTTGGGAGGCAATGCAAACATATTCATTGAGAGGCCCAGATTCTTTTCATTAGATACCCACTAGGACAAAATATGCCCCTTTCTGAGATGATGGAAGAAGATGAAGCTTTTTCTGGCCATGAGCTCAGCGAACTGAGTCGGAGGGAGCGAGCCACCCCGCCGAGCGTGTCGCTCCAGGAGGCTGGCTATCGAACGCTGCCCGCGGTCACACGTATGGAGCCGGGGCTGAGGAGACGGGTGAACAGGAGCGGAGAGGTTTGTAATTAGAGAAGGGGTTTAGGGAGGTTTTGGCTCCTCTTCAGACTCATTTTCCACACCAGCTGAAGGAACGAGAGGCAGGGGACGGGTCTCTAACTAGCGGGGAAGGGAAAGTTGAAGGAAGGGGGAGTGGGCGCAGCGGGTGATGGCGCTCTGAAGATTCGTAATCCCACCGTGTTGGATTATCACAGCAGGGTGTGAGGGAACGCAGCTCATGGTACAGAGCACCCACACACATGCCCATCACGCCCCCTTCACCCACCATTACATGCACACACACACACATTCACACACCAGCAGATATTAACTTTTCCATTAAGGTGCAATAATTACCTTATTAAATGCATCTTAATCAGAATACTAAATAAATAAATACAATTTTATCAACAAAAGCCATATACAGTACACTGCAAAGGTGGAACAGAAGCTGAACACATAATTACACAGATAGGTGGCATACATGTATTTTTTAGAGCTGCAATATTATGATAAAAATCATTGTGATTATTGCTCTTGATACTGTAATAATGATTACTTGTAATAAAAAGAGTTTGGGGAAACGGCACGTCATATTCTGGCAACACATATACAAGTAAATATAATAAAAGATACTATGAATTCATTTATAACTTCTTTATGCATTAGAAAATTGCTTAAATATCTAATGATACAAGCGTAAAAATTCAAAAAACTTTAAATCGGTTTAAATGTTGACACATCTTACTAAGATGCGATTATATATAGTTTATACTCTTTATTATATGCAGAAATGGACCATGGTGAACATATTTAGATATTTCTGTTTTGTTTTCAAAGTTGTCATCAACGGCAGCTGTCACAGTTGCTAGGCAACAAGAACAGTCCTCCATAGGCTAGACCGTCCAATTTAACAACGCTCAGTCTGACCTTCGTGGCCTTCGAAGGGTGTGGCCTCTGAAGTCCGAGTCCTTCGAAGGATGCAGCCTCTGAATTGGGACACAGCCTACGTCAGCTTTCATTGTGAAACGGCATTGGCTCTCGTGTGTCTTGTGACCGACTGCGTCATGCTAAAGTTCGGGTGTATCTTTGGAATGAGACATGCGTTCACAAAGCGGGATCATTTACAGTGACTAAAAGTTCCAATCTGTTCTTCATATAAAGATATCGTATGGCTTCAGAAGACTTGGAATGTAACATGAGTTGTTTGTAATACTTTTATACAGTTTTTTTGGTCAGTTTTTGCAATAAATGCCTGTGACTGTACTTTTATTTGCCTGTTATGCATTTGTTATGCATACTGTTGAGAAGTGGGAAGGTTTAGGGTAGGGGTGGGGTTAGGTGCTCCAAAATATCTATAAAAGTGTAAATGTTTATAAAATAATTTCTACTTTTACAAATCCAAAGAATTAAATGTGCCTTGATCTGACGCATAAGGCCAGCAACTCAACGCAGTGGAGTACCCTGAACGTCACACAATATGACGCTAAAGGGGTACCCTGTGCATTAAAAAGCGACACCGAGGGGTCCTGACCAAGCGTCAATATAGTGACAACATATTGCAAAGTGAGCAAAGATTGTTCCCCATCACTAAAGCAGTCCAAAGCAATCATGCAAAAACTCTCATTATAATCACTAAAGCTGTCTACACTGCGTAATTTATCTCTTATCTGCACTTTCTTTATGATGAGCGAATTTGTGAGTGCAGATTCAGAATTAAGTCAGTGAGTGCGCGCACTGAACAAAACTCCAGCGTTTTCAGCGGTGACTAATCTAAAAGCCTCTGATTGGCCATTGCATTCATAAGCTCAACAGAAACGTGCATGACTGGTAGGGTTGAGAACCGAGAACCAGTTCTTATCCAGAACTGGTTGCGTTTTTTGAAAAGAAGCGTAACTGTGCAAAATTTCTAAGTTTCGGTTCCGAAAATGGTTCTGGTTTGATGGGTGGGCGAAGTGCGAGGAGCGTATCCTTTAATAGAGACGTCTCACCTAATGATAGCAAAGCCCTCACTGTCATATACGTCAGATCTAATTCCTAAATGACAACGATTCGCCTGTATATTAAACCTCTGACAAAAATAAAATTGAGACATTCAAATTTGCATTCGTACTGTTGTTGATCTAAAGACAGTTGTCATGTTTAGATATACACAGCTTCACAAACTTTTCAAACACACAGTGTCATTATTTCTGTTACAAATATTCCAATCATCACAGAAGTATACAAAAGTTTATTATTCAGATAAACGCTGATGTCTACGTTACCGATTAAAATAGAATATATCATCTTTTGACAGGAACTGGTTCTTCAAATAACGACTGTATCGATTGTATTGTTACGCCACTAGGTGGCAACAAATTACTGTTAAAAATGTATCTATCACTGAATCATTCTTTTAGAAACAAGTGAAGTCTTTGTGAATCAAAACAACTTACAAAAATATTCTGTTTCACATGTCTGGATCTTTTGTTAACATTACTTAATGTATTAACTAACATGAACAAACAATGAGCAACACATTTGTTACTGTATTTGTTCAACTTTAGTTAATAAAAATACAGCTGTTCATAGTTTGTTCAAGTTAGTTCACAGTGCATTAACTAATGTTAACAAATACAACTCTTGATTTTAATAATGTATTAGTAAATGTTGAAATTAACATTAATAAAGATTAATAAATGCTGTAGAAATACAGTTCAATATTAGTTCATGTTAATGTAGTTAACGTAAGTTAACTAATAAACCTAAGTGTTAGCGAATTTGTTGAGATTAACAGTCTGTTAAACTCATTTTACAAGTATAATAAACACAAAAAGGACTGTTTGAGTTGACTATTGTGCATTTTTCCCCTTACTACTATTTTTATTGGTTGTTTAATCATTTTAAATGGAACCGGAATCAGAACCGGAAAACTTCTTACGATTCCCAACCCTAGTGATTAGTTACTATGCTCAACACTATGAAAAATGCATTAAAAAATCTGATGTAAGCTGCATTCAACACTTTTCATTCAATTTCATAGCTCTCTTTAAGTGCGACAGCTGTAATAGTTTTAGTTTAATTGTAAAGCTGCGTTCACACCAAACGCGAATAGAGCGTCAAATTCGCGTCTACCGCGTCTAGTTTGCCGCTTGAACATTTTGAATGCATTCGCGCGTCTAGAGCGAAATAGACGCGTGTAAAAAACAAGCGTTTGAAGCGAAATTGACACGCGTCCGAGGCGAAATCCGCTTCTTGTGGGAGGGTCAAGTGCTAGGCGGTTGTCTGTTTGCAAGATGGCTGATGTTGATCGTGCGTTCATCGAGAGAGCTACCGCTTTGTATTTGCTCTGAAGAGCAGAACAGCGGCGTAGGGGTCAGCGTCGCCGTACTTGGGTCCACCACGTGTACGTGACTCAAAATTGAAATGTGTATTTACAACTTACCAGGTTGCCCAATCTCCTCACCGACACTCTTCCAAGCGAGGTCCTTTTTATTCCTGTCTCTATAGAAGTATGAACTTGTGTCATAAATCTCTGGGTGACTGCTCACTGATAATATCAGTCGTTCCTCCATTTTGAATGAGTGACTCCGGGCGGGCCTGCCGCCACAGCAGCAAGCAGGCTTCTGATTGGTTAACGCGGTGCGAATTTACGCCAAAGTTCAAATTTTTCAACTCGGGCGTCAGACGCGAATTCGCGTCAAATGCGTAAATGCACAAAAAGCACCATTCGCGCGTAACGTGCGTATCGCGCGAAACGCTCAATTCGCGTCATTCGCGCGAACTAGACGCGCGAATGAGGCGAATTTGCGTCTTCCGCGCCGCGCTAAACGCCTCATTCGCGCCACGAGACCTCCAGACGCACGTAAACGCGTCTTTACATTGACTTAACATTGAAATCATTCGCGCCAGACGCTCTATTCGCGTTTGGTGTGAACACAGCATAAAGGGGCATTTTTCGCCCCCTTATGTTCAATTTGGGGAGCATTTTTCCCCCCAAGTCCTTGTTAATTTCTGACCATGACACAAACAGATAGTATCTCTAAAAATTAAACAATCAGCTACTACCAGAAAACCGCTGGAAAAGGGTTCAAAATGTGTCCAAAGTCTACTATGCATCATTTGTGTGGAATAAAGTGCTCTTAAACTCAGACTGTCTGTGTGCTCAGTAGGGTGCACTGAAGGCCTTGACAGCTTCTTCAGGATAGAGGACAATAGGAACAGGATTACTGTCAAACCGTTACTGTGGAGGGATGCTGAATATCGGCCGGGACAGACTGGAAGTGAATGGACCCTCAGGGAGGGATCTCTCATCTCCGAGCATAAAGCTTTTCGAGGCCCAGGCGACCGTGAGATGGGGCCGTAAGGCACCGGGTTGCCTGGCCATCCATTAATTTGTCACACCTATGATGGTGTCTAATGGAGTACAGCCTCACTGTATATTTGTCATGGGACTACCACTGTAGCGCCTCCATGAAAAAACAACATTTCTCACTGGGAAAAGAATCTGCACACTACTAAATATAATTTGCAAAAACTTATTTTCTTATTTTTGTGTTAAACTGTCTCAAATCCTTGAAGCAAATTATTTGTGCATTAGAAACAACAATGTATATGATAATATGACTTCAGAGTTTATATCTTTAAATCTGCTAGTGAAGTGAGATACAATCTATTAAAGCAAGTATTAATATCTTATGCAGTGTTGTTTTTCAAATACATTATCTTGTTTTAAGGATTTTTTGGTATTAATTTTTATTGGTAAAGAATATATATATATATATATATACACAGAGATGGGTAGATTACTTATGAATTGTAATCAGTTACTGATTACAAATTACATGACAAAAATTGTAATCCAAAAAATATATTCTATTCACCAACAAGAGCCTCAACAGATTCTTCTTAAAGTGCAATGTACGGACAGTTAATACTTCAATATACTAACACTAATGTACCTGTTAGTGTTTGCTGATAGTAACACTGAATAAAACAAAATCGCATCTTAAGATTTTAAAACATATTTACTTTTCTAAGTAAATTTAGAAAACAGCAACATTACAAACTCGAAAAAAAAAAAAAAACAGAAAAACTNAACTGGAAGAATCACGAACCGAACGTATATAAGTGGCAGGTTTATTAGGGAAAAAAAAAACATAAAAAAAATAATAATTTAGGAGAATCAATGAATTGAATCAGTGAACAACTTACTGCCATTGTGTAAACAATATGTCATCATGCAATCCATAAAAAAGTAACTGTAGTCTGATTACGAGTATTTTAAAAAGTATTTAATATAATTACAAGTACTTGATTTTTGGAATCTGATTACGTAATCCAGATTACATGTAATCCGTTACTACCCAGCTCTGTGTATACATATATATATATATGTCAACCATAACAAATATATACATTAAATAGTTGCTGTACATGCAGTTATAATCATTATAAATGTAGTCGAATAACCTCACATTAATTTAGAAACTATGAGGTAATTGCACTTTAAAAATTAATTTATCACACTTCAGAGCCATTTAAAATGAGCTAGTGAAGGCTAAAAGGGTACAGAAGAAATGATGAACTGGTAAAGTAACCTGAAATATTTATTATTTTAATATGAAATCTCTTTGTCTGTATGA
>RJVU01015592.1:2047286-2062561 GCA_003731715.1 Anabarilius grahami | reverse complement strand
AGAATTTTTATAAATATAAATTAACATTAATATACAAAAAATATATTGTTTCTAATATATTTATATATGTAATAAATTAATATACAGCATGTACTTTATGTATTTGAAAAGTAAATGAATACTCAAATATTGTATTCTAGTAAATATAGGGGCTTTCACAATTTATTTTGATGCTGAAAAAAATGCACATTTCACCTTTAACATCTGGAACATACAGATGTAAAACGCGCAGCTTCTTTAAATAGTCAATTAGTAGACACGTTTACCTGAAATGACATCCCGTTCACTTGTCCACCTCCACCAGCAGCACTTTACGAAGTTCTATGCATTAGCTCGACTCATTCAATATGCAAGAGGTATCGGCTTACTAGTGAGACATTGCACGGTATCTCACCTTCCTGTCCCAGACACAATACTTACACACCTCACCGGCCACATTAAACCTGCATATGAAACATCAGCTCGAAAACTATCCGACCTACGAAGACAAGCGCAGTGAATGCATCAAAGCACAACACACACAGTGATGAACGCCGACTCTCCCGTCAGGGCTAATCAGTCTGACAGCACGCTGCGCTACAATGACAGAGTCTAGGTGTGAGCCTGCTGGGGGCCTTACAGTGACAAGAAGAGCGCATGGAGCATTTCCACTTCCTGCCGTCAGCTAGGCAGCAGGAAGCAGAATCTGGGTGTCTATTGCTCTGTTCTGAAACCTAGTGGGCTCACTGGGCTGCCTACCAAGGCAGCATCCTAACCATCATGGAACCTCATAAATGACTGATTTGAAACACTTTACATAGGCACCCACATGAATAGTACTCCACATGAGACTCACTATTGATTCCAATACAGACCTTAGTGTGTTGATATGCTAATGGTGCAATACTCAAATCACTATAAAATTCACAAAATGCACTGCAAAAATGTTTTGTCTTGTTTTCCAGTACAAATATCTAAACATTCTTAAATCAAGATACCATTACTTGAGAAGCAAAACGACATAAAAAAACGTCTTGTTTTCTGAAAAATGCATAAAAAAGGACTTTCTTCCTCCGTATTTTTTTCTAATTTTCCAGTACAAATATCTAAACATCAAGATACATTTACTTGACAAGAAAATTACTTAAGATATTAAGGGTCAGATTTACTAAACAGGGCAAATTAGCGTGGGCCCAATTCCAAAAAAGCGCTGATGGGAGTGGAAAGTTCTGCACGTGATCTACTGAGGATGTGCAAATTAAAGGCTGCAATATACTTCAAATGAAATTGTAACAGTTCGTATATACGGGAAGAAGGAGGCGGGAACCGGCGAACGTTCAACATAAGTTTTAATTTCAAAATAAACACAGGACAAAACAAAAGTAATGCCGGCAGACCCTCGCGGACGTCTGCCGGCCACACAAACATAATAAAACATAAAATAAAATAAAGTCCAGGCCTGGTCCTCTCTCGTCCTTCACTGTCGTCGCTCCTCCTTTTATGCCCCCGGAGCTCCTCCGTGAGAGACTCGAGGCCGGTGCGCCTCCCAGGTGTAGCTCATTAACTCTCGCGCCACCGGCCTCACGCCGTTCCCTCACGGCTCTCGCCCGCCCTGGTCGCCACAGAAATCTAAGAACGAACTGACATCATTTCGAACAAAATCAGGCCTTGCTGCGAAACACCTACGTACTACCTTTGGTCCGTGACGATAACGTAATAGTAGGATGTGCGCTGAGGCTCCGCCTTCTTTCACGCGGAACTCTTCTCTGATTCATTTCGTCTGTTGAGCCCATTGAGGGAAGATCTCCGCGAGTGAAAACATGAAACACTGGATAGTCGCTTTATAGTAGAAAATGAATTTGTGCTTCTGATGAAATGAGGCACTGACACTGTTTTTCATGTTTTATAGTGTAAAGCTGCTTGCTTTTAAGTGATCTATTGAATAAAATGCCATATAAATAAATGTGACGTGACTTTAATTGAGGGCTAATTTGCAGAGCTTGTGCTAACATACCCATGTTGTTATTATCAGATGCTTTTCTTATGCTTTCTATAAAAATACTTGCTGTTTTCTCATTTTTGTTGTGTTAATTTTGTTACTGAGAGGAAAGCGCGTAACCAATATTTACTTATTCATCTAAAAGCCACTCTCAGCAGTGTGGGCGGAGTCAGATGTTTGATAACAGTATCTCACTACTCACATATTTCGAACTTCGTTTTACCCCCAAATGAACACATACACAGCCAGATCATTTCCACAATAACCAACGCAATCTACCAAGAGCAGTACAAATTAACGTCTGGTTTAAGACATGCTTCTTTTGGGTGGTAAATAATGGCGCAAATACCAGCAAATTGACTAGCGCAAACCTTAGTAAATCACCTTATTTGATTCATTTAAATACTCTCCTCCCATAAATTTTGCATCTGAAATGGAAACTCCTACAAATACTCACTGCGTATCTTTAGCAAATCCTGACAGTAGTTTAACACCAAAAGAAGGTTTGCGCTGGCGCAAAAGTGACCAAAATGTAGTAACACTAAACTTAAAACAGGAAAAAAATGTCTGGTAAGTCGGGTAAGAAAATTTAACTTAAATTAAAGAGGCAAATTTTTTTTTTTTGCAGTGTACATAAAATTGGTCCAAAACAAGGTATCTTAGGAGGCAGTATAATACATTTGCAAAAGCCTTTCAGTCTGTAGCTCAAATACGATGTCTTAAAAGACTGTCTCTGTAGGCAGCTCAGGCTTAGGAACAGAGCAAATGTGTGTGAGAGGCCTCATGTTGTTTTTATGCAGAAGACACAGAGTGTGGAGAAGCTTTATTTAGTCTCCCTTAAATATAACATCAGCCAGGCAGAAAGAAATGAGCCACTGAAATATTCCCTCACACAGAAAACAAGAGGAGTTCAGCTGGGGGGTATCCTCTCCTAAGAGAAACAGTAGCAAAGAGAGGGAAAAGTCTGTGCGCACTGAAGCGAGATTCAGTTGGCCTTATGCCTGGCTTTCAGCTTTTGAAAGAATGAACACAACAGAGATATATACACAGGAACCAAACCAGACTAACCATCTCAATGAAGCCCAACAGTGACTGGCCTTTTTTTTCAGCAGTCTTGGTTCAACAAGTATTTTTTTCCCATTAATTTTCTTCATTCTTTAAGCATTTTTAAAATGCCTTCAATAAATAGTTCTAAGACATGAACCAATCCATCCAGCTCTGAGATGAATTACAACATTTGGTTCAAAGCAAAATCAGTAAAAAAGAACTATTGAACTATCACACACACACACAGGGGTAGATATGGACATTAATACAGCCTTAAACCACATGAATATGATGCTGGTAGCACAATCTGATAGGTAGCAGCCAAATTAGGTTCTCTTTTGCGCTTAAACGAAAAAAAAAAAAAACACACAAAATTATGCAAAAATGCCCATTTTGTTGAGTATCCTCATAAGCACAGCCTTAAATGAGTTAAATAAAGTTTTAAATGAACACAGAGTTGTGAGAAAATAGGATGCAGATCCCCGTCATATGTGTCAGGTCTTAAAGTGACAGTAGCCTAATAAACCTGCTACAGTCTACCATTAATGTTAATCAAAGAACAAAAGAAAAAGAAAAATCACTCACTGCTCTTTATTGAATAACTTTTGTAGGTTCAAAAAAATTAATCTATATTTTAATCTAAATTATGCAGTGAACACTGTCAAGTGTTTGATAACTGCTTTGATTCTGGATATTTCCTACCTGTTAGATCAAATATTTAAAATATACTGTCTTTATGTTGTTTCTATATTAATTTGGAGATTAAATGTGAAATTATTACAATATAAAATATATTAAAAACTTTAATGTCAGGTGTGATTAATAGCGATTAATTACAGAAAAATGTGTGATTAATTAGTAATTTTTTTATTGATTGACTAACAACTTATTCACTAAAATGAATCAATCAAACTTCCCAGTGCAAAATAATGAGAGAGTTTAGGAGAGCATGTTCGTCTTTGCATTGAAAACTCTAGAGTATGTCTACATAGTAGATCAAACTCTTATTTCAACAGAGCCATAAAGATCCAGGTTTTTTATGATGTGAAATTAAGCACTCGTATACTTAACATCAATAATGTAAAAATAAAAAGACTAATAACCACTCTGCACATTACATCTGCAAACGATAATAAACTCCTGCACTTCACTTTTATATATTACTATACTAACTGTTCTAATTTAGACTAAATGGTTATTGGTAATAATCCAGTCAGCATGTCTTTATACTCTGACTGAATGAGGGGCGAGACTGAAGTCCTCAGTAACATCTGCAAATTCGAGAAGTTCTGATCTCATTAAAAGGCTGAAATGGGAAGATTCTCCTCTGCCCTCAAGTCAAACATGACCCCGGCAGCTAATGAGTACTGTCTGCCAGGACAGAGCATCAACGCTGGTACATCCATTGTTATTTTCTGACTGCTGAATTAGATATCCCTGCCGAGGGTGAATGCAGATTGCCCCCTTGTGCAAAAACCATCATTAAGCATTCTTTTCAGCTGCATATTAGTTCTCTCCTCAAAGGAGACACGATTAATCAACCTTCTTTGTCAGGCGGCCTTACTGGTCACGATAAAGTGCAGTATGAAATCGTCCAGGGCGTTTATTTAATGGCTCCGCTGCACAGGACTTGGTGGGAGGAGAGGTGTCTCTAATTGAAAGCGTGCGGGCCAGACACTGGACATGCCGTGGAGAAGGCGAAAAGGCTTTGGCGTTTTGACTTGTGCTCGGCAGGGCAGGGGCCTGATCTTTAGCTGCTCCAGTGCCGTGCTGTTAGCAATCTCGGGAAGTTTAGTCTGCGTTTGAGTGACAGAGTGACTGCTGCTCAGTCCCGGTAGGTGGACGCGTGGCACAGAGGGGGAAGTTTATCAAAGCCTTTGCCACATTCTGATTTTTGTGCTTGCACATGAAATTTGAGTGACTGGAGGCAGTCAGAACTCGCTTTCTCTTTTGAACAATGTAATCTTAGCCTACAGCAGGGGTGTCCAATCCCGCTCCTGGTGGACCACTGTCCTACACAGTTTAGCTCCAGCCCCAATTAATCACACCTGAACCAGCAAATAAAGGTCTTACTAGGCATAACAGAAACTTCCAGGAGGGGTGTTTAGGCAAGTTGGAGCTAAACTATGTAGTACAGTGGCCCTCCAGGACTGAGTTTGGACACCCCTGGACTACAGTATCAGACCATCCGAAGAACAGTAGAATCAGTGTAGCAGTTCCTACTTAACCCGCTCCGAGTGGGATTCGAACCGTTGTTTCAGGCATGGGAGGCGGGCATGCTAAAAAGGCTCTAGTGTACCTCTTGAGGCCAGGGGATTGAGGTTTACACACTGTTACACTCACCCACCTAAACCTCACTCCCATCTGGGTCATGGCACCAAATGTTACCGGTTCTGCTCGACCTGCACTGAGCGGGATTCGAACCGCCATCTCCAGCATGGTAGGTGGGCGAGCGAACAAGCATGCTAAAGCCCGGGTCTCTACTGTCAGTCGCTAGTGTGCCTCTAGACCAGGACCATAGCCTTTGGTTCTTTCCTGGTCTTGTTCCCCTCTCTACACTCCAATCTCTTTTCCTACTGTCCAGTAAAGGTGAAAAAATCCTCCCAAAAATATCACAAAATAAACTAAAATAAAATCCCATTCATTTTTCCAGAGGGATTTAAAAAATAGCTCTGAGATGAATCAACATTGCAAGCTTTGATTTAAAGAAGACCTATTATGCAAAATTCACTTTTATAAGGTGTTTGAACACTGATGTGTGTCCGCAGTGTGTAAACAACCAGCTTATAATGGTAAAAATCCTTTTTTTTTAAATAATTCCCATAAATAAGAAGCAGTCTCTTCAAACGAGCTGATTCAGAGTCCTGACCACAACCTGTGACGATCTCCCCTATTAGCATAGACGCAGCCCTGAGTGAGAAGCACAGAGTCCTTGCTGTAGCAGCTGGAGTTTTACGATGTCTGCCCCAAAAGATACATTACAAATGTTGTGTTTTGGGATGTACCAATGAACATACGATTCTCCACAGACTGTCACGAAAGAAAGTTCGTAAAGTCTTGTACGTTTTCGCCAATCATTTTATGCGGGACTGCTTCACAACAAACGAGGATCTGTCCAACACTGTATTTTCCCAAAGGTTGATTTTGAAAGATGGGTCAATACCAACGCTTCATGCTCAAACTTCTCATTTAGAACTGATGCTGCCCTCGCGCTATCGGAATTAGTTTCCTAGTTAAAAATTGCTCATGAACGCCCTTTCTGACATTTTTGGTGCGTGAGATTGTCCTGTTTTGTTGTTGCCGGTAAGCTGGAGCACGAGTTCTTGAAACTCCACCCTCTTCTGGAAAGGGGACCGGGAGCAACAGGTCATTTGCATTTAAAGGGACACACTCAAAAACGGTGTGTTTTTGCTCACACCCAAAAAGTGGCAATTTTAACATGCTATAATAAATGATCTGTGGGGTATTTTGAGATAAAACTTACAAACTTACAACTTACAAACTTACACATACACACTTTGGGGACACCAGAGACTTATTTTACATCTTGTAAAAAGGGGCATAATAGGTCCCCTTTAAAGAAAAAAAATATATAATCTGTTGATTATAAATATAGAAACAATACATCAATAAGAGGCAAAAATGTCAAATATTTAAATGTTTGGGGTCGGCAAGATTTTTAAATGATTTTGAAAGAAGTTTCTTCTGCTCACCAAGGCTGCATGTATTTGTTCAAAAATACAGTAAATACTGTAATATTGTGAAATATTATTACAATTTAAAATAACTGTTTTCTTTTTGTGAATGTCTGCTGCTGTCCGTCATTAATGTTCATCAAATGACAAAAGAAAAAGAGAACATCAATGTTCTTGACTTAACTTTAATAGCTTAAATAAGGATTCATCTATATTTAATTTATACAAATAAATATGTCTGCTTGAAAGAATGAAGAATGTTGTATGTAAGTTGTTATAAAGAATGTCTATATCATTCATTGAAAAGACCATGTTCTTGTTTCTTAATGAGAAGTGGTTTTATTGAAGATAAACAAAGACGTTATATGCCACAGCAGATAAATCTGTGTCTGTATTACATGTTCAAACCTAAATATCATTCATATTAACAGGTTAATAGATGTTTTCTCCAGGAGTATGTATATAACTGAATGGCATTTTACTTAAAAGACTATGACTAAAACTAAATCAAACTTTACAGTCAAAATGAACACTGATATAAAGTTATAAGTAGTTGTGCAGGGAGACATTCAATTACATCATTCACAATGCTTCAGTCACTACTAAGATTTTTTCGTCCTAATTTGATGGCTGGGTAGCGTAGATCCTCACCAGACACTGCACTGTTAAACACAATTTTTAAAAAATAAAAAGTTTTTGAAATATAGAAATTGAAATAAATAAAAATGTCTGCTTCAAAAGAAGCATCCATTAACAACCTCAGAGCTCACAGTGTGTTTATAAGTTACTGTTAAAAATCAATTCCACTATGGAAAAAAAGAAATGGTATTTGAGCCAAGCAAAACAAAACCTCTTCGAATATTACGATCATTGAACCAAAAAGTGGGGAAAATGATTGTAAAAAATTCTAAATGGTTCCTACTGTAACTTTGAATGCCATCCTGTTTGTTCTAGGCCCAGAATTATTTGCAAAGAGGATGTTGAAAGTCAAATGTCTGGATGCGTGAGAATAAATCGGTGTGTTCTGAATGCTTCAGTAAACCCAGCTGATCCTTCTCACTCATTAAGCAAGTGTTAAAACACACGGCTAAACACTGAGTACTTCTTTTATAGCTCTGAATGACATACTGTATCATTCTCAATCCAATTTCTTCCCACAGTCTCTCATACACTAATCCAAATCTGAATGAGTCACGTGACACCATTAATCACCCAGTCCATCTAGACGTATGACTACTGGACCAAGGACAAAAGAGAGATCATTTACTAACATTAGGACAGGGGTGATCGTTCACATCTCATGCAGTAGCTCGGCGCCGGTCCCAGGTGTGCCGTAAGAGGCTCTATTTTAAGCTCCGCTCTTTCCCCAGCGGCTCACGCGGGCCCTTGTGTTACAAGCACATAAAAAGCATGTTGACTCACTGTAATAAACTAATGCAAATTGTGCAGCGGCGTGAAGGATTGCACAATAAAGATCCATACATCACTGCGCATTGAGGTCTGGCGGCTACACACAGCCCACACGCGCAATGCGCCGCCTACTAATTTACCACTAATTTACCGTGAAGCATAAAAGTTGTTATTTTTTCATTATCTATACTTTCGGCCAAAAACGATTCCCATCTCTCGTCCATCTCTGACCGCCGGAGCACGTTTGTAGCCGAACAAACGTTTGCTCAGAGCAACAACAAACATTTGCCTTTGCGTTTGTGCATCGACTGTGACAATTGGAGCTGATATATCCTTAGGAAATGTCAGTGGATTCAATCAAAACGCTTCCATCGGGGTCTAGGAAGGGGTGAAATTCAGTAAGAGAGAGAGAGAAAGATTGTAAAAAATGCATCCACGGACCAATGTTCCAGAGTTGTTTATGAACTACGCGCATTCGAGGGCTGTTTTATAGCTGAGAAAAACTTGTGGCGGTGCATGAGGGGTTTTTAAAGTAGCAGCACTGTCACACATGGCTCATCCATTTTAGACAGTCACTGCACCCCATCAGTACTCCAAAGGGTCTAATGTCATGCCACACAGCCCCTGAATATCTGATCTCGGCCCCTGGCTGCTGCACGCCTCTCTGCTCCGCTCTCTCTTATTTATGTTTGCTGCAAGTGGCCTGAATGTATTCTTCAGGGTAGCAGAAATAGAAGTGCAAGGCCAGCAAAATGGTGTTGACCTCTTGTTCTCGGGGCTCCGGGAAGCCAAAACTTCTTCAATGTGAAGTGAGATTTGAGGAAGCCCTATTGGATTTTCTTGCCCACTGCAAACAGGTCTTCTGATCCATAAAGAAACAAAGGCACTTCAGGGGGCCTGAACTCTTGGTGTGACTCAACAAAAAGAGGCAAAATTCAGCTTTCTCAAAGAACTACAAAACAGAAAGCAGTCACAGTGCTAAATAAAACACAGCCCTCTAAGTTTTAAGTCTCAATGTGAACAACAGACAGTAAATATTAATATAGTATATGATTTTGGTTCACTAAAAAGAATCAGCCCAGAGTCATGGTTGCCAGGTCTGTGAAACAAAAGTAGCCCAATGGCCAGTCAAAAATAGCACAAAAATTGCCCAATGTGATTTTCTCCATCAGGTGGCTGAATTCTCCACTGAATTTGTATGTCTGGGGGGTGTTTTGGGGGTGTTGGAGCACCAAAATCATACATATAGTGGTGGAAATCAACCCACAGCAACAACTTAAAAGTAGCCCAATTCCACGGGAAAACCGCATTTTTGGCAACACTGGTATAACTGGTCAAGCTGTATGTTTTTGATTGATTTACTAAAAATGGTTCATAAGAATCATTTGTTTGGGAATCAGATTACATTGGTTGTGAATGTGATGTATGTTTTTGATTCACAAAACTGAACTGGCTCATAAGAGCCATGTGTTTGGTAATCACACTATACAGTCTGATCAGTGTGTTTTTGATTAAATTAACTAAAAAGAATCGGCTCTTAAGAATCATTCATTCAAGAACTGGACTACACTGGTTGTGCTCTATATTTTTGATTTACTAAAAAGAACCAGCTAATAAGACTCATTCGTTCAGGAATTGTATGTTTCAAAGCATAAATAACAGCTTATGGGGTTGGAAAGACATGAAAGTGAGTAATTATAGATATTTACATTGATTCTTTTAAGGTCGAAAGCCAAATGGTTGGGTTTTTATCAATTTTTTTTTATCAAAACCATTTTAGAGAACAAAGCTTGTACCTGCACTCTACTGACTGGGTCCTTCTTGATCCACTTGATGACAGTCTCATAAACCAGCTCCTCGGCCTTGGTGTTCAGGCTGTCATTGGACAAGTAGTTAATCAGGTCTTCTTTGGAGATGCTGAGGATCTCGTCTTGTCCCGCCACATCAGGGAAGTTCTGCAGGGCGAAGGCCTTGGCCATGTTGTGTAGCTCCGTGCAGCACATGGCCTCAGCCATGGCCAGAACCCCCAGGCAGTTTGCTGCAGTCAGCTGCTTTTCTGAAGAAGAGAACAAGAGAGAAGCTCACATCCATAAAAGATTACAGCACCAAGGGGATGAGGGCTCTAGCAAAGCTATCTGTGCTGTATATCTTGGAGGCTCTGGAAAGGGGCCCCTGCTTAAGGCACTCAAGAGACAGACAACAGAACAAATCAATTGAGCTCAGTGCAGCGGGTTGCGACGCTGTCCCACGGATTAGAATGGCAAGGTGAAGCTCATCTTTAGTCCCGCTGAGTCACATCTCAACGTATTTGACCAAGCGGGTGCAAATGTCCATGTTTTTAACAAGGCAAGAGACTTTTTGTAAGTGGAGAGCCCTATTTTACACCGCAAAGGCAGAATATGAGTCTGTCTGACACTTGTGTCATGGTGAATAAATCTAAGTTTGAATTGCCAGTCTGAGTGGTTTCTTAAGAAACCCTTTCACATTCAAATGTGAAAAGCATAATAAAAAAAAAGATAAATTACATGTCTGTGCTGAAAAAAAAGTAGATGTAAGATTTACAATTAATTATGAAAAATATGCCTATACTGCCACTTCAAAGTATGGGGTCAGTAAGATTTGAAAGAAGGAAAAAAAGAAAGAACATACTTTTGCATTTTAAACTGTTTAAGTATAAATGTAATAGGTGCAAGAATAACAGTATAAAGCAGTTTTAGACTGAAATAACTAGAAAAAGGCATAGGAGACTTAATAGAACCCAAACTTAATGCTTAAATTGAAAAATATAAGAAATAAAACTAAATTATATACAATAATCGCATATTATGCATTAGACACTGCTTGTAATGCTTTTGTCTGCCACAATAATGTGATGTCTTTGAACTGTTTATTTGTGTGCTTTTCTCACCAAATATTAAGATATATGAATAACTGAAGAAAAATGATACACTTTTCATTAATTGATTAAGAATATAATGTAATTAGCACTAAGCACTGTCGCACTATGGAGCCCCTAAAGGGACCTTTGCAAAAATTTTAAATATACAGACTTTTGCGTGCACACGAGAAACTTTTTGTGTGCCCATGAGAAACTACAGGGACTTTTTCGTTACAATTTTGTTACAATTTCCAGTTTATGTATATTTCCTTTGTGCGTACCTATTTTCTTTGTCCCATTTCCTTCCTCTGTTATCTTACTAGGAAAAAAAACGAGAGTATGGATACGCATGAAATAATAAAGATCATTTTGCTCAAAATTTTAGGTTTTATGTCCGCTTTAAAGCATCCTCTGTGGCGGCTGCAAAATGGGCCGATACATAATACGGCTGTGTGTATTGTCCAATTTGCTAAGTTTAATGGGTCATTAAAAAAGACTGGAACAGTAAAAAAAGTGCTCAAAATTTTGATTGGATTGGAGTAGCGCCATAGACATAGAGGACTTTAGGAAGTGTTGCATTATATAAAGGGGAGACTTATGTGTCAATAAGTGACAAACGAATAAGTCGCTGGATTCAGTCTCATACTAGACAAACTGCTCTAAAGAAATCCAAATTTCGAGCACTTTTTACTGTAATCTATTTTATGAATCATTGAACTTAGCATATAAGACAAAGCACACTGAGCCGGCAATTGTGCCATCAGCACGTTTCGCGGTGCAGTTTCTCGGCCGTCGCATAGGATGCGTTAAAGTGGGCATAAGGTCTTCATGCTAGAGGTAGCGTAGCACTAACGAAATCCAAATTTGCACTTTTTACTGTTCCAATCTTTTTTTATGAACCAGTAAACTTAGCATATAAGACAATGCACACTGAGCCGCATATTGAGCCATCAGTCCATCCGGTTTCTTGGCCGGATTTGAATTGAATTCATTAAAGCGGACATAAAGGCCTTGAAATAAGACGTACTGCCCTAACGAAAGCCTAATTTTAAACATATTTTACTGTACCAATCTTTTTTATGGACCCCTGAACATGGCAAATAGGACACTGTACACATCCGTATTGTGCCATCAACCCATTTCATGCCGTGTTTTCTCGGTCGCCACAGAGGATGCATTAAAGCAGACATAAGGCCTTAATGCTGCCCAAACGAAAGCCAAATTTTGAGCAAAATCATGCGCATCCATGCTTTGTTTTCCTCTCATTTTCTTGTTTTGCTCTCGTTTAGTTTCTCGTGAGCATGCAAAATGTTTCCTGCGCAAATGTGAAAGTCTCTACATATTTTTATTTTTGCGAGGTCCCTTTAGGGGCTCCATATAAATCAATTAAAATGACAAAAACTGAAAATATAAAAGAAATGTAATATACCAAATTTAAATGTTTTAAATTAAAATACTATAAACTGAAATTGAAACTCAAGCATGCTGCAATGCAAATGGTTTGTCTCTGTGGACCAGAATTAAGTGAACAGATGCAACCGGATTCAGATAAACATCATAAATGTGGACCGCACGAAACCCCTGTGACATCGTTGTGATGTGCGGGTCTTACGCAACCCAATTTGTCTCCAAAATAAAACGTAAGAGTACAAATTGTTGTAAAAATGGTTCAGTGAGCGTCTGGTGGAGGCAGATGGGCTTTTATTATGTCTGGGTCTTTGGAGGCAGGCCTGCAGTGTGCCATTGCCAATAAGCCAAACGGGCCACTCGTCTTCTTCCACTCCCGGAGGAAGGAAAAAATATTTTTTTAGGTGAGGTTTGTGCCAGAGGCCATAAATGGCATGCCGCAGAGACAGACCGCAGAGCGAGGCTTATGCCCGGCCTGGCATGAGGGTACAGACACGCTCTGAAGTTTCTGAGTCAACGGTGCTGTGTGTGGCATTACAAACAGCAGCGCCCACCACTAACACATGGGCTGCACCTCGCTACGAATATCATTTCAGCTGCCGTAACCTCTTTTTCATAAACCTATTTTAAAACACACTCCGAGAATATATGGTCCTGGAAATGTCCCGTATAGTTCGGCATTGAGATATATCTCTAAACCTGTGCTCCCCTCATTTCAACACTCCCCCGCTGGACTTAATCAATAGTTTTTTTACTTTAGTAACTTTGACATGCAATCAGATTTTTTGTGCCCAAAGGCACAAAGCAATCCTCAACCTGTTGTTCCTGAGTGCATTTCGCTGACTTTCATTTGTTGGGGTCCTACAGACATTTCCAAATATACCATTTCTGCAGACTCGAAAGAAACAAATCAATAAGTGATCTTATTTCCTGATCAAATGACCTTTTAAAACAAAAGTTTGTCTTTGTCCGCATTCTCCATACGTGCAGTATAACAACGGCAGCACAAACGTCAGCAGCGTGACTATTTCATAAGTTAACGTCATCATTGAACCACTTCTGAGCTCTTCCACTAGCATTATATACACAAGTGTTTCTTCAACTAAGAGAACTTGCATTACATTTTTATTACAATTAACAGATTTCAACATTTGTTTTCTTTTTGTTACAATGAAGGTCACATTAAAACCATCTGGAAAACTTTTTCACCATGTCTTCATTTATTTTTGTTCAAATGCCCTTGTTATTATTTTACCATTGTCTCAGAGTTTCAGCTTCAAATAGACTCTCATATTTTAAGACTTTTAGTCTTAAAATACAAAAATCTATTTGAAGGTTTACTGAGAAACCAATAATAAATAAAATAATAAAAATATTTATGACAGTTTTAAAACTTTCAAACTATTTCAATACTGATTGCGTTATATACTCTACCGTTCAAATGTTTGAGGTTAGTAAGAGGATGAAACAAAGTCTTTTATGTTCATCAAGGCTGCATTTATTTGAATAAAGTATATTGTGGAATATTGTTATGATTCAAAATAATTGTTTTCTATTTGAGTATATTTTAAAATGTAATTTATTTCTGTGATCTAAAGTTTTTTTGATCAATTTAATTTTTTTTTAAAAACATCTCAATGACTCCAAAGTTTTTTAACAGTAGTGCAAATTTGAAAATGTCTTATTGTGCAACATTTTCAATGTGCAATTATTTAAAAAGAGTGAAAATATGATTTATGATACATAAAACTCTAGCTTTAGTGAGACAAAGGAGTTTAAAATTTTATCCTATACCGTGTGAGTGCCAAAATTGCCTGTTTAAGAAAGTTTGTTGTCTAAAAGTTCACAGGTCCAAAAGTGCTCATAGCTGAAGAAACACTCTGCCTAAATTTTTCCTCATCTTCTGCCAGACCTTTCCTCACTCTGGTGGTCACATCGGGCGCCCACATGGCATCTGAACTTCCTCCATATATTTGGTATTGATCGGAATAATCAGTGCTGGATGAGATTGAGACATTGGGTTTGACATTTCAATGCAATTGTTCTCTGACCTTTATACAAATGAAAGAATACATCATCCTGCAGAAAGACAAACGTACAGAATGTACATGACTTCATCTGATGGATGTCAGGATCTCATGAGTCAAGTACCTAAGAAAGACACGCAGACTTTGCAAAAGGTGTTGAACTGAAACTTGTTGGCGGCCTCCAGCAGGGTTTTGGCGTTGGCCGAGTGGATGACCAGCGAGCCGGTGTAGACGAACTCCAGCAGCAGCTCCAGCACATCTGCACCAATGTTAGTCATCTTCAGCTCCAGCTTCTCTCCACTCCCCGTCTCACTAGACGACCTAACGACACACACACACAAACGTACACCAAACACACAAATACGGAGGTCATGACCAAAAGGAAAGCCTTATGGCATATTTCAGACACACCCAAAATCCATTACAGGATGATTCTATGAAACAGCTGCCTTTTCCAGTTTGAGAGAGTCATTTTTGAAGTAAATGTCTGTAAGATTTTAAACATTCTATCAGATATACTATAATGTGTTTAAGTGTGAATAAAATGCATTGTGCTAACTCAGGGCAAATGAAAACATTATTTTTGGAGGTTAAAGGGATAATCCGCCCTAAAATGAAAATTTATTCATTTAGTTAAATTCTGGTTTGTTAAAATATGACACATTTTTAGTTATTTTTTTTTTACATTTGGATCTGGAAAATCTGTTTTCATTTATTTTTGATATATATAGAGATATATATATATATAGCATAAATAAATAAAATAATAAATATAATATATATTATTTACATAATTTTATTTATATTTAATTAAATATCTTAAAAAAATAAAG
>RJVU01015592.1:2032097-2042358 GCA_003731715.1 Anabarilius grahami | reverse complement strand
CTGAGAATTTTTTTTAAATTATTATTTATTTATTATTTTCAGAATTCAGATGTCTATGTTACAGATCATTTCTTTAAATTTAAGCTGACAGCAAACATCCTGTGATATAATTAGGAGTATTAGTTATAACTCATTTCTGCTACAGATCTACAGATTTGGCCAAAAAGCATTATGGGAAAAAGGAATAAATAATATAAGGTTCGGAGAGAAAACTGTGCAGTCGAATCATTACAGCATGAAATATGAATGAAGGAGCACACTGTGGAACTTCATTACTGTATATAAACTTCAACCCTCCCTGCAAAACACCCAGAAAGTGACTTTCCTCTAGTGCAGGAGGTAATTGTGGCTTCAGAGAAGTCGACTGTCACATCCCACGGGATTAATGATCTCCCACTGTTTTCCGGATGAAACCTTGCTCATTCCTCGCACTTGTAACGCCACATCTACTGTAAAACAAACGTGCGGTCTTATATAAATAAATAAATAAATAAGAGTGCGGTGTCAAAGCTACTTTGAGCTAGCCAAGTTTCACATTACGCACATACGCTGACGGCTTGGTGCAGTTGCACTACCCATAAATTAAAGTGGCACCAAGCATACTTATTGAAAATCCAGAGGGGAAAATGGAATTACTGAGGGCAATCCGTCTCCGCGCTCCATGCGGCAGACGCTAAAGGGGAGGGTAATGGCTTTTTTTTTTCCACGGCCGAGGGGGAGCGTGTGTGCACATTTAGGAGGTGCATTATATCCTTCAGGTGGCATGTTCTCTCCACACCCCTCAGATGAGCTTAATGCGAAAGCGCAATCGGTAAAAATAGCATGAGGTTCAGGCAATAGCAAGGCGCAAATTTTCAGTGAAGAAAGGGAAACAATGTTCCAGTTCGTAAAAGAGGGCATGGCATTGTGAATTGATATTATAAAATATACTAGACTCTAACATCAAACTGTGTAAATAGGATTTAGAAATGAATAAATCTTCCCAGGAAATCATGATAACATAACGTGAACTGACATTATGGTCGAACCAAATTCTGAATTAAAGAACCGACTACCTTTTTATTCAAGAGTGTGAATTTGAATTTAATTGGCCACACCCTACAGGAAGTCGAATTGGAATTTGAATTGGTTTGACAGGAAGTGGAATTTACTGATAATCTGTGCTGGGGGTAATGCATTACAAGTAACGCGAGTTATGTAATCAGATTACTTTCTTCAAGTAACGAGTAAAGTAACACATTATTTGCAACAAAATATCTGAGTTACTTTTTCAAATAAGAAACACAAGTTACTTTGTTTTCCAATTTATTGACTAGTTGAGCGAAATCGGGAGTAAGTGCAGAGGAGTTGTGTGCGTTGTGTAAACATGATGGTTATTGTAGTTCTAGACAATTGCTGAAGTAAAGTGTTGAAATTTCTTCTCTTGCGTCCAATACACTTGTTCAGTCTGAAGTCACGCGTCGCCACTTCCAAACGTTCTACCAGATGCCCCAAGAAAACAACAAAAGGTGCTAACATACACTCACGATGTGATGTAATACTACTGAGAATTTGTAATCCTACCCTTTATCTCCATATCGAAATCCCAGATGGCCAGACAGTGATTCATCTTTTATAAATCGTTAAAATATTTGTGTCTGGTATGTAGTGAACACGGTGACTGTAGTGTACACTAGGGGTGGGAATCACAGGATACCTCACGATACGATACATGGCTCGCGATACGATAATATCATGATACAGCAATTCTGCGATAATCAATATATTGCTAGACAATCCTATAATGATACATCACGATATCTGTCTAACTATGAAAACAAAATGCCTGTGAAAAGGTTAAGTGTATGCTTTCCAGACTTTGGACTTAAACGTGGCTGGGGCATCTATTATTTTACTCACACTGCTGTCCGCCATCCTGTTCAAAACCTCTTTTTCTTGGGCTAGTTAATTTACGTTCACTTTTCCTCATTCATATATTGAGCGCCACCTCAAGGAGCCATTAAGTAGCGACACTGGGAGCAGGAAAATATATTTAAAGTGCCTTATTTTATTAATTAAAATATCGATATTTGGGGCCAGCGTATCGATTCTCATATTGCACGGAGAAGGACAACGATATATATTGCCCTATCGCTATTTTGTCCCACCCCTAGTTTTTTTTAAATGCTTGGCTTACAACATTGCTTAGCAAACAGCATTCCTTGCGTCACGACTTAACAAGCGGATTCTTCTGCAATCCAGAATGGAAGCACAGCTGAAAGGTTTGTTTGTTTGCAAGCCAGGTAAGAAAAAGTAACGCAAAAGTAATGTATAGCACATTACTTTCCATTAAAAGTTAGTTACTTTTTTTATGGAGTAACACAATATTGTAATGCATTACTTTTAAAAGTAACTTTCCCCAACATTGGCTATGTTTACATGCACCAATTTTCGCCAATCCGAACTAATTGAATCTGATTTCAGATCTGTTTCTATGTACTCTAAACATTGTAATCTGACTCAAATATCCGTTTATATGCGTTTTATATACATTCCGCGCTCTGCGTGTGACGTCATATCAATCACACTTGCAGAGACAACCATGGACGTGACACCAACAGAGCTCATCGTTGTTTTTGCCCTGTTGTCATACACATTCATAAATCAGCAACGGTTTTTAGATAAAAAGACGTGAATGTGAACTTGGGCACTGCCTAATGCGTGTCAACATTGCACTGCGCTTGTGCCCCAGAGACTTCTGAATACGATTGAGAAAGTAGTCGGATTCAAGCGTTTACATGGTCATTTTTTGCTGTTGGTTCGGATTAGAAAAGGAATAAACCACTCCTTCCAATCCGATCAAAATTTCATTCAGATCGAGCCCAGTCGGATCGATTAAGGGGTTTACATGAACGTTTTTCAATCCGACTGAGCCGTCAATCCGATTACAAACGGATTATTTGGGTGCATGTAAACGTAGCCACTGTGGATAATAAAAGGAATTGAACAATAGTAATGCATTCTGGGAAATTATGTGTTCTTCCTCCCTGGTCCGCAAAAGTTATTATCCATCCATCCATCCGTCCATCCATCCATTCATCCATACATCCATCCGTTCATCCGTCCACCCACCCATCTACAGTATCTGTCTGTAGTTATCAATTAAAGTTATATAAAATTATATGAATTTCAATTAATTTTAATTCTTAACTTCAAACATTGCAACAAGAAATTTAGGGCCATGGGTCAGAAAATTTTGGGTCAGTTTTGGTCCCACTAGACTTTGTGCTCCTTTCATTTTCATTCATATGCATGCTAACATGGGAGAGTGGAAATGCAAGCATGTGTGAAGGCGTTTTATCTTTCCAAAGTTTGCAAATCTATATAGAGAAAAAAAACAACTTTTGACTAATAGAGAATATAAATGTCCTCTTGATTCAATACAAGCAATACCTAAAACCTAAAAACCTAAAAGCTACTACTGAATATAGTGCACATGTAGATTTGTGGTATAAATGGTATATTAAATGGTATATTTTCACATTTTTCAACCCCTCCCCTCCACCAGCTATCATTAAAAAACATATATATATATTTTTTTGCCAATCCAAATAAATCCCACCCCACATTTTCAGGCTTTTTTGCTTGGAAATATGCCATATGACGCAAATAAAATGGGTTGCGAATGCCATTTCATGTTGACTTTAAGGAATTGGGCTTTAAACTCGGCAGGTTCATGCCCAGGTGAGAGTGACCCAGATCCTGGAGCCATACTGCGATCACAAATCTGCTCTTTTACCACTTCGCCCTTGGGGGTGGCACTTAACCCAAGGCTGCTTCGGGGAAACTGTTCTGACTGTTCTCACTGCTATTAGCGTGCTTAAAAGCACTTTGGATAAAATGCATCTGTAAAATGGCAAGAAATTTTAAAAAATATAGATAGATGCAAGTATAAAAGTTACAGAAACAATTAGTTTTTCAATGCAGGTGCCCATAAGTTAAGCTACAACAAAAAGCAGCATATGATTTTGTGAAGCAATGAAATCCTCTATGAATTTCAGAGCTGGAGAGGATAATCTACGGACAACGCCTGCCAAAACATGTCTCCTTCAGTCTGATATCACCAAACAATCATGCAAGTTCCTCTGTCAAACGCAAGGTCAGTGACAGCAGCTGGATCTTAAAGGGATGTTGCACATCTACACAGGTCTGGTGTTTACGGTGTTTCTATATTCAGTTGAATAGTGGGAAAGAGAGAAGAGAGAAAGTGCAGGGATGGCAAGTCCTGCCCACTGAACTGAGGCTTTGATTTGTGAATGTGAATAGCTAACAACTATGCCAAGAAGAATGAAGAGCATCAGGGCCAGTTTCATAAACATAGCCATTATGTTAAAACAGTGTCTTAAGATCTTTGACCCACTAGCAGTTAGTCAAGGGGCAGTCAGTCTTACTTTTCGGTATCAAATTAGGCTAATCTATGTTTTAATGTAACTGAACAGTCTTAAAGAAAAACTTAACTTGTAAGACTAGTCTTAGCGGTTCATGCGGTTCATGCGCACTTCAGAATCTCACCGGTAATAGTAAGTCATCCGGGTACTTTCCGCCTGCTGTTTTTCGAATGCTATGAATTCGGACATACTACTCTGTTCACGTACTGTTTTTCGTGTACTATATAGTAGAGAGATATTCGATTTCGGACGCAGCTTAACACTCTTAACTACTTTTTTCTTTTTTTTTTTATAGTGTGACAGTAGCGCAAATGTTAACAAAAAGTGCAGCTTATGCAGTCAGGGGCGTGTTTAGGTTATTGGGGGCCCTAAGCAAATCTCCTGGAGGGGGCCCCGCGATCACATTCAGGAGAGGGGGTCTAGTTTTTTGAGCATTTTTCTGTGATTTTTCCCTCCCAGCTTCATACTCACCCGTCCCAGAGCGACACCCCATAAGCACCACCGCACTCACTAATGCATATAGTATGCATCTGATCTAGGCTACATGTAATGAGGCTTATCAGTATGTCACAATATCATCCTGTTTGGACTTTGTTTTCTGTTTTGCACCATTTCCTGCCAGGCTGTCATCATAGTTATGCATTTCGATTCACAAGCTTGCAATTCGATTTGATATCAGTCATTTTTGGATATACTGTATATCAGCAGTATATGGCAAATTTTCTCAAGAAAAAAAATCTCAACTAATTCTGTAAAATATACATAGGGATCAGTTGGTACTACATTAATATTTAAGGCTAAAATGAACTGATTTGACTACAAACTTAAATTACACTTAAGGAAATTTTTATAATAGGCCTACTAACTTTAAAGTTATTTCTACTCCAATTTGTTTTTTGAAATATAAACATTTAAATGGTGGCTGTCAACTTGATGGGTTTATTCAAACAAGCATTATTAAAGAACATTACAAATTATTATTACTATGTAATATTGTGCATATATTTGCTAAATGCTCCTTTCTAGAGTTTTTTTTTTTTAGCTGACTAACGAGTTTAAGGTCACTGAATATGTTTGTTCTGAGGTAAGATGTGACGTTACATTTGTTTGTTTATTACAAGCTTTTTTATTAATGTCTTTCCGCGGTTAAAATACTGATTGAGCGATTACACGAGACATGATACGGATTCCGGTCAATTGTACTGTATCTTTTAACATACCTTTAGATATTCATTCATGTTTATTTCGCGCTGTAACTGGTATTAAAGCGGAGGAAAGGATCAGTTCACGTGCACTTCAGACCGCCGCATCTTTTGAAATGAGGTGCTACAGCGAGAAGAGAAGAGGGGCCCCAAGCAATTGCGTGCTTTGTGTGGTGGGTAAACACGCTACTGTTTGTTGTAACACGCTATATTTTGCATAATCATTGTATTTACTGTATGTTACTGTATGTCTTATAACCAAGTAAGCTAAGCTAGCCAAATGTGCTCTGACATTTGAAAAAACAAACAAAAAAAAAAACAGATTTGTCACTCAATTCTAGTGTAGCATTTTACATCTTGTCTGTAGTGAAATAAATACAGTCTTCAGTGTCACATGACCCTTCAGAAATCATTCTAATATGCTGATTTGCTGCTCAAGAAACATTTCTGATTATTATCAATGTTTAAAACAGTTTTTCTGATTAATATTTTGTGGAAATGGTGATAAAAATTTTTTTTCAGGATTCTTCGATGAATAGAAAGTTCAAAAGAAATATTTTGTAACATTATAAATGTCTTTACTGTCACATTTGATTTTTATGCATCTTTGCTGCATACCAGTTTTAATTTATTTAAAAAAATCGTACTGACTCTAAAATTTCAAATGGTAGTGTGTGTGTATAATGCTATATATATACACACACCTTTACAAAAAAATAAAAAATAAATAAAAATAAAAATAAAAACACATGCTTTACTGGAGACAATATGGATAGCTGTTTTGGCTTTTATGGATAGTTGTATGGCTTTTAGTCTGTTAGCTTTAAGGTCATCTATATGCTAGTCTACTTCATACACTGACTATATATATATATATACTGTGTGTGTGTGTTTAAAATGTACAGTAATTTTATTTTAAAAGAAAACATTCAGATGTCTATTTGCTGTTTACCAAAAAAACAACAACAAACAAACATACAAAAAAAGCCCTCCAATATTTTGAGATTCGGAAATTATTGTCAACATTTCATAGGCTTTTTAAATGATGAGTAGCCTGTAGTTTGAAGCTTCAACACTGATGATGAGATTCAAAACAAAAACATCGAGAGGATGAATGTGCTGAAAATGAATGAACAATGCACACACACACACACACACACACACACACTGCAATGCTGGAAAATGTGGTGCCAAATAAATATTTCAATAATAACAATAAGTGCGAATAACAAAAAGTGAGCTGGCAATGGATGCAGAACAGTGCAATTTGGAAAAGCGAGGCAGTAAATGGCTCTGACCTGTGAAGGTAACGATTCAAGAGAAAGTTGCTCGGCTCGTCTCATTGTTTGCGACTCTGAATGCATTCAATGCACCCATCGTGAATGTTTAACATATGAATGGGAAACTTTTATGCCCTATGAAGACCATACGCTTTGCTGATAAAATGGCTGACAAAGCTCATCCCATAGTCAAAATGACAGATACCACATTGCTGCTGGAGCACACTTTCCAAAAATGCCCAACATGGTATTTTTGGGGGATGATTTGAATGCCTATTGTGATTTTTTTTCTCTCTCTTTCTTTTAAGATCCCTCAGTCATGGAACACATTCTCTGCTTTTAAAAATGGAAATTAATGTTAATGTTTTCTAAAATGAGGGGAAGAAAAGATAATAAAAAAAGGCAAGGGTTGGCCTTTTTCCCAATTTAAGATACATTCATTTGAGCGAAAACGGTGAATGGCTGCTGGCCCTGTGATAGAAACCAAAGTCTTCCTACAAACCTGCAAGAGAGAAAAAGAGGGAGGGAAAAAATGACACAAATGCGCCCTACGAAAAGAACAGATTGGATCAACGGCTGGTGGGAAGGGAGGAAGGCAAACCTTTTCACCAGGTCCTTGAAATACAAGCTGCAGGAAGCTAGAACATTTTGGTGGACTTCAAATTCTTTGCCTTCAACTATAATTTTCAGGTCTGTAAACTCTTTCTCTCTGCGCTGCTGGTTCAACTCCTTCAACATCTCTGTAGAACAAAGAAGAAACAGACAATGCCAAACACGTGTTTAGAATTCAGCTTTTTTTGGAACAGATGCAACAATAAAAGCAGACAGTGGCAAAATTCATCACAGTGGCATACAGTAGATCAAAACAGATCGGCATAGAATAAAAATGCAACACTTTATGGACACATTAGAATCAACAATGCACATTAAACATCAAGCAGAATTATTCATATTAGAGGATGCAAAATAGTAATACGCAATGGCATATTTCACAGTTTTCACATTTCAAATATTCAGTTCTCAGTTCAACCCACAGGTCAGGAACTTACTGACCTATCAGTGTGCACAATAATGGGAGCTCAAGGCAAAAATTTTAAATATTCCAAAACTATTGATTTAATATATTCCTTTTTTTTTTTAGGAGAACTGTATTGTCTGTATTTTAGGAAAAAGATAAAAAAAATGGTAATTGATGTGTGTCAAAAACCTAAACATTCTTTGAATTTTACAATTTATTACATTTTCTATTTAAGAGCCTGAATGCATGATTTTCCAAAAGGAATGTTCTCATGCCCTCCTATTTCAGATTAAAAATTAAAAATAAAACAAATGTAATGGTTAAAACATGATTCCAAATACTGTTGTACGAGATTTCGTTCCAAAAAAATGCAGTTTATATTCATTGACAAACACTGGATGGCAAGAGTTTAAGCTTTGGACCCCCCCAAAAAAATAAAAATCATGATAATCAGCAAAACATCTTGTAAACAAACAGAAGCTTCAAAGAGAGAGAAAGAGAGAGAGACGAACCTCCGCATCAAAACACATTTGCAAAAATACTTAAAATTCACAAATAGTTTCAATAAAATGTTCTCTGATCTTCATTATCAACAACAAGAAAATAAAATAAAAGCTTGTGTTCTTTGAAATCGCACAGGGGAAAACATTGCATTGATGAGAAAGGATTTACATAGAGATTAATATTGTGTATATATATATATATATATATGCATGCAAGTATAATCAGATTTTAGTATTAAATTAATATTCCTGCAGATCTTGTTGCCTATTTGACATGTTTACCAGAATCATGGGAACATTCACGCACAATCAAGTTTATATGCAGAGAAAACAAGCAGCAGATGTAGATGTGAATGCATATGTAAATAAATGAGGCGTCTGACAGATACCGAGGCAGAAGCCCAAGGAGACGAGAAGTGTATACGAGCCCCGTTTAATGAGGATCTATAAAGTGATTCTGACAACCGGACCTTGCAAAGTAACTTTAATAGGGAGCCAGTGTAAGGTCAACAGCTTCAGACAGCCGAACACAGCAGCATCTGAAGCCAAATCACAGCACAACGGCAGCCATCTTTTCTCTTTATCCAACATGCTCTCTAAATCCAGCGACAGCTCAACCGGTTTCTTTTTCACAAGCGCTGCAACATATTTGAGCTGTTGATTACTATATTAAAATATTTCCCATTTTGACACACTGTATTGACAACATGTTACGCAACTGCTTATGCAATGTGTTATTGCTGCTAATTCACACCACTTCCTCAGCATTGTCAGAACGGTGGAGATCTCAGCGTCGATTGTTTATTTCTGCAGCCTAATGGTCCAAATCTGAGATGTTTTTATAAATAACAGCTCGTATTGAGTGAATGTGCCTCTTGGTTGATTTTACAGGCCAGAAAAGACGTTTATTTGTTCTAGCGAAGCGAGGTTTTAGTCAAGCTGCATCATGCAGTGATCGTTTGGGAACAAAGGCTGCTGAAGACATTCTGTAAACATAGATCATTACCTACATTTTCATTCTAACGTGAGAGGTCTGATTTAGATCAATTTAAACAGTTTAAAGCATTTTTAGTAAACAAAGCCATGTTCTATACTATACAGATGTTATATAACTAATATTCATTTAACATCTTATCTGAATTACTCTTGAAATCACAGGACAACTGAGAGGATCCAACAGCAGGAGAAACAGAATCAAATTATTAGAAACAATGTGCCATTTCAGAAATCAATTTGATCTGCAGCGCTAAAGCAAATGGAACAGCATTGTAAACACATCACCAAAATGAACAACTACATTAACGCAGAACGTACACGCACGCACGCACACGCGCACACACACACACACACAGAACAATAATGAGAGCCTTGAGCCACTGTGGCCACTTCAGCAACACAAAACCAAACACAATGAATCTCAGGGCTGTCTGAAATTACAAAGAAAGTAGCTGATTTACTGATGCATCAACACTCGAAGCTCGGTAGTTTATATTTTAGAATTAATCAAATTCAAAAACAAAGAAAAAAATGTGCTAAAAGAATTTTAATTGCTAAAAACCAATTAAAAGCACACAGTATATTACAGTCTGAATTATAGTTGACATGCAAAATCATAATATAAAGCCATTCTGAATATTTTGCCAATTTTTTGTGATTTAAGTGCTAAATCCATAAATATAACGTGATCATTTTATATATAAAATATATATATATATATACACACATACACACATATGTGTGAGTGTACTGTATACACACGCAATTACATTTTTTATGTTTTTAAAAAAGTTCAAATCAAATTTTCTATAAAAATGTATGTAGGCTATATATG
>RJVU01015592.1:1972312-2005859 GCA_003731715.1 Anabarilius grahami | reverse complement strand
ATTAGTTGATTCAGATGATTAGGTTAATAGCTCGTTTAGAGAACCTTTTCATGATATGCTAATTTTTTGAGATAGGCATTTTGGGTTTTCATGAGCTGTATGCCAAAATCATCAGTATTAAAACAATAAAAGACCTGAAATATTTCAGCTGATGTGCAATGAATCTAAAGTATATGAAAGTTAAATTTTTATCATTACATTATGGAAAATAATGAACTTTATCACAATATGCTATTTTTTTGAGAAGGACCTGTATATTTTTTGAACAGACTGAATATATTTAGAATACAAAAAAGAATTATAGCTCGTAATAATTCGCAAGGTATTTTAGGGAAAGAGAGAAAGGGAACTCCCGTCTACTCAGATCCCTTAATATATAAATATATATACATATATACACACACACATGCATAATTACGGACACGTGATATATGCGCAGCCTTGGCAAACGCAAGACCCGAGCCGTATATTCATTCTTGCAGACTTAATCTACACGCTGCCTCGGCAACGCGAGATCCGAGCCATATATTCTTTAATGAAAACTCAATCCACACGCTGCCTCTGCAAGCGCGAGATCTGAGCTAAATTCTGTAATGAAAAATCAATCCACGCGCTGCCTCGGCAAGCGCGAGATTCAAGCTTTGCGTTAGACTTTTATTCCCTCGAGAATAAAGCCAACAGGAGCTACAAAACTCCCGCTAGTGCATACTTGTCTTCGGGACATTTTTATGAATGAACACTGTCACTGTCAGTTGTGAGCTGACGTGCATGCTCCACTCCAAGCAAACGACACATAAATCGTGTGTATCCCACTGTTTCTCGCCATAATACGTGTCTTATATATATAGAAATATATGGATTGGTGTGAGATACTCTTGTCCTCAGACGAAGAGATCGTGACTTGTTCATATGTAATAAGACAAACAACACCAAATAAGACACACAAGATACAGAGAGCGCTTGCTGAAGACAACAGAAGCTAGCGTTCTTTGTTCTGGGTATGCTTTATAGTTTCCTGGTCCGTGACGTCACCAGCCTCTGACGTCACGTTTCCTCATTGGTTGGATACAGAGGTGCTTCACAAACACAAAATGCAGAGGGTTCCCATCACGTCATTCGACGTAGCGTCAATAGTTCCCACGAAAGGGAACTAATTATTGTTATATAGCTCAACACGTTTAGTCTTATTGTTTAAATCAAATTTTCTTGATTTTTTGCGAGTACCATGCTTTACCATGCCTCAGAGAAAAACACTATTTTGTGAAGTAGCTAACATAGCATAATCAGATGCAGCTTCATTTTTAGTAACAGTAATACAGCATTTTCTCCATCATACAATATGTTTTAAAATTAATTGCATGCCATTTATCAACACAAGCCATCCAGCATTTAATATGATATTCTAAAATCGATCTATCTGACTGCAGTGTGCAACAGTGTCTCACAGCAGCCGCCGAGCGAACGCATAGAGTAACATTATAACATCATTTTCAACACACTCAAATGTATCTGATATGATAAACAGAACTGCATTACCTCATACTCATGACCGGAAAAGCGGAAGCAGCGCCGGCGACTGTGGCATAATAAAAGTTCTGCTGCTCGTGAGGCGTGTGTTGCGCAATCGCTCCAGCGGCCTCGTTCAGCTCCCACAACACTCGCTCCTGCTCTGCTTCATACTACAGTAACGTTAATAATCGCATCCATGAACATGATTTGTTCCCGAGTCCTATCCCAATTCTTTTCCACCGACCATTGAGATGAAGACCACATATCCCAAGATTCCGCGCTTAAACTTGCCGTCATCAAGCTAAGCCTTTGTTTTGAATAGGCCTCTAGCGACCTCTAGCAGCAGAAAATACTACATAGTGCACCTTTAAATATGGATATTTTTCTTACACAAATGTTTTTATTTATTTAGTTATTAATATAACTCTGATTGTGTTAATCAGAAAATAGAAAGTGAGTAAATCTTGGGGTAATTTTCATTTTAAAGTGAACTAATCCTTTAAGGACAAAAACCTGACAAATGTTTTGAAATACAACATCTGAACAATGTCTTGAGTTGTGGTAACTGTAGTATAAGTTGAATAATTGACACCAGTCCAATAAATTATTAGAAAATAATGCACACCCGATTCAACGGCCCATCGTCAATTATTCCTTACATATATAAAATATTAATATAAGCATTTATATGGATGGATGGATGGATGGATAGACGGACGGACGGGCAGACAGACAGACAGATAGACAAACAGATGAACAGACAGATAGACTAAGAATTTCAAGACATAATCAGTGGTGTTCTTTTCCATTCTGTTAGGCTCCATTCAACTGTTTTTTTTTACACAAGAGTGGGTTTTATATGATATAACGCCTAAGAAATGTGTCTCATTGGGTAAACGACTCTAAACTAGATTAATTATAGAGGGCTTCCTTAAGGCTGACTAGTCATTCAGACAACCCACTGACTAGTCAATTTTAAAAATGCACATCCTGCACACACACACACTGAATACATTCACTCACACTTCACAATGCAATCTGATGATAAATTGCCATTTCAAACCCAGCGAGTGAGTCAAATCCATTTGTGTTTGTGCAGTTTTGTATTTGCCTGGGAAACAACATAATCCTTTTACTCCTGAATTCTGTCACCGACAAAAATCCTCCTAAAAAATCTCTGCAGCACACTGAATTTTACAGAGGTTGCCATCTCAAGTGTTTGAGAAAACTGCAGCCAACATGCTGGCACCAAGGAACCAACTCTCCTTGATCAAATAAATATTCATGTCTGTTTTGGTGGCAATCGGGGCCAATGTCTCGCAAGTCTAAAAATATGGGCTCAGTCTTCAATCTGTCTTGTTCTGTTGCAAAATGTAGCATTTTTAGGCAGCTGCTCACTGAGAAACAATATATTTTGAAGCATGCATCTTCCCCTCTGAGTGTGACAGAGCAGCGCCACTGGCGTCTTTCCCAAAAACAGCTGTCGGCCTTAAACACCACATGTCACTGGCAAAGACTATACTCCCCTATTTCAATCTCAAAGCTGTATTTTTATGCTAACAATATAAATCAGCTCAATGGCTGTGAAACAACCCTTAGGCAGCCTTACATTTCTTAAACTTTTAGAAGTTTGAAGTTTTTGTTTTAAAAAAAGAATATGTTAACGATTCCAATGATCAGGCTACAAGGACTGAAATTCTAATCTTTCAATCAAAAAAGGAAGACAGACTAAAAACAGATAAATTCATGGTCAGAGATGTGTGATCACCTTTTAGATGAAATGAGAGATTCGATATGAACTAGAAATCTGATCTTATGAAAAAGGGCACATGGAAGATAGAAGCGCATACTGTTACACTAATGAGTCCTTCTCTGCCAGACTTTAATATGGATTTTATTTTTGTGCCATAGATTAAATGGATGTGAACTAATGGTAAAATGTAGCAACACTCATTTGTCAATGGATTTGTAAACCGCACTGTCTTTCCTTTAATATCTCTGAGCACCTTTTGATACATAAGCTTATATTCTACTAAATAGAAATCACTAATCTAATGCCGGGTTCAGACTACACCATATTTTTGTCGCTGTGTCAGATTATGGGATTTTTGACTTCTAAAATCTTGTTGTGTCATGGACAAGAAACACGTCAGACTATACGTTGCTACCCGACCATTCATCGCTTGCCGTCTTTAAAGGGTTAGTTCGCCCAAAAAAGAAAATTCTGTCATTAATTACACACCCTCATGTCGTTCCACACCCGTAAGTCATCTTCGGAACACATATTAAGATATATTTGATAAAATCCGATGGCTCAGTGAGGCCTCTATTGCCAGCAAGATAATTAACACTTTCAGATCCCCAGAAAGCTACTAAAGACATATTTAAAACAGTTCATGTGACTACAGTGGTTCAACTTTAATGTTATGAAGTGACGAGAATACATTTTGTGCACCAAAAAAACTAAATAACGACTTTATTCAACAATATCTAGTGATGGACGATTTCAAAACACTGCTTCATGAAGCTTCGAAGCTTTATGAATCTTTTGTTTCGAATAAGTGGTTCGGAGTGTGTCAAACTACCGATGGTGCAAAGGCTCCTTTTGTATCTGTTATGGTTCTTCTTCTTCTTCCGCTCTTGAAGTCTATGGCAGCCCATAGAACCATATGATAAAAACATGTGAAATTTGGCACTCAGATAGAGGACACTCTGAACGTTAACCACAGCAATTTTGGAGTCTCTACCTCAATACCTCTAACACCACCAACTGTCCAAATTTGCACTCATGTTCATGCTAATAACTTTCGAACTGTAAAGGCTAGAAACAATTTTTTTTTTTTTTTATTTCTTAGCTCAAGCCGATTTGATACATTTTCTGTCATGAAAATCTTTCAAAAAGCTGCACAACAGTGACAGTCTGTGACTGGCTAAACATTATATTCAAAATACTGTAATTATGTATTTAGAATTTCCATCTGTCTAAATCCAATAAGTACATATTATTTTACAGACATAACTTCATATATTTAATATCACAAACCAGACACAATTTGGTACATTTTTTAGGTGTACCGGTGCAGCCTTTGACTCCTGAAAGACGTGTAAAGCCAGCCAATCAAACTGAAACTGTTTAATTTCTGTGAGCTATTGCCATTTCATGTGCAGTATGCATGATAATGGTCAGTGAACGGACTTGAGGGTGAGTCAGTTTTCCAATTGGACAACAGCCAAATGAACCCAAATCGGTCAAATGAACCCATAATGAAACATTGTGCGGAACAGACTGTGCAAAGTGTTCTTAGAGCAATCCACACTTAGAACTATTTGATGGGAACATGTTCCATCTACCCATTTGAAAACAGCCAGGAGCACAAAGAAAGACCCTCCAAATCTATGGTAGCACAGAACAAGGCCAGACAGGGTGCGCTCTACCCTCACGCTGCTGCTAACCTTGCCCACTGCACTTAAGCACAATGCAGCTGTATTAAGAGAGAAGACTCTTCACGCTGCCTCTGGTGTGTGCTGACCCATGAAGGATCTGCGCTTCTTTAAAAGGATGTAGCAGCAGGAAACAGAGCTGAAACCGCCAGGGAACCCAAGTTCTCTGTCAACCCGATCTTTGAACTGAAGTCATCCGATGTGCTAATTTGGTCAAGAAGGTGAAACGCACGAGTGAATAAATCAGCTGACCATCAAAGTCAAGAGAACCAGAACGCTTTCAGTTCATTAGGTAAGTGAATGGAATTTACTGAGCTGGGAAACAGACAACCACCAAAGTCATGCACTACCGTTCAAAGGTTTGGGGTCGGTAAGATAAAAAAATAAAAAAAATTAAAAATGTAATTTAAAAAAAATAAATTTTTTTTCATTAAATTGATCAAACATGAAGGTAAGGATATTTATAATGCTACAATTTATTTCTATTTAAAAGAAGTGCTGTTTTATAAACTTTCTATTCATAAAATAAATTTGAAAAATCACAAAAGTATCAATGTAAAGAAATAATTCAAAAATTCCAATCAAATATATCAATATATGATTGTATCTTTAGAGTACAGTGAAAACCCTGCTGATAAAAATAACCTAAACCTGGCTTGATGGTCTTAGCTGGATACCAAACAGTTTGGTTGGGTTGGTCAGGCTCAGAGACCAGCTAGAGCAACTTAAACCAGCATAGACCACCAAGTCATGTTAAAAAATATAAAACGAAAACATTTGCTTAGACTGATATAAACAAGCCCTAATTTACAGGGAAATAAAGCAACTGGATTGCACTATTATGTAAGCGGTGCCTTCCACATGGCACATTAGTCTGCTATAGTTCTCACAACAGGAGAGCTAAACCTGCTTCAATGCCACTGCTTTAACTGTGCTTTGAGCAGTTACATTTCAAAAATGCATGCAAAGTCTAATGTAATTGGCTCTTTTGCATCTTAAGAGACAATTGCAAGTTGCATCGATGTGGAAAATAAATTGCACTCATTTTATAGAGCTCATAAAAAAAATCAAATGAGCTTAGAAAGCCAATCTAAACCTAGATTAAAAGCTTCATTAAATGTGAAAATTGCTCAGGGAATACACAACATCTGTTTCTGGACTGACAGAGTCTCGTCCAAGGTTATCTTGTACAAACAACGATTTACAGCCTTGAAAACCGTCAAGAATTCACAGCAGGAGACTCTCAGGAACCGGCATAAAAGTTTGCAAGGTAGAGGGCCTGATTATGTGACAGTTGTTTCAGCACTGAATCCGCGACCTTGGAGATGCTTTCATACCGCTGTTACTCAGGAGGTTTTAACAATGTCTCGCTGACATGTTTGTGGTCAAATTCCTTGCCGACATCAAATGCAATTCCCTGGAAAAGACATTTCAAGACATTCTCAGGCACATTCATTAGTTGCAAACGCACAAGAGAAGGGAATCGCTTACCTTTCGGATGACTCGGGTCCGTGAACTCGTACTTCCCCATCCCAACCGTACGGAGCATCTGAAGCCCGTTCGGACTTTCCTGATTTCCAGAGGCCGGCGTCGGCTGAGTCGTCGCTTGCCCGTTCGTTAGCGGCAAAGCGGCGGAAGGCAAAGTGGGAGGCTGTATGAGCGGGTGCGTCATGTGACCGTTTCCCACCACGCTCTGAGGGGCGGGGTGGACTACCTGGCCGGCCGACGTCAGGGGCGACGGGGTAATTGGCGGTTGGCTGGTGGCGTAAGGTGACTGGTTCTGTAGGCTGAGGACCAGGCTGCCTGGCTGTTGGGAAGAGAGGGGAGGAAGTTGGAAGTGTGCAGTCATAAGCGGATGGTGTGGGGGGATGGGCGTCTGGATGGCTGGGGTCACGCCGATGATGGGAGACTGGACGGACACTCCTTGGCTGTAAATGGGCGGCTGTGGCATCCCGTACGAATGAGCCAGCAGGCTGGGCTGACTGGCCGCCACCACTGGAGGCACCCATGGGGGCCCTGCGGAACAAGAACAGAAAAACCAAGTCAAGGACAACCAACATCACATTTGACATTCAGCCGTACACTTTATTTGTTGGAAACCCATGTGAAACTCGTTTATTATTATATGAAACCAAAAGGTGATAAGTGAACTATCATCTTTCTACATCACCCAAGTCTGTTTCTGTTGCCATAGCTAATTTCCCAGCACTTTGGATAAGAAAGTGTCCACTAAATGACAAACATCCAAAGACCAGAAAAGAAGGAACTTTTGGATGTTATTTTGAGGAGATTAATTTAATGTCCATGTGAATTGCTGTTCATATTACCTCTGTAATGAGACACATTTTCAAGAGAAACAGGATATTCAATAAAGAAAATAAAACAGGCTCGGTATTGTGAGAGATATTTGGCTGTCGTTAACACGATTCAATAGTAGGGATGCATTATCAGATGGCATTATCAGGCACATGCTCTGATAATAATAGCTTTATAGGATTATACATTATTTGAATAATTGGAGAAAAATATATATCTGTTCAATCTGATTCTGTTGCATAGAATATATTGATATTTAATATTATTATATTTTCTGTCCAATTTTAATGTTACTTTCAATAAAAGTGTGAAACTTTTATTCTGCAAAGGATGCATTAAATTGATCAATAATGATTTCTAATTTCAAATAAATGTTCTTTTGAACTTTCTATTTATCATATAATCCTGGTTTCCACAAAAATATTAAGCAGCACAACTGTTTTCAACATTGATAATAATAAGAAAATCTACATATCAGAATGATTTCTGAAGGATAATGTAACACTGAAGACTGGAGTAATGATGCTTAAAATTCAGCTATGATAGAAGTGAAAGCAGAACTAGCGTTTGGTTCAGGGTGTGGGATTTCCTCATAACAACTTAATTTTCTACTGTGACAGGGCATTCAATGGAAAATATGTATTTCTTTATGCATTATTCATCTTTTGAGGGTCACATCAGAGTTATTCACCAATGCAGTAATTCAGCAAGGTTACGACAGATAAGCGTACGCAAGAAGCAAAAACTTACTTGCCCTTACTGTTTATATTCATCTCCACACTATCACTATAATTTCAGAAACAGACAGGGTTATGATAGCAGATCCTACGGGTGCTTACACACTAGAGAAACGGGGCGCTTGATTTATAGGAAGGTGTAAAATCCGTTTCGAGAGTGTAGAAAGAGCCCGGTCAGTCTGAAATCAAGTGGGAATACAGAGAATTGGATTTCTGAAGACATAGACCTGTTTGAACTTCTCATTGGTCAATGGATGTTTACCTCTGTGTATCAAAAGACACAATTTTCAAAACATTGACATCAATGTTCAATGTGTAATGCGAACTCTAGTGTATAAGTGTTCTTGCACGCTGGACTAGAAATTTCATGGGTCTGACATTGATGTAAACTGAAATTATTATTATTATTTTATTTTTTTGAAGTTGTAAATAAAACTTATTGTAGTATTTTTATAAGAAAATACCATTTCAGTCTTTCTACTGCAAAATTTCGCATTTTATTCAGTGTGTTACTTGCCATTTCTCTGTATTTATTTGTAAATTATACTAGCAATTTGAGTAAAAATTGTTTCAATGTAAATCCTACACCAATTTTTTCCAGTGTATTTACCTAAAATTATTGAAAGAACATGAAAAGCTGAATTGTGGTGCACTTATGGCTCACTGTCCCCTTTTTTGACTATCCAGCCTTTCTTCTAACTTGCCAAACCTCTAATCGGCCATTTTCCTCAGCCATTTTTAGTGTTTATTTTCAGTACACTAAAAAAAAAAAAAATGGTGGTAGAAATTGCTAATAATTTTAACAATTAATTACAAAGAAATGGCAAGTAACACATTGAATTAAATGTGAAAATTTGGAGTATAAATAGTATTTGCAAAAAAATTAAATAAAACATTTTTACAGTATGTCACAGATAATATGATTCATTTTAAACCCAATCATATCTCATGCCGAAAACAGATATACGAGTAATAAATTGCCCTCAGTGACATCATTTCTTGGTCTTAAAGGAACAGTTCATGCAAAAATAAAAAATCTTGTCTCACCAATCATTTACTCACCCTCATGTCATTCCAAACATGTATGACTTTCTTCTGGAGAAAGTCCAAACAAAATTGGACCCCATGAACAAAAAACACGGATATTTTTCAAAATATCTTCTTTTGTGTTCCACAGAAGAAAGTCAGTCTTATGGGTTTGGAACAGGTGAATAAATTATGATATTTTGTGGGTGAACTACCCCTTTAAGTTTCAGATTTAGTCTTCAGTTATTGTAGCATTTTAAGCATGAGGTCTCAGGATTGAAATCATATTGTTACTGTTTACCGGACAGCTTACTCACAACGCAACATGGCAGATTTATCTCAAGAATATGTGCTCTTTGTGGACTTGCGCCCTTCCTCCTCTGCTGCAAAAATAGCTCCCCAACAATGATGGTCCATAACACAAAATATAGCAGGCGGGGAAAAGATTAAAAAACATTAATCATGACATTGGCCTTCACCGCACTATAGTCTGAAGGGACAGGAATATACTAGCGGGAATAGATTCGCTGCAGCCTGAATGAAGTGCGTGCATAATTCAGAACAAGCTAAAGGATAGCTGCGCTCAATTTCAACCACCATGGACACGCCAACAAAGGAAAGTCCAATATTTCCTAGTCTATTAGACACAAAAGTGCTATTAACCAAAAAAGTAATTCCCAGACCATTTACGCGTTTTCTGCAGATTTGTGCACTGCAATCAAGTCTTTTGATGAAAAATCTATCATTAGATTATTAAAGAAATAAATAAATAAGAATGAAACTCAATTATAGCCCTAGCTTCAGCACTGAAAAGCTAATGAAATTAGCAGTATGGATCCTAGTGTTGATTGCTCATATAATTACAATGTTCATGGGGATAAAATAGTTGTTTTAAGAGTGCTTTTGTCCTCTCAGAAGAGTCTAGATCTCTTTCTTCCCAAAGTTAAATCAACCACTAATTCTTACATGGGTCTCTTTTGATGGATTTAAATTAAAGTACAAATCGACGTCATGCAAGAGCCCAGTCTTTGTGAAACTTTGGGAAAAAGTTTTTCCGAAATGACTTCACCGTGCGCTGCTAACCAAAATGATTAATTAATTCCCGCAGATTTGTTATTGCTTTTTTGTCTCTGAGCTAATGGGACGCAGATCACAGCTCCAGATATGTCATATTACACAGAGCGCTGTCGAACGAGAAGAATTTGAGTGACATCTCACTTTGTGTTTTGGGGAAAGGTGCCGGAAGCGGGACCTTGTAGAGTTCAACACAATGCTAACGCTCCCTCCCTCTGTGAGACTGCGGTTCCTACTTAAACTGCTCAACGGGGGGGCCCCTGTGGAGGCCCCGGGGGGGTTCAGAAAGCCCTGAACAAAACACATGCAACTGCCCTCCTTAACAGTGATGTCCAATTCCCCACGTATAATCACTCAGGAAAGGCTAGTCGGATCAACAGTCTGTCTTTATTACCACCATAATTCAGATTTGATGTGAGGAAATGTCCGTGTAACGTGCATTACTTTGGTCGACCCCTCATTATCAGCTCAATTTTCTGCGCTTGATGCTCTTGAGTATTTCCCCATGCTACAGCATAAAGAATCTCAAGAAACTCCAGACGTATGAGCCCATGAGAACACCTCATATCTAGGTGTACGTCCATATTATAATTTAATGAAACTGAGACCAGTTCTGGATGCTGATTGGTCAAGAGCGCATTCCAGCTGTGCTACATGCCATCTGAAGTAAGGTTGATTGACATGTGACAACACTGGTAATACAGGCATCACTGTGGGATTACCTTTTTTGCACCTCGCTTTTAAGTCACTAATTCGAAAGTGAAAGTAAGATGTGCACATATCAGGGCGGAGCAGAGCGACCGTTTTCAATTAATTCCTATGGAAGTTGAGCTTCCATAAGAATGAACTGAAAACGGTCCGTGCCAGTAGGCACACACCGTTATGAATGCCCGTGCAGTCATGCACATTTTACTTTCACTTTCAAGTTAGCGGCAATTCAGGGTGGCAATTTCTTTAGCGAAATATTGCCAAACAGGCGCTTTAACATTTTGCTTTGAAACCAAATCTTCTGCCATCGTCTTGTCAGTCAGCTCCTCACTCTCGTGATAAATGAAATCTGACTCCTGCTGCTGATCTGTGCTGCGACTCTCATTTGGCTCACGCTGCAATGAGCAGATGCGTTCAGTTTTTAATTAGTGTCTGTTTTTCCAACTGATCTAAATAATTTTATTACTAAAAAAAATCAAAACGACAGTGGGGGGTGGTGCCATAGTGGGCAAGTGACGTAACCGCTGTTGGGGCTGAACATCGGTAACATCGTCAACACCAACTATTGCAGCAAGCCTAATCTGAAGACACACCGCTTCCACAAACAATTAACAAATCAATAACCGTTAACTAAGGCGTGTTGATTGTGATGTACTTTTGTAAGTTGTTTTGGACAATAAGTAAATACACATTATAAATACAAAATATTCTATATAGAGAATCCTGAAAATGTATCACAGTTTCCACAAAAAAGAGGCAGTACAACTGTTTTTGACACTGACAATAATTATGATAAATATAAATAATAATAATGATTTCTGAAGGATCATGTGACACTGAAGACTGGAGTAATGGAAGCTAAAAACGTATTAGCTTTACATCAGAGGAATAAATTACATTTTAAGATATATTGAAATAGAAAACAGTTATTTTAAATTGCAATAACATTTCACAGTATTACAGTTCTTACTGTATTTTCATCAAATAAATGCAGCATTGGTGAGTGAGCAAAAGAGATAAAAAAATCATATCGACTTAAACTTTTAAACGGTAGTGTGGCTGTATAGAATTTTTTTTTTTTTAAATTAAGTGTGGACACTAGTGTATATGTATATATATATATACAGTACAGTCCAAAAGTTTGGAACCACTAAGATTTTTAATGTTTTTAAAAGAAGTTTCGTCTGCTCACCAAGGCTACATTTATTTAATTAAAAATACAGTAAAAACAGTAATATTGTGAAATATTATTACAATTTAAAATAACTGCTTTCTACATTTACATTTAGATTTATGCATTTGGCAGACGCTTTTATCCAAAGCGACTTACATTGCATTATCCTATACATCTGTATCCGAGTATGTGCAATCCCTGGGATCGAACCCATGACCTTGGCATTGCTAGTGCCATGCTCTAACCACTGAGCTACAGGAAAGCTGTATTCTATTTGAATATATTTCACAAAGTAATTTATTCCTGTGATGGCAAAGCTGAATTTTCAGCATCATTACTCCAGTCTTCAGTGTCACATGATCCTTCAGAAATCATTCTAATATGCTGATCTGCTGCTCAAGAAACATTTAATGTGTACAATTGTACAAAATATTTGTGTACAATATTTTTTTTCAGGATTATTTGATGAATAGAAAGTTCAAAAGAACAGTGTTTATCTGAAATCTAATCTTTTGTAACATTATAAATGTCTTTACTGCCACTTTTGATTGATTTAATGCATCCTTGCTGAATAAAAGTATTCATTTCTTTAATTTCTTTTCAAAAAAATAAAAATAAAAATTCTTACTGACCCCAAACTTTTGAACGGTAGTGTATAATGCTACAGAAGCTTTGTATTTCAGATAAATGCTGTTCTTTTGAACTTTCTATTCATCAAGGAATCCTGAAAAAAAAAGTACACAACTGTTTTCAACATTGAAAATAATCATAAATGTTTATTGAGCAGCAAATCAGCATATTAGAATGATTTCTGAAGGATCATGTGACACTGAAGACTGGAGTAACGATGCTGAAAATTCAGCTTTGCATCACAGGAATAAATTACTTTGTCAAATATATTTAAATAGTACACAGTTATTTTAAATTGTAATAATATTTCACAATATTACTGTTTTTTACTGTATTTTTAATTAAATAAATGTAGCCTTGGTGAGCAGACGAAACTTCTTTTAAAAACATTAAAAATCTTAGTGGTTCCAAACTTTTGGACTGTACTGTATATATATATATTAGGGCTGGGATGATACACCTATCTTCCAATTCGATACTATCAGAATGATACTTGGGTGCTGATACAATATATATTGTGATTTTTAAGAATTTTTAAGAAACACGTATATATGTAGATGTCTCTCTGTCCGGCATTTTTCACTTTCTCGTGTCCACTAGTAAGAGATCTGACGTCATGTAATACTCACCGATACAACACATATAACTTTCCTCCGCCTCGTCTATAAGCAAGGACTAAAATGAAGCTATTTAATATGAATTAATTAGAAATAAAAGTAATAATTAAAATCGATTCTGAAATTAAAAAATCGATTTTAAAATCATTTAAAAAATTTGCGATAGTTAGGTGAATAATTTTTATGGGACAATTTTATTTATTTACTTAGCAGCAGTTTTCATCCAAAATGACCTTTAAATGAGGAACACTACAACATAAGCAGCTCATCCACAGCAAACAGTCTGTATTTTTCATCAGTAGCACAAGGAACAAATGAAGACAGAGGTACACATACCTGTGGTGTCACTCTCTCTGTGCTGCTTGGTGGGGGGCTCGTCGGTCTCCCACGGGGTGGACTGGTTGATGGGGGTCTGGCCCCATCTCACTCCAGGAGCCAACAGGAGACTCGGAGTCTGCGTCTCACCTGGAGAAAGACCAGCCGCCTGCAATGAGAGAATACGTATGATGGAGATTAGACTTCATGACACAAAGCAGCTTTTATCAACACAGTATGATGGTAGTAAACCATTTAGTGTTGTCTAGTGGTACTTTTCAATCGGTGTGGACACCAATAAACGTGAATCAAAAAACACAGGTCCACACCAAATTCTTCAGTGTGAAACCACCTTAAACAACACAACAAAACAAAGAGAAATTAATACATAAATTAGAAGGAAAAAAAAAAATCTAAATCAAATAATAAACTTGCAGAGCCAATCACTGTAGCTTCCCTGGATTAAGTGGGTCCCTATAAACCTCATTTTATGTTTTCACAGATTCATATTTCCCTTTATGCCATTTATAGATTCTGATTATGTTCTATTCACGGTAAAGAACTAATATTCTACCCTCATATAAATTTGAATAACTGTAATTAAAATATGTAAATGACAGTTGTGTGTGTTTATGTCATGGTTTTCGCTGTAGCGTTTGGTTTTCACGATTCCCTCAGCGTTTTCTGCATGGCTGAAATTATGAGGCTCTAATTACACATTGTGAGGGAGTCTGGCTCTTATAATCAGTATTTCCCAAGTTCTTAGAAGTACTCATGTCAGACTAGGATTGGTAATTAATTATTTAGCACAAGAGCAAGAAAACTAGAAGTGTCGAGGAGACAGTTACTAAATGCCTTCATTAAAATTCCTCCATTTACAGTGTACCGTAAAATGAGATTTAAACCCCTAAAAAATATAAAAAAAGATTAAAAGGCTTTATCAAATACTGTTTTTTTTAAACATTTATATCAACCCCAGGAGGTCCAATTAAATATTATATGAGTCATTTTATTTGACATTTATTTTATATGATTTGTCATTTTTTTGTGACCGTTGACAATATTTGGGTCTGAATACAGTTTAAAACTCTCATTTATCTGATTTTGTTATTTTCTAGCAATTCACAATTAACCTTGAACAGACAATTTTATTTAAAATAAAATAAAATGTTGAGTACACAAAAACAAAGAGGCTAAATAAAATGACAGGGTCGCACATTTATTCCAAATTAAGCTGTCACTCATAAAATGATCCAAGCATTTTCACCTTAATGCTTGCATAACTTAATGTTAATACTTTATCAAACATATTACGTAGCGCACAATGAAAACGCACAAATTGCATTGCAATAAAGAGCATTGAGGCACCCAAGTGAAAGTGCCAGCTAACTAAGATTGAACGATTGCTGATTACTTGGAATGGAGGAGCGGAATGAGGAATTTTGCAGNAAAAAAAAAAAAAAAAAAGCCAGTAAAATAAAAAATAAAAAAAAGGGAACAACATTTAGACTCAAGTTAAAATTAATAGCAGAGTAAGTTTGGAGACTGCTTCTCTTGCTTTTCTTTGCTCAACTTTTATTGAGTTGAGATTTGGTGTCAAACAGGCAGGCGGAGTGACGGGGCAGCGATGTGATCCAGGAAGATGTAAGAGGCGGGTTCCAGAGAGACGAGTTAACCCTGCATTGCAACCTCACCCTGCTCCGTACCCCTGAGTTAATGGAAAAGACCTCATCATCAACCCTCTGCTCCGGCCTGCGAGTTTTCCTCTGTTCCATTATCCTCCCTGACCTGCGCTTTACTTCATCAATTTACCCATCATGCATCTCTGTCACCTCGGCCCAAAGCCAATTTGTTGTGAGGTTACGCTGCACATTGACATCATCAACAAACGAAACTTCTCATCATGACTGGTGAGTGCAGATGCAAAAGGCCGACCTCCAGATGGTAAGTGCTGAAGCTTTCTGTCCGTAAACCAAGAGAAAGTGTGCATTCGTCTTAAGAGCTGCTGTAAAAATGTGTCGAGATCAATACATTTCAATACCCAGTGTAACGCGAGTTACGTAATCAGATTACTTTTTCAAGTAACTAGTAAAGTAACGCATTACTTTTAAATTTACAACAAAATATCGGAGTTATTTTTTTTAAATAAGTAACGCAAGCTATTTTGTTTTCCAATTTATTGACTGACAGCTTTCCTGTCCCCATGTTGAGAGAAATTGGGAGTAAGTGCATAGGCGTTGTGTGCGCTGTGTGAATATGATGGTTATCCTAGACTAGTTCTAGACTAAATGTGAGCATACATTTACTCATTTACTTCTTCTCCTGCATCCTGTTCTTCTGTATTCCAGAATGGCAGCACAGCTGAAAGGTTTGTTTGAGTTGCGCCCTCTACTGTACAGGCCTGAATTTGCATTTCCTTCAGCCTGAGGCTTATTCATTTCACTTTTGGTGTGAAAGGGCCTTTACATTTGCCAAAAATAGAACTTGTTATAAAAACAAACAAACAAAATAGCCCAGCCCAGATAAGAAAAGTAACGCAAAAGTAACATAACGCATTACTTTCCATGAAAAGTAACTAAGTAATGTAATTAGTTACTTTTTTAGGAGGTAACGCAATATTGTAACGCATTACTTTTAAAAGTAACTTTCCCCAACACTGTCAATATATCACACTAATTCTTGAGTACTGGGACAAAATAAGCTACAGAAATGGAAAAAACCCCCATCATTTTCAGTAAATGAAGAAATTATTTTGATTAATATGTTTAAATATTCAATTACATTTGAGTGCAACTAGCGGCGTCAACTTGTAGAGATGTACTAACCCCAAGCAATAACCCAAACAAAGTCTACTTTCCTCCATAATGGAGAGATTCAGGAAGATAAAAAAGAACCTATTAAGATTCTCTGTCCCTCCAGACTTTTGTTGCCCACCTACATCAACTTTGTCCTAGTTCACAAAACCTGACAAACTTCATAAGATATAAAAGGTGCGAGACTAAACAATGCTGTTGCTGTGTTGCATGTCTTTATGGGTCAGGATTGATTTACGTCTTATGTTGACCGATAGTTACCTTATTTCATGATCACTACATGCTGTTCAACATGTTAAAGCCTATATAATAATTCTTTGCCGCCTCTTTGCCTTTTCCATTTTTTCTCCCAAGTGTTTTCTAATCCTCGTAAAAATGCATCATTTATGACGTGGTATTTTCTGCTGTAATAATCCTATGCATTTCCTACGACCAGCTGTCACGAAATGTTAAATCTTTCACCCGGCTCGGCTTTTTATAAGCTCAATTGTATCAAAACACAATATTGCATATCAAATTTTCCCGCAGTCCTGGTGAGCAACGCATAAAATGCACATTCCAGACATTTTACAGGCATCTGCTGACATCAGTGGGGGTGGGCGATGACAGACATTGTAAAACGTGGTAGGACCTGAGCGTAGCCAAGCATTCTCTATTTTCTCACCATTTCAATTCATCTCTGGTTATACCAGGCCCCGCGTCCCTGGCGGGCCATTATCGCTGTGTGGCAGATGGCTTCCCTGACTCAACAGAAAACAGCCTGGGATAGTGTGTGTGCGTGTGTCCTGTGCAAAACCAAGCAGCCAAAAATAAATGAATAAATAAATAAATGCGTTCATGCTCTTCAGCACAAAGAAGTTTAACGTTTGTAGTCAGCGGCGGCCTGGGATTTTTCTGTTGCTCGCATCTAGTTACAGGGAAGATTGTCTTTTCTATTCCATAGGGAGTGAAGGACACAGTAAGCACACAACATGCATTATGATGCAAGACAAACAATGAAATCACATGCAAGCAAAGACGCTCTCGGATGAAAACGAACTCTGTACAAATCATTTCTCATCAGGGTAATGGTGTCACATCACTCAAGAGTTTCCTCCATTAAATGCATTCACTGCAGCACATTATAAAGACTACAACTTCTACAATGTAATCTCTTAAATGTCATTTTTAATGCATGAGTAGGTAGCCCGACTGTATGGCACTTATAACGGGTCAATCACTCCTCGGCCATTTGAAAAATGTAATCACTATGATTTTCCCCCGTACAGGTACATAAATGAGGTACGGGGGACGTGTCTTGTTCTGGCAGGAGCCAGATTGGTCAGAAACGATTCCAAAAGGACCTTATCTGAGCGCGCCGCAGCCAAGCATGGAGCTGAAGTAAATATCACCATGGTTACCCGCTTCTCGTTCGGCACGGCTGTGAACTACCTCTCTTTATAGCAGACTAGCATGCATACAGTAATCCCGTACCATCCTGCACTGCGCTTAGCTGAAACATAGATACATCCACAGCAGAAAGTGGTTGACATTTGTCAAACAAAAGAAAATACAAGCAAAGCTAACAACAACAATGCACTGGTGTAGTTTACAGCGTAATTGGCGAAATTGGCCATTGCAAGCCGATCATGTTTTCACATCATGACAAAGAGCTTCTTTTTGTGTTTGAAGAAATAATGGATGTGATTCAAGGCCCTCTTCACATTCACAACTCCCTGGTTTTGTGCGTCCTGCAAAGCTCTCATGTTACAGCGAGGCTCTCCACGCATGCCAGCCGACATGAAGAATACGGCCGTTGAGTGTGGCGAACACAGGGTCTTTTTTCAAACAAACAGAGGGGACCGGTGGTGATTCAGCACCAATAGATCTCTTTCCACTCCACCATCCTGTCCGGTGCTCCAAAGCACACCACACATCAACAGCAGGGGGACGGCAGACAATGGCCCTCTGTCCAGTGGGGGGCTCGAGGGCTTCTTTATGCCTCTATTGTTCTACTGCCTTGGGTAACCTAAGGACTCTTGATCAAACGAAAGCCAAGATGAATAGCAATGTCGAGCGCTTGAAGAACCAATTCAGTTTGTTTTTCGTTTCTTTCGCAAGGAGAGCAACTGTGTGTTTTAAAGGGCTGCGCCCACAATGACCTACCTGACAGCAACTGTGGAGCATTAAACACGAGCCTTAGGATTACGACAACAACTAGTCTACCACAGCCAGACATTTATCAGCATAGTCTCATTCACTTTTCAACCTTATTCTCACCAAGAATCATCCACTTAAACAGTCCGACCTTCAAGAATAATTTTCCGTGATGCGCAAAACACTGACGGAATCGTGAATTTGTCAAATTTTTGATGAATAAAAAGTAGGTCAGTACACTTAAAGGTGCTAAAGAGGATGTTTTGTTTTATACATTTTTGCAATATTACTTGAAACTGTCTTTACTAACTGATAAAAGACTATTTATTAGGTGCACTGAAAGGAATAATATTAATATACATCATCTGTGCACGAGGTAGGGCCTTAAAAACATCAGCCAATCGTTTACGCGATCATCGCGTAAACGATTGGCCCTCTGGCTTGTCAATCACTGCCATTACGTTCCTTGTGAGAGACGTGCGCGGATTGGCCCTCTGGCTTGTCAATCACTGCCATTACGTTCCTTGTGAGAGACGTACGCGCCTGCGCGGCTGCGCGCTCCAGTAACTTTCCACACTCTACAGGCGCCGCATGTAATGTTTTTGTCAGGAGACAGGAGTAACAACTGCAGATTATGAGTTACCTGCGGTGAGTCCGACAAAATGAATCCACTAACACGAGTAAACGGGAGTAAACAAACACTCGTGTTCCAATACTCGTGCATGAGTTTTGGGAGGCGTTCCCTCGAAATGAGCTGTAAAGGAGGGGGGGTTGTTCTTACGCATGCGCTCATTTCAAAAACTCACTAACAGTCTTTGGTTTCTCAGTCGACGAAAAGATCCTCTGTAGCACCTTTAAATCAAATTACGATATAGACTAGTGTCTGTGAATATTAAACCTCAAAATAAGTATAATATGATATCCTGTGTGCCGCCTCACTATATGAGGACATAAACACTTGAATTTCATCTCCAGAGCCGCTCTGAGAGTCACTTTATGAGCATTTTACCATTTAATTTGAGAAAAAATATCGTCATATCATAAACACACAAAAACTCAAAGGTCTTCATGACAACCCGTCAAAATAAAAGTTCGAAAAACGAAACGCTATTGGCTATTTAAAAAAAGGGGGCAGGCCTGTTCGATATATCGCCCTGTCTTCCTGTTTTAGTTGAAATCACATCAACACATTGAAAAATGCTGCACGTTCCAAGACACTTCAGTGGGCCTTTAACTTGAAGAAATTGTGACAGAAATATATTACTATTGTACAGTAGAATGTAGCTATACGTCAAAATGTAATTGTTAGATTAAAATCTCAATCATAGGTAGAATATTTGTAGTCTCAGTCATTAGTTTAGAAACAGGCGCCTCAACCCCTGTGATGTGTGGCAGCAGCAGCGCGAGATCTTGGGAGAATGACCAAGCAGACACAGATCAAGTGCGGTACAAAGCATTCTCAGACAATTTTGTTAATTCGTCAAACGGAATATTCCCATCAACACTTTGTTTTCCGTCAGAGCGGATCTAAACGTATATCCATCAGAGCGGATCTGCATGGACCTTCCTCGCACCGGAGGGATAACCAAAATATTTGTCAGGTAGCTGTGCGTTTAAAAAGAACCCTTACAGACAAATCTTCCTGGACTAACTCTTAGAGCTCCATCCAAGGATAACACTACCTATTATGAGATGATCAATCAATCCTACCACCACAGGAAATCATTAAAAACAACTTACTTGTGATGAAGGATGAACTCTCAGTCCCGTGTTTCTTAGGAATATCATGGACGAATTAATAAATTTGGCTGAGAATGCTTTGTACCGCACTTGATCTGTGTCTGCTTGGTCATTCTCCCGAGATCTCGCGCTGCTGCTGCCACACATCACAGGGGTTGAGGCGCCTGTTTCTAAACTGATGACTGAGACTACAAATATTCTACCTATGATTGAGATTTTAATCTAATAGTAATAATAAAACTAACACTAATAATAAAAATAATAATAAAATGTTATTAAAACTATTTTTTTAAGGAATAAATCAACCTTTCTTCCATGTTTTAATTTTAACAGTAAAGCTCTGTTGTGCAGCACTTCGTTTGACAAAAAAGTTTGTTTAATTTCATATGATTAAAAGATAAATTAAATTAATGTTTTATGCCTTCATTTCATTGCCAGAAAAATTAAAATACACAACACAGAATTTCTGGAAAAAAACAAAACATTCATAGGGCCCTATTATTGTAAGGACCTAAAATAATAATAATAATAAATGTTGATGTTTTCATGAATTCAATTAATTAGACATGCTTTTTGATTATTCAAATTTAATTAAACCATTAAAATGGAATCCAGAAAACACAAAATTTGGTAAAAAAAAAAAAATTTGAATTTGGAATTTGAGAGAGAGAAAAAAAACATTTCATTGGGCCTTAAAAATGTAATTTTTGATAAACTTTTAATAAATTGTTGTTAAATTGTATAAATTTAATGATTTCAATTAATTAGACATGCTTTTTGATTACTAAAATTTATTGTAACCATTAAAATGAAGTCCAAAAAAATTAAAAAGGAAAATAAAAACGGAATCCAGAAAAATTTAAATGTTAAAAAATTAATTTGAAAAAAAAAAAAAAATGGAATTTGGGAAAAAATAAAATGGATTTCATAGGTTTACTAAACAGGGCAAATTAGCATGAGACCGAAATCCCACAAAGTGCCAACAGTAAGAAATAGACTCGCTGTTATATTGTGAGCAGTTCTAATATAGAGAGATCAGTCACATGGCATTTTACGGGCTCAAAAAAAGTGGCCATGAGGCAAAGCTGGCAGCATTCAGGTCATGTACTTCCTAGGGCTGCCGGGTACCTGCTATCGAGATGAATGGCAATGCAAACGGATCGCTCTTTCCAGGTACATTAAAACTCCTTGACTAGGACACCTTCTAAACAGTCTTACGCATACAGCGTGCTAATATACATCTGTTGATCTCCTCCTGTTTATTTCTTTAGTCTCTTCCTCATTCACAGCAGACCACGAAAGGAGTGATTATTCTTAAACAGAGAGAGCTGGAGGGAGGTAGGCCGCTCCATAAAGAGGTGGGTGAGTGACTCAGTCGGGACCGGCAGGACAGGGCATGTGAGAGACATCTGCTCCTGCTGGTGTAAACGTGCTGTTCAAGAACATGTTATCTGACTGACATGTAGGAATGCTGCAAGAATGGGGCAGAAGCCATGGGGAAAGAGAGAGAGAGAGAGAGAGAGAGAGAGAGAGAGTGTGTGTGTGTGTGTGTGTGTGTGTGTGCCAGAACCAAGAAGAGAGCGAGAGGGAGGAAGAGAGAAAAAAAGACTTGAGTGAATTAAAGTGCGATTTAGACAGAAAGAGGGTGCCGGGTCAGCAACAGGGCAGTAATAAAATGTTAATCACTCTCGTGCTTACCAGTATAAGGAAGTTGACATTGAGACATTAAAAAGCTGCACTACACTCCATTAACCAGAACTGCTGCATCTGCTCCCATCAGAATGAAATACAAAAGCCTTCCTGCCTATTAACAAAATGTAAAAAAAAAAAAAAAAAAAAAAGGATTTATTTCATTTACTGTAAAAAATGTGACCACACAAACTCGCTATCACAATGCTTGGATGTGTTCTGTGTGTTACCAAGGTTTTACTATGCGGTAGCTAAGGTGTTTGATTTGCTGAATGGTTGCTAGGGTGTTCTTGGTGGAGTTGCTAAGGTGTTTGGCAGAACCTGATTTCACCAAGTGCAACATGTTCCTGGATCAACATATTTGTCTTTGACACCATCCTGGAACAACATTCTTATAAACCAATCAGATTTGAGGGAAAGTTTATGTCAAGTTTAGGCATACAACCAGGGTTAGGTGCTTCTGCATCAGTGGTATTCACCAATTATTTCCCTCTGATTTTAGGGAAAAGTTATGGGTAGGGTTTGGTTTAGGGGTTGGGATAGGGTTAGGATAAAATTTTCGGACAAGAATTTTGTTCCAGGTTCAACAAAATATGTTGATCGAGGAGTGCGTCTAACTCTGCAAAATCAGGATGTGCAGGTGTTGAAATGGTTTCTATCGCATTGTATTTGCTAAGGTGTTGGTGTGGTTTCTAGCAGGTTACTATATCGTTGCTATGATGTTATGGACGGTTGCTAGGGTGTTGCTATGACAATGATGATGAGATTAAGTGCTTTCTTGCATGTTGCTACGTGGTCACTATAATGTTATGGATGGTTGCTAGGGAGTTGATATGACATTGATGATGAGATTAAGTGGTTTCTTGCATGTTGCTATGTGGTCACTATAATGTTATGGATGGTTGCTAGGGAGTTGCTATGATGGCGATGATGAGATTAAGTGGTTTCTTGCATGTTGCTTTGAGGTCACTATAATGTTATTGATGGTTGCTAGGGAGTTGCTATGACGTTGATGATGAGATTAAGTGGTTTCTTGCATGTTGCTATGTGGTCACTATAATGTTATGGATGGTTGCTAGGGTGTTACTACAGTATGACGTTGATGAGGACTTTAAGTGGTTTCCAGCACATTGCTATATCGTAGCTTTGATGTTATGGATGGCTGCTAGGGTGTTGCTATGACATTGATAAGGACTTAAAGTGGTTTCTAGCATGTTGCTATATTGTCACTATGATGTTATGGATGGTTGCTAGAGTGTTGCTATGACGCTGATGAGGACTTTAAGTGGTTTCTAGCATGTTACTATATCTTTGCTATGATGTTATGGATGGTTGCTAGGGAGTTGCTTTGACGATGATGAGATTAAGTGGTTTCTTGCATGTTGCTATGTGGTCACTATAATGTTATGGATGGCTGCTAGGGTGTTGCTATGACATTGATAAGGACTTAAAGTGGTTTCTAGCATGTTGCTATATTGTCACTATGATGTTATGGATGGTTGCTAGAGTGTTGCTATAACGTTGATGAGGACTGAGTGGTTTCTAGCACGTTGTTACAGTATATTGTCACCATGATGTTATGGATGGTTGCTAGGGTGTTGCTATGTACACTAACTATTTAAGCTTTTTTCTGCCACTTAATAAATAATAAAAAGGTAATTGCTACATTTTATCTCACTTTTCTTCCACAGAATTGGAATTTATATGTCGCAATTGTGAGTTTGTATCTCACAATTTTGAGAAAACAGTCAAAATTGTGAGATAAAAATTCACAAATATCTTTTACATTTTTATTCTGTGGCAGAAACAAGCTTTCATAAAAAACACAAGTACATTTGCCTATTAAAAAAAACACTTTCACATGCAACTTTTAAAACAAATTGATAAAATGTTGCATGTCTGGTACGGGCATGGTTTGTTTAAATCTCAAACTTATGTATGAGGCATTGTAGTAGTGATAGTGATGCCTGCTTTAGAAAACAAGACTAAAAAGTATTTTTCTGTTATTATGGGACATAGTAAGTCCAAAAGCCCTATGTCTACAATACTTCATGGTATTTAAGCTTTTGTTAAAAGAACATATACCAGTTCAATCATTTTATCATCATTCAGCTAGAATGCTGTAACATCAGCTCATGTGCCAGATCTGTTCTTCCCTCGTGTTCGTAGTGATTTAAACAGATAGGTCACAACAAATCAACCCGCACCTCATGCGCCTTGTCAGAAATATAACCTCTGTGGCCTTATTTCAGTGCAAGAAGCATCTCACAGTCCAGTGCATTTGAGAGCATATCAGTGTATACAAATTCAATGAAAATCAAAATTTCAATAACACCACCTGTTCACTGATTCTGCCTGCCACAGACAATATTCTCCACTAATTCCAGACTGCAGGGATCATTCAGAAACTTGGAATATGCTGCTGGCAAACACAAACCAGAGGCGAAATGGGTTTTTTGATTTTACTTCATCTTCCTTTTCCAACATGTTGCAGCCAACGAGAATATGGCGGCACAGTCGGGGGCAGCAGAGAGAGAAAGAGCTGTAGCTCAAGAATAAAGCTCTGTCTATCACCAGGCGTCACATCATCTCCTTTGACATGCTATTTTCACTTGGCCCGAAACTGATTCACAGAACATAACTACCACTTTGACCCAAAGAGCCCAAAAAAGAAAAAAGAAAAGAAAAAGAATAATTTCCATTCTCTTCCCTTTCTTTAACCCACACAACTGCATGACCGGTAAACAATGGGCACGCCAAAATCTGTTCTGGAAAGGACCCTTTAAAGTGCTGAATCACTTGAACCAGGACCATTAATGTAGAGTGGAGTGCAAACATCTAGGCAGGTCATAAGAGGACGGAAAAGGGCAAAGTGGAAAATGTGTCTGACATTCGAATTCAGATCTGTCGGGAACTGTTCTGACATATTTAGCTGAGCTGCTATACATTTTCATATGTCGGATATCAAGCGTGAAATTTAAGTGCTCTGTAAGATTGGTTTTAACACTCAAACGTGGGTTGCTGAGGTTCACTTGTCATCCGACATAAAAGAATTCCCAGCATTTTCTGAGAATTGACGAACTACTGCTGGGCAAAAAAATCACCAAGTCACTGTGGATGTTCCTATATCAAGACTCACTCTCATTTACTGAACAGTTGGGTTCTGGAAGTAAAAATCACATTCATTTATAAAGAATTTGATTTTAAAGCTAATGTATAAACCTTTCAAGACTGCCATAATCTGCCATATTGTGTGTACCTCCCTGCATACATACATACATATATTTTATATATTTACTGTATACGCTACCGTTTGGTGGCGATATGATTTTTAATGTTTCTGAAGTCTCTTATGCTTACACAGACAGTATTAATTTGATCAAAAATACAGTAATGCTCTGAAATATTATTACAATTTAAAAGAACTGTTTTCAATTTAAATATATTTAAAAATGTAATTTATTCCTGTGGTGCGAAGCTGAATTTTCAGCATCATTACTCCAGTCTTTGTGTCACATGATCCTCCAGAAATCATTCTAATATTATTATTTCCTGCTCAAGAAACATAATGTACTCCAATCTCATAAAACACATTAAGTGACTTTCAAACACTTCATAGGTTATATTAAAATTTGAAACCTGTAACAAGAGAAAAGTGAGAAAATGGATGGAAAAAATACTAGAACTGAGGCTGGTGAAATAAAAGGTTATTTATTAGCAATAACTGCATTGTATCACTGCTTTTTTGCATGAAAATACACTATATGCTCAAGTAGAAAGGGTAGCTGTCATGGTGCCTCAAATCACCAGCCCTGCATCCCAATGTGCATACTATCCACCCTATCCGCCCCAAATGGTATTGAATATTACTAATGTCACATACTATTTAGGATGGATAGTATGCACATTGAGATGCAGGCCAACTCTCATTGAAAATCAATGACTTCCGGTTGCTTTGTCGCTGTCAATGTGAATATGGGCATCCTAATCAAAATGGGCCTTTGAAGCACACAACATGTGCAGCAACTCCATTAATGTTCATTTCTTGCAACACAACAAAAGACATTAAGTTCAACTGAAACAAAACAGAGCTTTTTATGTGAAGAAAAGTAAATCCGTTAGAATAACAAATAGGGATGCACCAAAATTTCAGCTAATGAACATTTTCAGCCGAAACATCTATTTTCAGTTTCGGGACGAAATCAATGTCCAAAACAGATGTTTAATTAGCGCTCCTCCGATGATACGTTCTATCTCGTGTACACAACATGGATAAGCTACAACAGTTAAACATCTCAGCTGTGTGGATAATAGCTCTGTATTGACAGTATAAATTTCTTGATTTAATTGGTAACAATATGGTTTCAATCTAAAATCTTTTAGTCTGTGCTGTTTTCTGTTGAACAAAACTTCACTAAACATTTGTAGCGCGCCTGCCATCCAATAATCGCATAATACGTTTAATATTACGCAGTCTCACCTTTAAAATTCTGTTGATTTTATTATGAAATTAAAACAATAAATGTTGTTTTGGCGCTCTTTAATACGGCGTGGCAGATCGCTGTAGCACCTCAGTTCAAGCAGCAACGAGGATCAAGCACACGTGAACCGATCATATCATCTCCTCTTTCTTTAGTTACAGCACAAAATCAGAAGGTATGTTGAAAGATACATTACAACTTACCAAAATGATTCCTGTCTTGTGTAATCGCTCAATCAGTGTTTCAACCAGGGAAAGGCGTTAATAAAACAGCGTGTAGGCAATACAATGTCACTTAAGGTTTCATTTACCTCAAGAAAGCTATTCAATGTCCATAAACTCATTAGCTAGCTAGAAAAATAACTCTAGAGAAGAGCAATTTGATAAATATATGCATTATCTGTGTTACATATTCATTATATTTTTACTTAACCTGTTAGCGATGTCTTCATTATTTAAAGCAGCAGTTCGTAAGCTTTGCCTCTATGTCGCCATCTCTGTTTGAAACCTGCAATTGCAGTTATTTGCGGAATTATCATCTTTATGTGGGTTGTGCATCAGCACAAATTTCCCACAGAAACCCGGAAACCTGTACCACTCGAATTAGAAAACTTTATTACAAGCTTACCGTTGTGAATCGGGCTAAGGTAAGGAGACACTCCTGGTTATGTACTTGCTGCAGCGTTAATGTAGGCTATGTTTGAATAAATCTGTCATGAAAACAAGTTTATCGTCGTTTAAATGTTTATATTTATATAATGTTTATAGAAACAATTCTGTTATTAAAAAGTTAATATAAAAATTGCCTTATCTGCAATTTAAATGTTTGTAAAACTCCGTTTTAGCTATTTGAGAGTTGATTTTTAAAAACGTTTGATTAATTAATTGATTATTAATTTATTATTTATTTTCAGTTTCGGTTTTCGACTAAGTGCATTGTGAATTTTTGGTTTCGGTCTAGAATTTATTTTTCGGTGCATCCCTAATAACAAACTAATGCTCACGGTTTATTCCAACAGTCTCTGGCATTTTCATCCTGCTAAGCTCAATACTCTCACAAATCATTTATATTAATGCATATTGCATGTCCTGCATATTTAAGCAGATGCTTTTATCCACAGAAATAAAATATACTTCTAAATCACAATTACCTTCTTTGCCATTGGATTCTGGGAGGCCTCATCCGTGAAGCACAACGCTGCCATATATTTTAGTCAAAACCAGGTATTTTACAAGGCAGCATAATTTTGCTGTCAACTGTTTAAAAATGTCTTTGACACCTATAAATATTTGAGGGAAAGGAAGACATTGTGAGAGCTTGAGTCACACATGATCATAACGAACTCCTGACTCACACTGATTCAAATTTAATCAAGACTCATTCTGAGTCATTTAACTCAACAATCAGACATTAAGCATTGAAAATCTTGCTGATAGGACACGTAGCAATGGTTGTCCCTCGTGGGAAGTTGAGCCACAAGAACAATTCAGAGCGAGTGAAATGCCTCATGTTGGGTCCTATAAATGCCACTGACTGCCACTCGTTTGGTCACAAAATATCTGGTACTTGTCAACAAAAAGACCACAGGGAGAGTCATAGACCAGCAGAAGATGAACTTTATACACTGTGACATTACAACAGCACTGAGGCGGGAAGACTGGTGCACAATGAGGACAGCAGATGGACAATCTTTATTTATTTATTTATTTCTTGCTGACATTGCTATGCTACACACATGTATATATAAGATATAAGCTATAGATTGTATGGGACAAAATGGGATTTTGAGTCAGAAGTCCCAATGATGAGTGACAGCAAACATTTGTTTTTCTCTAGCAGTGTTTTCTAATACTTAAAATGAAAGTCTCAAATTGGACTTTTGCATATTTTATTATTAAAATTTATGATACAACTCCAGTATTATTAAATTTTGTGTTTTAATAAACACAATAAAACATTTACAATACAATAGAGCAAGATTCAATTATACAACGAATTACACAATTTGGGCTAGTTGTTGCATTTTTTATAAGGCCAGATGGTACCATGTATTCAGTTTAGTAATTTAAGAAATGTATTATTTATTTTACAATTTTTTATAAATTAATTTAGCATTTAGTATCAATTACAACATTTGTTAACCAAAAGAGTGGTTTCATTTTTCCCCCTACATTTTTGCTGTTTTATGAATTTGTATGAATCGGATTTACTTTTCAAATTCAGCTGAAAAAGCATATATGTTTTTTTAATTTTTTATGGGAAATTCCTTTGTGAAAACCTACAACACAAATATGACAACACACATATACAGTGGGTACGGAAAGTATTCAGACCCCCTTAAATTTTTCACTGTTTGTTCTATTGCAGCCATTTGCTAAAATCATTTAAGTTCCTTTTTTTTCCTCATTAATGTACACACAGCACCCCATATTGACAGAAAAACACAGAATTGTTGACATTTTTGCAGATTTATTAAAAATGAAAAACTGAAATATCACATGGTCCTAAGTATTCAGACCCTTTGCTGTGACACTCATATATTTAACTCAGGTGCTGTCCATTTCTTCTGATCATCCTTGAGATGGTTCTACACCTTCATTTGAGTCCAGCTGTGTTTGATTATACTGATTGGACTTGATTAGGAAAGCCACACACCTGTCTATATAAGACCTTACAGCTCACAGTGCATGTCAGAGCAAATGAGAATCATGAGGTCAAAGGAACTGCCTGAAGAGCTCAGAGACAGAATTGTGGCAAGGCACAGATCTGGCCAAGGTTACAAAAAAAATTCTGCTGCACTTAAGGTTCCTAAGAGCACAGTGGCCTCCATAATCCTTAAATGGAAGACGTTTGGGATGACCAGAACCCTTCCTAGAGCTGGCCGTCCGGCCAAACTGAGCTATCGGGGAGAAGAGGCTTGGTAAGAGAGGTAAGAAAGAACCCAAAGATCACTGTTGCTGAGCTCCAGAGATGCAGTCGGGAGATGGGAGAAAGTTGTAGAAAGTCAACCATCACTGCAGCCCTCCGCCAGTCGCGGCTTTACGGCAGAGTGGCCCGACAGAAGCCTCTCCTCAGTGCAAGACACATGAAAGCCCGCATTGAGTTTGCTAAGATGGTGAGAAATAAGATTCTCTGGTCTGATGAGACCAAGATAGAACTTTTTGGCCTTAATTCTAAGCGGTATGTGTGGAGAACTTAAACCCAATTGAGCATCTCTGGAGAGACCTAAAAATGGCTGTCCACCAACGTTTACCATCCAACCTGACAGAACTGGAGAGGATCTGCAAGGAGGAATGGCAGAGGATCCCCAAATCCAGGTGTGAAAAACTTGTTGCATCTTTCCCAAAAAGACTCATGGCTGTATTAGATCAAAAGGGTGCTTCTACTAAATACTGAGCAAAGGGTCTGAATACTTAGGACCATGTGATATTTCAGTTTTTCTTTTTTAATAAATCTGCAAAAATGTCAACAATTCTGTGTTTTTCTGTCAATATGGGGTGCTGTGTGTAAATTAATGAGGAAAAAAAATGAACAAATGATTTTAGCAAATGGCTGCAATATAACAAAGAGTGAAAAATTTAAGGGGGTCTGAATACTTTCTGTACCCACTGTATATATATATATATATATATGGGGGGTTGGGTAGGGTGGGGATTAGGAATAAGATTGGGGACAAAATAAAAGAAAACACACTCAAAAGCAAATAAATAAATTAATAGTGCACTTGTATCTATTTTTGGATGGTGGTAGTTGGGCCACACTGCCTTAGGCTGTGAATGTATTTAAAGAAAGAAAAGCTGACCATGGCAAACAGGTGCATCTAAATGATGTTGACCTGCACAACAAAAAACACCGGCACCATAAATAACAGTACACACCTCCTCAGAGTGATGATGTCATTTTCCCCAGGAACCTCTTCGCTTTTTCTATCCAATTACCAGTGGGCAAAAATAGCCTGATTCTGTCCTGGCCATGGCCTTGTCAATGCAAGCACATCGGCAAGAAATCGGGTCATTAAATGGAGAAGAAACCCCAGCAGACTGTCAAACATCAGCTGGCTCCTCCGTCCCAAACCACATGACTGCCAATCACCGAGAAAAATCACAGAACACCATAAAGAAACAGCAGCGTGAGTTGTGGGGTAATTCATGCTCACAACAAGCACCTGATGCTTTTTCACACTCAACACATGCAGTGTAAATGCAGTTCTGTCTAACTTTTGTTTTTCCGAGTGGAGTGCTGAGAGTTTCATACTGACCCTTACAAAGAGCTCTGTGATGTATGAGATGCTAATATCAAAGTCTTTGACTTGAGCCAGACAGTAATGCCCAGCAACCGTTCAGAACAGATGCTAAAAATGATTCTGAACACCTCAGGAACTACACAGCACTGCCTTGGCAAAGATTTGCAACACACTAGCATAATGACCCACATTTTGCACTGGCACAACTCACTTTTTCTTCACAAAACACAAATATATTTGTTGATTTTTAGTTTATCTTTTTGGGGACCCCACAGCTTCATAAAGGGTCTAGAAAATGTTTATTTAACATAACAATGGTTAGTCTCATCCAGCTATGCTTGTCCAACTCATTTTTTTCACACTCAAAATTGCATTTTGCTGCAGATCTCTATCAGGAATGTTATCTTCTGTTGCTTTAAAATGCATGATATATATGCTCTCACATTTTGAAAGTGCTGTGTTGGAATGATCTCGTTCCTATAGAGACATAATGTGGTCGGCCTCGCATCAGCCCTGCATTTACCTGCATTAGTGTTTGTGCTCATCACATTAGCTGTGTTGTGCAGTTTACATCCATTCCAACCTTTTCAGATGCTGCTCTAAGCAGAGGCATCATGTGACTCACGTACAGATGCACTGGGACTTAAAAACTGCACATAATATATACAGCACATATATACACACGTACAGTATGTGTATGTGTGTGTGTGTGAGATGTATATTTTACTGTATGTGGAAAATGCATGGTTAAATTTATATGAAAATATGATAAATTTGTATATATATATATATACACACACACACACATACATACAGTTAAATCATTTCTATAAAAATATATTAATAGAAATGTAATATGTAAAAATAAATAATAAAACATAATAAATGTCAAAGTTAATTATGTATTAATATATTAATATTATACATATAAGATGTAATAATGATTTTACATTTTATTTATTTGTATATATATAATATTATGTAATATATATAATATTCTATTAATATAATTGATTTAAAAATGTATATTTCATTTTTTATATATTATAATATAATAATATATAAATAATAATTTGCAATAATAACAATTGCAATTAAATCATTTTCATTTTTCATTTAATTTATTTTATTTATATAGCACAACTAAACACAACAAGAGTTGACCACTGTGCTTTACAGAGAAATGGTCTAGAATACATGAAAGAAAGAAAGAGAGAAAACAAAAACACAACACACACACACACACACAAAACACTCAATTATTTCTATAAAATATATATGAATAGAAATATAACATGTAACATGTAAATATTAATAAAATGTAATTAGAATATACATACATTTTAAAGTTAATTAGTTATTATAAAGTTACATTAAAACTTTGCATATACTTTTACAAACATCTATATGTTTTGACAGCCAGACCACAAGACCCACTGCTTCCTATGGCCAGGGCGTCCTTGTCCCGGTGTTATCTTTCAAAAAATATAATGTATTCTTCCAACCCCATCAACTCCAGCATACAGGAGGATTAGAAAAATCTACTTACAATAATGAGAGTGAAACTCACTCTGGTATAACATTCAGACTTTTTTTCTAGTCGTTTCTAATTTTCTTGACAACTAAACGGCTGAATTTCCAGCGATGCATTGAAAGAGCTAAAACACATCAGACGGACGCACTGCACAAAGATCAAACTCTTCTCCCACAGTCTTGCCAGGTGTTCAATTCCCATCTGCTGTTTAAGCTTTAGTTTGTCCTCTCTGCACACACGCACACACACACACACACTAATGAGACAGAGTCTCATGAGATGTTGTGCAGAAGTAATAAAATGATGGCAGAAAGATCAATTACAAAAGTATCCCTCTAACTAGCATCCACTTATCTATCAGCAAAATGATAATGCCTGTTTCACAACGCAGGATGTAAACAAAGCAGCAACATCAGGCTAACTAACCATTTCCACTTCAAAACTCTACAAATGAAATAAAATTATTATGAATATATCCATTAGTAATGAACAGATGAATGGCAACTGAAATCTAAGTCGCATCCAAATAGTGATTAATCTACACAAAACAAACCCCATAAAATCATTCATATAAAAATCATTAAAATAATTCATCAATATAGTGAATATAAAATGTTGTTTGCATGCACACCGCAGTCTGACAATCAAGACTTCACTTTAATAACAAAATAATGTCTTAAACAATGCATCACTTTGGCATATTGATGTATGGGACTGATGTCGTTTTAATGCGCACTGGCGTCTACACTGAAGCTAATTGTTTGTATTATTCAAGTTGACCTCTTCACCGACAGTAATTAAGTCTAGATACACTTTATCTGATTTAAGTAAGCGAGTAATTAAAGGCTTTTGTAATACCTGAAAACAGGTCACTGAGTAGAGATTAAGATCAGTGAAGAGATCTGCAGAAATGAGCAGAGATGCTACAGTGAATTACATAAATATTCATAAAACACTCCAGTATAGTACCTGATGTTACAAAAGAAACTTCACCCTCATGTTGTTCAAAACCTGTAAACTCATATTTTTAATTGGAAAACATTTTGCGAAGGCTCCATACACTACAAAAAGCCCCAAAGAAGAAGTGCATTCAACTGGTGTATTATATTCCAAACCTCGCAAACAAGTGGACAGTGAAAAAAGATTATGTCTAAATGTGAATAAACATCAAAAAGGACTGATAATTTAAATAATGTTTTCAATAAATCATTTATCAAAGAAGTAATCATATTTATAAAAATAATGAAATAAAGCATTGTTCAAAGTCAATGTCAAATACCTGTGATATTAACAATAATATTACAAAAATAATAAAATAAATAATATCATACATGTATTATTATTATTATTATAAACTGTCAAAT
>RJVU01015592.1:1949071-1970553 GCA_003731715.1 Anabarilius grahami | reverse complement strand
AAAATCTGTCAAAAGCACAAGTGGGCAAGCCACGGTAAATGCTTATGCTTTAGTTTGAAGCGCTTCATATAAAGCATTCTCATGAGTCATTCTTATCCTTATTCTCATGCACCTTTCCTGCAGCAGCTCACTCTGTGTCCTCTGCTATTTTTCATATGTGCTTTGTCCATAAAAATGTGATATTCACTACCTTAAAGCGATGTGACGGGCGGATAGTTTCTTTGCACAGCGCGCAGACGTGAATAATTGGAAAAAATATGTTGAAATTATTTTCATTATCGATTATAATCCACTTTATTGATTGGTTGTTGCAGCCCTATTCAGAAATCTTGATGGTGACATATTAATCATGAGCTCATTAACATATGACCGCCCATATTTACAAATCAAGCCCAAGCCCAAACTAGGCAGTAGCAAAAACAGTCCATTTAATTGCAAAGATCAAAGAGGTAGTAGAAAAATTCATGAAATTATAAACTATGGCTATTTTTGGTGCAAGAAACCTTAACTAAGATTGTAAGTGAATAAGTGAAGTGAAAAAATGCTACAAAACATGCACGCACGCACACACACACACACACACAGGTTTGTTTTGCTATCTTGCTAGTGAGGACATTCCATAGGCGTAATGGTTTTTTATACTGTACAAACTGTACATTCTATCCCCCTATACTACCCCTACACTTAAACCTACCCATCACAGAAAACATTCTGCATTTTGTCTATTATGTTTTTAAAGCTATTTTAAATATGAGGGCTCATGAAATGTCCTCATAAAACATGTTTACGTCGTAACACAAGTGTAATACTCATGTCATTATATATAGTACATATATACATTATATATATATATATATAGTCAAACCAAAATTTATTCAGACACCTTGAACATTTTCATTAATACAGTTTATTCACTATAGTTACAAAAATGGTAATACAATATGACAAGATCTCAGAGTTAAACTGTGTCAGAAAAAAATAATCTTAATTATGTCAGATAACACTTAAGCAAAACATGGTCAGGTCAAAGTGTCTGAATAATTTTTGGTCCCAAATTTTTATCAATTTTACTGGTATGAAGAATTTCTGGGTATAATATGTCACGGTTCACTTTATTTTGCTATTCTCACTTACATAAATGAACTATAGTGTCCTGCACCCAATAGTAAAAAAATATCAAAAATGTCTGAATAATTTTTGTTTTCACTGTATATATATATATATATATATATATGGGGGGTGTGATGAGACTCCAAGATTGAGTTCACGAGACGAGACGAGACGATTTTTACATTGTATTTTTAAGAAGTCCTTGTAACGACTGGGACAAATCAGACACAATTATTTGTTATAGTTAACCAATAATTGTTTAAAACTCACTCTGGGGTCTGTCCCCCATCCCCCGAGAAGACCAGCCTTTGCAAGGGGCCTCAGTTACATGTTTCATTGCGCCGAAGTATGTGGGTTGCCACGTGGAAGAGCAGAGAAGAGCAGAGACAAAGAGACACACAGAAAACCTGCATCTTTCCCACAGAAAACAGACTTTCCTGCATTAATTTACAGACAGACTGTTCTATAAATGAACATGCATATCCCCAGGAAATGGTATCCATTATTACTGTTTGTTGTATTGTACTCAGTATTGTATTCACGTGTTTTAAGATAGATTTAAGGTACCTTCAATTATGCCATGTTTAACGTCTATGGGTTCGTATCGAAAAATGCTGATTTAAATGCTTGTGCATATGATATGTCGATACCTGTGCAACACATCAGTATTACAAAAATCTTAAATAGTTCTTCTTCAACAAACTCAGGCAGTTTAATCATGCTCGGTCGTAAAAGCCCTGACAGGAGGAAATACAACCTTCTCATTGGTCAGGTCAACCCTAAGAGGTGTGACTTTGACCAGAGGTCAGTGCACAACGCTCCTCCCTCTCTCTCTCTCTCTTGTTAATCTGACCAAAACTGCATCAGTGGGGGGGGGGGCTTCTGCTTAGGCCTGGGTCTGCCCTGCCCCTAGCAATGTGCTTAATTAGGAGAGAAAAGGGTTCTTTCCTACTAAGATTCAAACTAACCATGCAAGTTTGTTATCGCTTCTTCATTCAACACAGAAGCTATCGATTGCAACTTCAGCACCATCGGACTGAACCCTCAGGACTTTCTAATGCAACGGTATATTTGGGACGTTCTTCAAGAAAGGCTGAGGCCTAATGCAAGTATTGTACGATATACTAAATTGATGCTAGTTAGTTAAAATTGTGAACCTCCTTTGTTAAAAAAAGGTGTTTTATGATGAATACTGATGATTCTTTCCTGGTTTTTGGTTTCTTCATAGCTCCTCCTGTTTCCCACTTCTGGTTTCACTCTATTATTCATCATTTTACCCATTTACGTGTGACGTGTGTGTATGTATGTGTTTGTCAGTTTAGTTATGTGTCCGTGATTTAGTTAATAAAACTTGTGCACAATACATATTTGGTTCTGTCTCCCCGTCTGTGAATAAATTGGCTCTTAAACGATCAGATCTTATTACAGCTCTCAGCACTGTAAAAGCTAAGAAAGAATTATTTTTCTGTAGCCATGAAAAGTACCATTCTCTTAGAATTAATTAATAATCGATTCTGACTGCTCACAGGATGAACTGATATATCGATTGTAATGTTAATGTAGCTACATCAAGTTAATCTGATTAACTGATTCAAATATTCATAATTAATCAAAATGAGTTATGAAAATGTATGAATATTTCCCCTTTGAGCTAATATCGCTACATCCTCAATGACAAAATACATGACAAGAAAAATAGTCTTCAGGTGCATTTGAAATGTTTTAACTAATCATCCTGTAATGAATGTCATTTCAGTTCTACTTTCTGAGTATGAATTATCATATGCAGTAAAAGACAACAATACTCAAGCACTGTAAAAGGTTTTGCAAACTCAAACTCAACTGACTGACTTCTCTCCTATATGATTTCACACAAGTCTCTTCAGACCTTACATGTAATCCATGATTTATGCATGATTTGTACATGATTTATGAGCTTCTACAACTTTTGACCTCCTAACTGAACTCCTCTCCACAAATTGATCATAGAAATAAAAACAGTATAAATCAAAATTAATAACATTTTTCTCTTAGTCTTATTAAGTGCAAACAATAGCAACCATGATCAAAGTACTCTCTCAATATTCAAAGTGCAAATAGAGATCAAATTTTTCTTCAAGCATGATACAGAGCAGAGAGATGGTTACAACTACACAACCCAGCCTAAAATAACTTTCATATTGGGAGATATTTGCATGCATCAAGGAGCAGCTTTCAAAATGCGGGGTATTGAAATCGAGTTTGAATGCGCGCTCTACAAGACAAGACATTTGTCATACACTAGGCTCTGTTGTGCAACGAATCCTCCACCATGGTCTTGTCAGTCACCTCGTCACATACTCTCGTCACGTGATCAGTGAACTCCTGCTGCACTAGGACTCTGCAGCTCGTTAAATGGTTTTTATTTCTATAAAAAGCAAAATGACTGTGGAGACGTAATGTTATCTCACATCTATGTATATATTTTCACAAAACTATTTTAATTTAGTTTTGACAATACTAACCCAGTCAATTTGAACACATTTTAAAAAGGTAACTGATTTACTCTGCTCTACATTAATGCTACATGCTACAAACCACGTTATACACTCCTGCTGTGATCTGAGCGGAAAGAGAATTCGAAACGCCTGCATCTATGAAACATCCTTTAAGCTCGCACAAGGCCTTCTCTTCCAAAATTCTGCGTATGAGCACTTCTGCATGTTCAGCTACTAAAAGAGCTCTTCATACATCTCATTTACCAGCGGCGTATGCAGCTCACATCAGAGTTGTGCTCATATTTTTACCCTACATATTACAAATTTAAATGATCTGAATAAAAACAACTGCCTAAATGTTTTCCCTCCCATCACAGTGTATAAATATTAATATTTTTCTCTTACAAGAAATAAATCAAAATGCCGGCGCCTAAAGCAGGAAAATATTACCTTGTAATGATACCTCACCCTGCCTCTTGAAGGGCACAGGGAGTGAGACTCTTTAGAAGACAAAAGAGAACAAAAAAGAAAATCAAAATTGCCTTTGCAGAGCAACACAGAGCCATTTTCAACCCTCCAAGACAGTGTCCACACATTTCATATCGGCCCTTCGTAATGGTAGCAATAACAGCCATCATTTCTGACTCATAAATGATGGCTAGTAGTTTTTAATAAGACAAAAAAGTAATTAAATGTTCCATTGTCACACCTTGTTCCAACAAAAGAGTCAAACACAAATACTTAAATACACAAAATCTCTTTAAATAATTAGCCACCGCTCATTCAGAACTGATTAAATTTCCCTCTCAGCCCTGTATTTGTTATAAAAAACATATTAAAACTTGGAGGCTGTTGATTTAAAAGACAAAAGATGAGATAAAGAATAAAACGATTTAAAATAATATCATCTTAGGCTCCGATTTGGGAACATAAAAGAACATTATTTTAATTTGCAAATAGAGTGTTTGTTACACTTTTTTATTTAAATCAGTATATGTATTGTGCTGTTTTATAAACTTATACAGTTTACATGTACTTCGATACCAAAATTATCAACTTTTCCCAACGCTTAAATGGTCAGACTTATGATTTTTGCCTGATAGACAATGGAACTAACAGAGAAATGCCTTATGCTTAAATTGGAACTATAAAAACATTTTTAATGTTACAAAAGATTTCTATTTCAAATAAATGCAGTTCTTTTGAACTTTACATTCAACTGAAAAAANCCCCCCCTCCCAAAAAAAATACATATATCACGGTTACCACAAAATATTAAATATTAAAATCTGTTTTCAACATTGATAATAATAATAATTACTTGAGCAACAAATCAGCATATTAGAATGATCATGTGACACTGAAGACTGGAGTAATGATGCTGAAAATTCAGCTTTGCATCACAGGAATAAATTACATTTTAAAATATATTAAAGTAGAAAACAATTATTTTAAATGATAATAATATTTCACATTATTACTGTTTTTACTTTTTTTATCCAATAAACGCAGCATGGATAAGCATCTTGCACCTTCTTTCCATAAAAAAAATTATAATGTATTCACATTATAAAGTTAAAATGCTAATTTAAAGTATATTGATTAAAGAACCTCTAACACAGTTGCATATATCACTAGCTACATTAGTAAAAGCAAATAAAAATCCAGAATTACTAAAAGCACAAACCAGAAAGCTTTTTTCCTGATACTTCCGCCAAGATGCCACTATCCGAGAGAGACGTCCACCAATCCAACCTGATATTTGCATCTATATTAGGCATTACTTGCAAACTTTGCTTTTGTGATCTTACAGTGAAAGAATAAACGTCAAGGACATTTTCCCCACACGCTTTCTTATGGTAATGCCAGTAACCTAATGACACCGTGCATTGTGGGGCTTCTCAGAAGCTTAAAAAATACGAGCACATGAACCCAAACAGCATCGATTTAATCCCTGATGAATCATAAAAATCTATGTTGTAATACCTTCCCAGCAGCATAGGTAGAAAAAAATATTACAGTGATAATACATCCCACAGAGTGGAAAGAAATGATCGGGTGCTGCCCTCGTTCAAAAATATTTATTGCACTCTCTTGCACAAGGGCATGATGAAATACTTCTAATTTCATTATGACCTTCAAACGTCTCTGCTCCATTTGCAGATAACGTTGATAAGAAAGACAGGGGGCACCGGGAAGCATTTGCTCGGGAAGCGCACAGAGCGGCACACACCAGAGAGAAGTGGCACGCAAATAGCTCCCCTAGAGAGACTACGGGCTGTTTGCTTTTTCACAGGCACAAAACTGAGATATGACTCATAAACTTGGCTGATGTTTATGACTGCGACTAACACTACCGGTAATGGATTGAATGAATGGAAGGGGTTGTGTTCGTGTGTGTGTGTGTGTGTGTGTGTGTGTGTGAGATCAGGGCAAATAGTATGTCAATTTGATCGTGCAATAGTGTCAGGGAATCGCAAACATGCTCCTTGAGCATCACATGCAGCCTGCGGTGATGCTGGTGCTATTTGACAGCGCATTGTTCTTTTCAACCACTTGGATACAGTATAATTGGCGAATTTATGATTGTATACACTGTACAAAAATGTCTGTAGTTTTTACAGAAAAATACTGTGCTACAATAACATGCGAATTGGTTAACTGTAAGTTACCTCACCATCTATGGTGAAAAACTGTAAATGGTTTATCATTACATTTATCAATGCATTATATGTAACTTTACTGTCAAATTTATGGTTTTTGCAAATAAATCACTGTAAAACCTAACAGTTGTTCTAACTATTCTTTTTTAGTAAACTTTACTTAATGTCCAAGAATTTGTTGAACTTACTTAAAACAATTTAGTAATCTTTACTGTTTGCATGCTTAATAGACTTTTCACTCATTTTCTCCACTTCTGCAATTATCTTTCTTTAGTTGCATTCACTCATTTTCTTAAAGTGATTTTAAAGTGATCTTGAATGTTAAATTATCAATATAACGTCACGTATGTTGACCATAAATTCATGTTAATTTCCTAAAATTACTTCTCACCATTTTAGTGATTAGCATTTCCCTTGGTTGTACACTTGGAACTTCACTTATGTTATTATAACTCTCTTCCAGTTGATTTCAATTGATTTCCGAACAGGAAATTACAGTTATTTGTGGTTTCACAGGAAGAGACATATTGAATAGATCGCTTTTTTAAAAAATGACATAATTTGGTACTAAACCAATAACTAATTTAGACTTTGTGTAGAATTTTGGTTTATTAGATTATATCACTAACATATATATATCATAAACAGCATATAGTGAAACATCAAACTTTTAAGGGGGTTGATTCCTTTCTAGTTGAGCCAGTGCCTTGCAATCAACCTTGCGCGAGTCACACACACATCAACATTCAGCGTGCAAAACACAACAATGGTAACAGTTAAGTTTTTTTTTAATTAATAAGACCAATACAATTTTATTTGCTGTCATTGTTGGGGTAATACTGACACAAGACAGCAAATAAAATTGTAAAATAAAGCCACAAGCAGTAAAACAAAGCAATTACTGTATTTTTGCCGCAATGCACTCTGGGAGTACACTTCCTCAGATCACAGATAGAATTAAGTTGACAAAACTTAAATGGATCAACTTAATACAATTAAGTAAAGCTTACTTAATTGAATTAAGGCAACAAGTTTGCACAATTGAATTAAGTAAACTGAACAAATTTTTTACGGTGTATGAATAACAATATTATTTAGGGTGAAAAACAGTAAAAGGACATTCCCAGACACAGGGTTATTATCTAAAACTAAACCTATTAATAACATTTCTGTTAATAAAGCTGAAATCAAATAAAAAAACGTAAACTAAATGAAAATAAGAAATGTCGCCTTGGCAATAAACTGAAAAAAGTTAAAGTTGAAGCACTAAAATTATTACCTGGAAATAAATAGCACTAAAACTAGTTAAAACTGAAATAAAAATAAATGAAACCTAAACAGCAATATTTAAAAATAATAATAATAAAATGACAAAAGTACATTACCCTAAAAGTACACTAAAATTAATATGTTACTAATATGTGTAACTAGTATGCGCCTATATGCGGGTGCACAACGTGCATACACTCTGCTTACTACACACACAGGGAGAGCAGGACACAAACGTGCCAAATAATAAAAATAAAAGGATTACAATGTACAAGATTATTATTGTGTGCATAAAGATAAAAATGCTTTGGTGGAATCCGGCTTGTCCCGTAGATGGTCTGCTCGCACGCTTTAACCTTGCGCACGATCAGATCTGTTTCCTCACTAGAGAAGCGTTCAGTTTTTCTGCTTGTAAATTCTGCCATGTAAATAGTGAATCTGCGAGCGCAACTGGCTTTTAAAGGGAATGGGAGATGAGACTCTGATTGGTTTATTGCACGTTACACCCAAAACACACCCATTACTCATTAAGAGAATAGGGACAACCCTTTTAGATCATGTGCCGGGTGCACCGACCATTTTTCCTGTCGTTAATCTAGCAAAAGTGGATTCGGACAAGCCCTAAGCGCACTTTCGCCGTGCGCTTTAGACCACGCACTTAGATTGTTAGAATAATGCCCTCTATCACTTAAAACAATCGCGGTGAGACGATTATTTAATTATTGTGACAGCCCTAAACTGCATACATCTTGTGGAAGAACATTGTAGCTGTAGTTAATTCTCTGTTTATGTCTATGATGAGTCACGCGAGTACTGTGCTTCTCCGCAGCGGTGCCGACCCAACCCAGTCTAAAATACTCTGAATATAAACACTTATTATAGGTGTACTGTAGTGATTCAGGATAAGACAAATCATGACAAATCATTTGGAAAATGGATTCATGATGTACATGCTCATTATATAATTTTTGTACATTTTAAACACAAAAAATGTTACGGACAGCAGCTTTAATAAAATATATGTTTTAGAGTTGTATAAGATACAAACATCCTGTAAACCTGGAAACATTGTCACAGTATTTTCTTTATGGTGAATTTCTGGCAACCCCAACTGACAGTATTTTTTACTGTAAATTAAATGGGATTTTGTTTTATATTATAGTAATGAAAAATTACTGTGAGTCGCTACTGTAATCAACCACAACGACAATGAGAACCACATCAGTCCGCCCTGAAACTTCCCATGATGCTCACATGCATTTTAAAGCTTATCTTTTATTAATGTGTCATTAAGATGACAGCTCACGATCAGGCTTCTCCTGAGAATTCACATGGGTCGAGAAGCATATATGCAAAGAAGAGATAAAGACACAAGCTACTAATGACGACTGGTGCTTCTCAAGAGCAGAGAAGCACAGATGTCACTTACTAATGAAAAACAAGTTCCTCCTACAATCTCCTCAAACTACTACTAACCAGTGAATGTATTAAATGATAATATCTGACCCAACTGTTTCACAATATTTACAAGTGCAAATATTCAAGAGAATAAATGCATGGCAAGCATGCAGAAAAATCTTAAACTTGCCTACACTCTTAAAAATAAAGGCTTCTAAAAAGAGATTTTTGCAGCAATGCCACAGAAAATCAATTTTGGGGTCCCCAACCTTTCAGTGAACAGTTCTTAAAATAATTTTTTTTTCTTATTGTAAAGAATTTTAATAATATTTAAGAGCCCTTTTTCTACTACAAAGAACCTTTTGTGCATTGGAAAGATTTCCATGGATGTTAAAGGTTCTTCACTGAACCATCAATGCCAATAAAGAACTTTTATTTTTAAGAGCATAAGATGGTTTGCTGGTCTTAAAGGGTAAGTTCATTCAAAAATGAAAAATTGTCATCATTTACTCAACCCCACGTCGTTCCAAACCCGTAAGACTTTCGTTCATCTTTGAAACACAAATTAAGATATTTTAAATGAAATCTGAGAGCATTCTATCTCTCCATTGACAGCTACTCAACTACCGTTTTGATCATTTAAAAAGTTCATAAAGAGATTGTAAAACTAATCCATATGTATTGAGCAGTTTAGTACAAATTTTCTGAAGAGACACAATCACTTCATATAATGAACAGATTGAATTTAGGCTTTTATTCACATATAAACATTGATCAGTGAACATAAACAGAAGCTCAACCGAACCTGACTGATATAATAACAAACCTCATTGGTTCTTGCGGAAGCTCAAATGTGCTGCGTAACACGACAATGAACCTCATTGGTTCTCAAGCAAACATGCTTGAGCTTCCGTTTACCACAACTCATATGTAAGTTGATGAATGTTTATATGTGAATAAAAGCCTAAATTCAATCTGCTCATCATATAAAGCAACCATGCCTCATCAGAAAATTTGGACTAAACCGCTCAATTCATATGGATTAATTTTACAATCTCTTTATGAACTTTTTGAAGCGTCAAAGTGGTAGTTGTGTAGCTGTCTATGGAGGGACAGAAATCTCTCAGATTTTGTTACAAATATTTTCATTTGTGTTCCAAGGATGAACAAAAATCTTATAGGTTTGGAACGACATGATGGTGACTAAATGATGACAGAATTTTTATTTTTTGGGTGAACTATCCCTTTAACTGGTCTCCCGCCCTGACTTGTAAACACCAGTTTGGCTTAAACCCACTTCCAGTTATATCAAAAGTACAGTACATTGATTGAAAGCTTAATGTCTAAAAAACAACCAAATGCTTTTACCAATGCAAACAGCCCTCATAATGATCTCAGACTCCCAGTGAAGCACAGTGTAGGGATGTGACCCAAAATTATGCATTTAGAGCCTCTTGTCCAATAAACATCGATCTTTGTCACCTTCGGCTTGCTCACTGGTGGCTTTAGACATTAAAGGTGCTAAATAGGATGTTTTGTTTTATAAATTTTCGCAATATTACTTGAAACTGTCTTTACTAACTGATAAAAGACTATTTATTAGGTGCACTGAAAGGAATAATATTAATATACATCATCTGTGCACGAGGTAGGGCCTTAAAAACATCAGCCAATCGTTTACGCGATCATCGCGTAAACGATTGGCCCTCTGGCTTGTCAATCACTGCCATTACGTTCCTTGTGCGAGACGTGCGCGGATTGGCCATCTGGCTTGTCAATCACTGCCATGACGTTCCTTGTGAGAGACGTGCGCGGCTGCGCGCTCCAGTAACTTTCCACACTCTACAGAAAAAAAAAAAAAGTGACATGTGGCCAAGTATGGTGACCCATACTCGGAATTTGTGCTCTGCATTTAACCCATCCAAGTGCACACACACAGCAGTGAACACACACACCGTGAACACACACCCGGAGCAGTGGGCAGCCATTGCTGCGGCGCCCGGGGAGCAGTTGGGGGTACGGTGCCTTGCTCAAGGGTCTCACCTCAGTCGTGGTATTGAGGGTGGGGAGAGCGCTGGACATTCACTCCCCTCACCGACAATCCCTGCCGGACCTGAGACTCGAACCCATGACCTTCGGGTTACAAGTCCGACTCTCTATCCATTAGGCCACTGCTGCTGCCATTAGACGCATCCAACTGCAGATTATGAGTTACCTGCGGTGAGTCCGACATAATGAATCCACTAACACGACACAGCGAATGCTGGTGGTAAACACTCGTGTTCCAATACTCGTGCACGAGTTTTGGGAGGCGTTCCCTCGAAATGAGCTGTGAAGGAGGGGGGTTGTTCTTATGCATGCGCTCATTTCAGAAACTCACTAACAGTCTTTGGTTTCTCAGTCGACGAAAAGATCCTCTGTAGCACCTTTAAGGCACAATTTTCTGTACAGCTGCTTTGAAACAGATTGTGAAAAGTGCTATACAAATAAAATGAGTATTATATAAAGAAGTATATATAAAGAGACACAGAGAGAGAGAGAGAGTTAAAGATGCAGCAAATGACTACTTCCACTTCCTCAGCAATACATAAACTACAGCCTGCGTGTGCAGCATATTTTTCCATTATATTTACTCCAAGCACAATATTATATTCAACAACGCTAGTCTCTTTGTATACTTTGGAAGGACAATACTGATGAAAGTCTTTCCTTGAACCTTTCATGGAACAAAATTAAAGGCTATGAAATCACAGTCAATTGGTTATCGATTTCTCCTGCTGCACAGTGGCCCAAACAAACTTTTAACAATGCACTGCTGCTGCCATTAGACGCATCCAATTGGAAATGTAGACAAATGATTCTGGTGTCTTTCAAAGCAGGGCGAGGAGCAGCATTACTCACCATCGGCCCATGTATGTGAAGGCAGTTCAATCACTGCACCTCTTTGTTTCAAAATGAGATGGAGATCACGTACAACAATCAAGCCTCGGACTGCAGTTTGATATATTTTATGAAATACTTAATGGATCTGTTCATTTTCAAATGACTTTGCTAAGCTAAAGCCTTTAGAAGGTAAATAATGGATACGTGTTATGTTGAAAGTCCATGTATTCATAAAATAGGCAGGCAGGGCAGACAGCAGTGAAACACAATGCTAAATGCAAATAATAAAATGCAACTAACCATATGATGATGAAAAAGCAAAATGAATAGGCTTCTAAAAAACAAATATGCATATATATAGTCTTTGGGAACAACTAGAAACTATTTGTAAGTCAATACCAACAGAGAAAAGTACATAAAAACAATGCCAGCAAGAATGCAAGCTGTTACCAAGGCCAAAGGAGGCCATAGAAAATAAAAATGTTATATACATATATATATATATTTAGAAGCAAGTAAAAATTACATTTGGTTAGTGTTTAATGTAAAACCCTGAAAACATGGCAATGACTTTTTGCGTAAGACGCATTAGCCCTGAATCTTCATCTTTTGAAAACTGATCTTAATGATATTTTACTCCACAGGTTTGAAGGTGTCTGTGGATGCATCTGTTATCAGCATTTCCTTCAAGTTAACCTTAAAGAAGATAGTCCACTGAATGTCAAGTTTCACGGTCTGGACCTTTTTAAAATGCCAGTTATTTATTTTGACAAGGTGGAGCGACCTGAGAGATGCCACTTTTTCCTGCCAATGAACTAAATGACACAACGCTGCAGCCCAGCATGGGTGGATTCAGACACTGGGCTTTTTGAACCTGGCCAGAGCTCCCGCTGCTGTTTTTGAAACGGCAGAAATTTGATTGAATAAATGGCGTTCCCGCTCCCATCAGCGGATCCTTTGGACGAGCCGAATGATCGTGATTGAATGCAAAATCTGCACAGCGCCAAATACAGGCTTCAGATTCCCGGGGTCTCATACTGGGCTCGCATTTTGAACTGACTTGATTTTCTATGAAATTAAAGACAAGAATATGAAAGGTCACTGAACCTGGTGGACGTGTATGTGGCGTATTTCTGGACATGAATGGCTGTTCAATTGAGCAGAAATTGGATGGGTGAGGTGGAAGTCTATGAGAGAAAACCTTCAGCACAGAAACAGAACGAGGCCTCGGATGACTTTTGCTTCTTTTGCTCTAATTTACACTCATAAAGGATGCTTTACTGACACTCAAAAACGACCCCAAGGACATCCTGTTGCAATTCAATCTAACATGCAAAATGGAGAAAGAGTTCTGGGTGAAATTAATGGCCCCATGGACCGTCATTTTTATAGTTGTTGGCAAGAGAACCTCTGGGTATCCGTGAGGTTGCAGTAATGGTGTTGCTTACAAAGAGTCTGTCAGTGCAAACGAACTCCCCGCATTTCTCCCAGACGTCCAATATAGCGCAGCTCAAAGACAGCTCGTCCTCTCGCTGTACGCTGCTCGAGAGGTCCTGGGCTTAAAAATGACCTTTTTAAACGGTGGCAACAAGCCACTGACCTTTTCAGGTAGAGGCAGCAGAGCATGATCAAGTGTAACCTCAAATTCACAGATGAACACTGAATAGTAATTGTTCATTTAGAAGTACATTCTCACTGTTCCACATGCAAATAAAAAAAAAAAATCTATCTATCTATCTATCCATCCATCCATCCATCCATCCATCCATTCTACTTCATTGCATGCATCCTGTTTGCTGCATTATTTCAAATTCAATTCAAATTCAGAAATTGAAATGGAATTTAAATCTGAATGGCGTACAACCCTGGTTTTAAAACACTTTCCCCAAACACTCATTCTGTTCCATCAACATCTGCACGATTAACATAAAAGCACTGTGAAAGTGCACAACAGTAGTTTGTTGACTTTACCTTAATCCCTGGATGATTGGCATCCCATCACCAAAAATAAGTCTTGCAAATGCATTAGCCGGCGGTCCCGTTGGTTTTGCAGATCCAGTGGAGGTGGATCTGACGGCTGGTGTCAGAGACCGACACTATCAGGCATTACATCTCTGCCACTCAGAAACAATGGATGAACAAACCAATTTCACACAGGCATGCATAAGGTCAGACAACTCCTACAAACACCCTCCATGAGGAAGCGCACGTATCGCCCAGGACGAAAGATATTTGGAAACGGAGACAGAGCGAGTGCAGGAACGAGGGGTGGAGAACAGGAAAAGGCTGACATACATGCTGCTTATACGCCACATTTCTTATTTCTACAACTGTTGGAACTGTCAGTTCCACAACACAGCCAGAGGAAAAAAGAACAAGATCTACACTCGTCTTCCAGACACTCTGCCAGAAACACACTATTAGGGCAATACTTTTGCAACTCACTCAGCACCGGGGCTCGCCTTTTGGTGCCGAAAAATGCAAATCAGGATGCTACCGCCAGTCTCTCTAGGCTAGGTGAAAAAGGTTCATAAACAACCTCACCAGTCTCTTTCTGCAGCCACTGGAGTGTCTCTACGACACCACAGATGGGCTTTGTCTTTCATATCGGACTGAAAAATCAATCTCGCGAATTTCACAGTGAGACTGTCAGAGTTTTCTATGAATCTTCCACACATCTGATGCCCATAACGCCTTGAGGCCCTCTCTCCCTCTCTTGCTGTCTGGATCATGCTTCGACGGAGTCTCACTGTCAGGTCCACACTGAGCTATTTATAAAGAACAGAGGTTTCCAGATTCGGATCCAAGATGACCGTGTAGGCCTGCAGCAGGGCAGGTCCGTCCCACGCGCTCCCCTAAGGATCTGACCTTCTGTTCATCGTAACCATCCAAATCGGCGAGACCCTACCGCATGTTTTTCAACTGTTAAAAATAAAGCTGAGAGGGTTTGGCAAAGATTTGCAACAAAATAAAACATTTTAGAATAATTTTTTTTTTGCTGGGATGTCTCATTTTTCATATGAAGGACAAACAACAGACAGCCAGGACGTGCAAAACTACATACTTTCGAAATCAGCTAGGTAGATTGCTTAAACAAGTAGTCCCTTAAACAGTCTTTAGAAAGGACTAGGACTGCATTTACACTGGCACAAAAATATCAGATTTTTTACTCACATCTGACACAGATCGGAATTTGCTGCACACGTGTAAAGATGAGATGACGATTTTTCAAATCCGTTCTGAGCCTCTTCCAAATGTGTTTTTAAATCATACATATCCAATATCTGGACATCTGACCTACGTCTAAACACGTATATCCGATTCCCCTTGGAATTCCAAGCTCCCACAAGGTGAGTGCGACACGTTTGGCCACAAAGATTAAAGCTTTTTAATGTCATATTATGAAGCAGACGTGCCTGTATGCGCTCCCACTAAAATCCACAGCTTTTTTTTTTACTAAGGTGGAAAGGTTATAGTTAAGAAATTGTACACACACAGAAACATTCAGGAGCATAGAAACTGATTTTCAACCTCTGCTCTGTGAATTTTTTTAAATAAAACTGCTACTGAAAGCTACATTATAGGCTATATCTCAGTAATGAAGTGATAACTTCAGTTTTTTTGTAAATAAACTAACAAGCTTCACTATATTACATACAGACTCACACAGGTGATTCACACTCACAATCTCTCTAAAGTTATAGTTAAACTTTGAAAACCTCAAAGATGTCTGAAACTGTGGTAATTCAAGCTTCAGTTGCTCCAAAAAAAGGAAAACCTCATTATGCTATTTATGTACGGGTCAGGGGACATGATTAATTGCAAATTTGTTTTGGTGACATTATTATTTTTCATGATGAATCACATTTTCATGTTAAATTGATAGCCCTTGTTATAACATCTAGCCTTAGAAGAACAGTGGAAGGAAGTCTATTAATGCAAATAGTTTTTAAATGATATGAAGCATGTATGGATAAGGTTTATAAAGGGAAAAGAGAAGACCTTGAATTAAGAAAGTGACCAAAAACATGAGAGAAGGAACAGAGTACTGAGAAAATTACCAATTAAATGAACACTTATTGAATTACATTGAATGAATATATCGCTTTTGGCTAAATTTAATCTGTACATTTTACTGCACTAGCATTAGCTCATATGTAGAAATAAAGAAGAAGTAAGATACAGTTAACACATTTAGAATGATGTATTTTGTTTCCTGTTGTTGTGTCATATGAGTTGAAACCTTGTGTGTAACTTGAAAGGGTAAAAATAACCGAAGACACAGCCAGAAAGCACAGAAATAATCAATCATAAATATCAAGTTCTATACTCCTGATGAAAATAATAAGCATTATACTACTGCACTAATGATCATCCTAATGTAATAGTGAAAATTAATTTACAGTATCTGTACCCGCTTCCAGTTCACATGTGTAATGAGATTAATATAATTTTACCCAAACTTATCACATCTACATCCCCCCCTCCCCCTATATTTATGTTATCATATGCAACATATATTTAACCAGTATCACACATAATCATGATCACTAGATACATTACAGTATAATATATTATTATATTAATATTACTAATATAGTCACTGAAGACTGGAGTAATGATGCTGAAAATTCAGCTTTGCCAACACAGAAATAAATTACATTTTAAAATATATTCAAAAAGAAAACAGTTATTTAATACAGATATCATTTTTCACAATATTACTGTTTTTTTTTCTTTTCTTTTCTTTTTTTTTTATCAAATAAATGCAGCCTTGGTGAGCATAAGCGACTTCTTTTGTCATAAAACATAAAAAACTGTACCGATCCCAAACTTTTGAACGGCAGTGTATATATGATAAATTGGCAACATTAGAAAAATAATTTAAAAAACAAACAAACAAGCTGCTTCCAGTGGTGACCAAGAGAAAATAAACTGCCCGCTGTGTACAATTACTGGGCAACTGGTCATAAATTTCTTTGAAGTGGCAACAGATCAAACAAATTAATTTGGGATTGGACCGAAAAGGCACCAGAGCTGTTTGGAATTGCCTTTGAACAAAGACACGGCGGAAAGACATCTCATGGATCCAAACCCACAAGGCACAGTCAGATCCTGCAATTCATGTTTAAGACAGGAGACTGCATGGGGAAAGTAATTGGTTTGGAAATTCCGTACAGTACATTTACAGCATTGTGTCTCCTGAGGACTATTGAGGAACGCCATGTGATGAGTCCTCCAAACATTTCCACCCAAGCGCTCCACAGACATGCACTTATACAGCGCACTAAAACTGTAATGTTTAGTGCAGATAATACTTGTCTGGAAAATATCCTGCATAAAACTAGCCTCCACTTAAAATTCCATGCTTTATCTTCATTGTACATGCTGAATAAAGTAAGTTAAGTACAAGTGGCAAAGCCTCTTTTCCTTTCAATCATATTTTGACCTCAAGACAAAATCTCATTGTCTCAGAAACAATGGTTTCTTTCCACCATTCGCCAGCTCTACAAAAAACACATTTTCAGGAACTTCAAGTTGGATTTCTGTAAATGTACAACTGAAACAGAACAAAGGCGTGTATTCAAAATGGCTGAAAGAGGAACATCTCATCAATAAAACATCCAAGACCCTCAAGATGTAACACTATGTGTGCGACTTTTTGCGCACACATTCACGGTTATGAGTTTACATTAGAATTAACTTCAAGAGCACAACTGCAGATAGCCAATCTGCAAGGCAAGAACATGAAATAGGATTGTATTAAACTTCATTTGAGGAAGGATTTGGTTTTAAATAAAGAAAACACGGACAAGACGGTTGGATCATGTATAATTAGCAAAGCAGGACATGGAAAGGAAAAACAAGGGCGAACTGCTTTCGTACAGCAGCAATTTTCCGACAAATGGAGAACTTATCCCAGTTCCTTGGTAAATAAGGGTTGACCACATGTTATTCTCTACAATTGCGTCAAATTACATTTTATGAGACTAAACTGGCTGTATTTTGTCTGTACAACTTGCTCGTTTGGAAAACCCAATTAAATAGTCTTTCATTCTTGATTTCATCCAGAAAACCAGGAATTTGTGAATCTTTTTTGGACAAATCTGACTTTTTGGAAGGTTAAAGGATTAGTTCACTTTGAAATAAAATTTTCCTGATAATTTACTCACCCCCATGTCATCCAAGATGTCCATCTCCTTCTTTCTTCAGCCGTTTAAGAAATTAAGGTTTTTGATAAAAACATTCCAGGATTATTCTCCTTATAGTAGACTTCAATGGCCTCCAAACGGTCAAAGGTCAAAATTATAGTTTCAGTGCAGCTTCAAAGGGCTTTAAATAATACCAGACGAGGAATAAGGGTCTTATCTAGCGAAACGATCGGTCATTTTCGAAAAAAAAAGTAAACGTATATGCTTTATATAAACAAATGATCGCCTTCCAATTGGTTCCACCAAAACCACACTTTCATATTCTTCAAAAAGCTTACGCTGTATCTCCTACGCCTTCCCTATTCTACTTACGGAAAAAATGGAACTGGAGCTGCGTTCGTTCCGTAAGTTGAATAGGGAAGGCATAGGACATACAGCGTAAGCTTTTTGAAGAATATGAAAGTGCGGTTTTGGTGGAACCAATTGGAAGGCGATCATTTGTTTATATAAAGCATATACATTTACATTTTTTTTTCGAAAATGACCGATCGTTTTGCTAGATAAGACCCGTATTCCTCGTCTGGTATCGTTTAAAGCCATTTGAAGCTGCACTGAAACTCTAATTTTGACCTTCAACCGTTTGGAGGCCATTGAAGTCTACTATAAGGAGAATAATCCTGGAATGTTTTCATCAAAAACCTTAATTTCTTTTCGACTGAAGAATGAAGGACATGGACATCTTGGATGATATGGGGGTGAGTAAATTATCAGGAAAAATTTATTTGAAAGTGAACCAAGCCATAATGTAGTTGTTAAGCCATTAAAGCAACAATCTTATTTTTAACAATCTTAGGTGATTCAGCTTCATTCAGGTGCCGCGATATTAAAATATCACAAATAACAGACGGAGGAAAAAGATGAGAAGATCAACACAGAGGGCCAATATTTTCACCCTCAAAAATGCATTCTGCTTCTTTCTAATAAACATATGAATAGTAAATTGAGTACTCAAGGCCAGAACACTAAAAAAAAATCAGGAAACCATTAATATTTCATCTTCATGACTTCAGAAGAGGAGCAAGGTTTTTCGCCTCTATCCATTCGAGATTTAAATGGCATAGAGCGATAGATGACAGCACTGGGAACTAATGACTCAAATGCCACTGCCATGTCGTCACTTTTTCTCCTCTCTCCCCTGAGAGAAATAAACGAGCGGTAAATATCAAGAGGAAATGAACGCAATCCGTAACCTGTGATGTATAATCCCAGAAGAACCGAGACACCATGAATCTCCGCTTTCTCATTTGCTTCTTGTTGAATGTGTTTACTGGAACGCAACTGAAGTTGGCAGAAACCGCAGAGACCGCATGTTTTTTGACCTTCTCCTCGTCTCCGTAATGAAGGGTAGCTGCTGTGTTATTAATTGCCTGATTGGTGAGCTCGAATCCATCCATGAATTGGTCAAGAGCCTCATCCGCTGAAGAGGCAACTCCCTCCCTGTGAGGAATCTGTACAAATCAAAATGGAGGTTTCAAGCTTAAAAAAAAGAAAACAAATGACCAAAGAATACCATAAAAGTGATCCATCCCACTTGTGTCAAGTCTTCAGGTGTTTTTTGTGAGAAACATACTAAAATTTGCAGTCATATTCACTGACAATTTCACTGCAACTGGATCAGTGAGCTCAATTCATCAACGAATCATTCAGAGACCTTTTGTGAATCGGATCAACTGTGAACAAACCCAATTCTAAAGAATGATTCCTTCACAAATGTGACATCTTTGTGAAATCAACGTTTATTTTGGTCTGTTCCTCACAAAACATTATAAGGCCTTGGAACCTTTAGCATACAAGTCTTTTGTGATACTTGTGCATTTAATTTGAAGCTTGAAGCCTTCAGTCCTAAATCAATGTGATAGCATGGAAAAGAGTGACCACACACAAACAACAGACTTTTCATTTCTGGGGTGAACATTGCTTTAAGTTCAAGTGCAATTTTCACTGAGTGATTCCTCTATGAAACCTCAAGCTTGGAAAGGAATCATCTTTAAAAATTTAGCAGTTTAACTGAATAATTCTGGGGGTTCATAAAGAAATCTTCTCCAACACATTTCTCGAAAATGAAATCATTTCAATGACAACACATCTGTGCAACTTTACAGTAAAGGTTGCAAGCCAACCAAAGTTCATGTCTCCCCACTGAGCAGCCCTTGGCTCAGAATCACTTTGTTTCCATCATTCATTCATTTTCTGCTTCACACTTGCAGCTGGTCTACTTTCTCTCTCTCTATCTCTCACTCTGAATATGCACACTGTAGTATACAACACCCTTGAAATGTGTGAGGAAAGTTAAAGTCTTAGAGTTTGGGATTTACATTAATATGAATTGCTCCTCACATCATTCTGCATATATTTTCCTCACTCATGTTGTGAAAAATGCATGTTTATTCAGCTATGAGATCTAGCCTTTCAATGAATCCACTGATAAATAAGTGAAAAATTATTAGAAAACACTGAAATGGCAAAAGTTAATTTGTTTTAAAATCCATAGAAACATGTTGGAAGCAGTTGTGGCCAATTTAAATTGGCACAGGCAAATGTAAAAGTAGATCACAATGGAACTGCAAAACAACTAAATTTACATTTCCTGAAGAAAATGCCAGCGCTTGCAAGAGCAACATAGCGTTTTTGGATGAGTGATAGTTTGTTAACCCAAATAGCCTATATAGCGGCACCAAAAAGTATCTAGACACCTAAAAAAGGAAAATTCTGTCATCATTAACATTACAAATCTTACTTTCTTTCTTCTGAAGAAAACAAAAGAAGATATTCTGAGAAATATCTGAGATATTCTGAGAAGATATTTTGGACAGTTACCATTAACTTCTACAGTATGTAAAAAAAAAAATGGGTGAACTATCCCTTTAAGACAAATGTTAATTAAAAAAAAAAAAAAAAAAAATCACACCACTAAATTACATACAAAAATATCCATATCTTTATGCATATAAGAATTTATATATACACACACATGCACCACACACACACACACACATATTTATGAGACTGTCCACCAAAAAAACCCGACCCTATAGGTCATTTTTCAAGCACCTTATTACGACCTATATTTACGTTTTAAAGTCATGCGCCCTCTAGCTGGCGTAAAAATAATGACAGTGTTGTGTTACGTCTGTCATCATGAAATGACGTATGACGCAGATAAAAGGGTACAATGCATTAAAATGAAAGTGTTCTGTTGTCGATAGGGGCGCAACTTTAGTAAACGCTCCTATGGGTCATATTTCAGGGAAGTGACAAACGACCTATATAGGCGTATTGGTTGGAGAACATGTTGATATGTATACATACAGGTCCTCAAAAAATTAGCATATTGTGATAAAAGTTCATTATTTTCCATAATGTAATGATAAAAATTAAACTTTCATATATTTTAGATTCATTGCACACCAACTGAAATATTTCAGGTCTTTTATTGTTTTAATACTGATGATTTTGGCATACAGCTCATG
>RJVU01015592.1:1927195-1949055 GCA_003731715.1 Anabarilius grahami | reverse complement strand
TAAAAGACCTGAAATATTTCAGTTGGTGTGCAATGAATCTAAAATATATGAAAGTTTAATTTTTATCATTACATTATGGAAAATAATGAATTTTATCACAATATGCTAATTTTTTGAGAAGGACCTGTATATACTCTGTTCCCATTACAATTCTATGGCATTAATTAATATTCAAACATCTCTCTCATCAGTGTTTTGTATATGAAGCCACTGCTCATTATGCTTAATTGCTTCATCAGGCTTATGTGAAAGACCAGTATTTACTGATACAAAGATGAAGACATCTCACCATATGAAAACATGACCGATAACCCTTGAAGACAGATATAAACATTTTAATCACAGCTGTGAGGGTTTTCACTCGGCAAGGGCATTTACACACACACACACAGCTGCAAGTTTCCACTGGATTTCTGAAGCATTTCTGAAAAATTCATAATGACATCCCCTCTGGACGAATCCAATCATGTGCTTCTGTTAAAAGAAAGAACTGCCATATTGTGTGGATTCTAAAATAACATATTGGATCTTGACCTCTACAAGAAGTTCTTGGGTCTTGTGTATGAATATTGTGTATGCGCAAATGGGTTTTGTGAGGAATAATTAAAGAATTCAAGAGTCCATCATTCCACTTATGCTACCATTATCAAAAGCACATGTCTATTAAACAAGACGTTATTCACCTTTTCAAACTAACAGACGTCACTAAGTATCCAGCTCAAAATAGCCCTAAAGCCACCATTATTCGTTGGGAAAAACATTGCAAAATGACAAAAGAACTGCAATGGCAAAGTATAGAAAATGAATCCCCCAAAACACCTGTCAACCAATCAGAATCAAGAATTCAAACAATTCTGTAAACAAACGTAATCTGCACAAATGGCTGCATATGTGTCATGCACCAGAAGAGAATGAAATTGCTTTCGCAAACAGAAAAAACTTGCTTTCCATCAATTTGCGATGTGCAAATGGATCTGACCAGCACTGCGAGATGACCTGGGTGAAACCGTGATTCATGCATTTAACTGATAATGGAGTAGGAAACAGACTCAAGCTGTGTGTGATGGTTGGTCTCTTGGTAGATAATCTCATAGTAATATGTCTTGCAATGTAGCATAACTGGGAGAGAGTGTACAATTTTATCAGCTATCAGATGATAGTACTTCACATTTTCAGTATGTCGAATATCAACTGATACAGATCATACGAAATCTGCCTGTTTATGTGAGGTTTTGCCCTATCAATTTTGGGTAACACTATTTTTTAAGGTGACAGTACATTATGAATAACAGTAAATTATGAATAATTACAAGTAACTAACTCTAAACCAAACCCTAACCATAACTCTACAGTAAGTACATGTAGTTAATTAATATTACTCAGTACGTCACCTTAAAATCAAGTGTAACCCAATTTTGTACTAATCATGATATTAAAGGGGACCTATAATGCCCCTTTACAAGATGTAATATAAGTCTCTGGTGTCCCCAGAATGTGTCTGTGAAGTTTCAGCTCAAAATACCAAACAGATGATTTATTATAGCTTGTCAAATTTGCCACTATTTGGGTGTGAGGAAAAACACACCGCTTTTGTGTGTGTCCCTTTAAATGCAAATGAGCTGCTGCTCCCGGTCCCCTTTCCAGAAGAGGGCGGAGCTTAAACAGCTCACGCTTTGGTTGCTCAACAACAACAAAGCTGGAGAATCTCACGCAGCCAAAATGGCGATTGTCAGTAATGGTGTTCAGCCTTACGTTGTTCAAACCGGAGTCGACACTGATGGAGAGACTCAGGAAGAAGTTACAATCTGGACGTTTCTGAATAGTTAGTGGATAAATTTATGTAGTTGCTGTGGAGTTGATTCAACTCATCGACTAGCATGTGCCGTCATGTTAATCTTTTGTGCAAATCCAGCGTTGAACNTATAAGTCTCTGGTGTCCCCAGAATGTGTCTGTGAAGTTTCAGCTCAAAATACCAAACAGATCATTTATTATAGCTTGTCAAATTTGCCACTATTTGGGTGTGAGCAAAAACACACCGCTTTTGTGTGTGTCCCTTTAAATGCAAATGAGCTGCTGCTCCCGGTCCCCTTTCCAGAAGAGGACGGAGCTTAAACAGCTCACGCTTTGGTTGCTCAACAACAACAAAGCTGGAGAATCTCACGCAGCCAAAATGGCGATTGTCAGTAACGGTGTTCAGCCTTACATTGTTCAAACCGGAGTCGACACTGATGGAGAGACTCAGGAAGAAGTTACAATCTGGACGTTTCTGAATGGTTAGTGGATAAATTTATGTAGTTGCTGTGGAGTTGATTCAACTCATCGACTAGCATGTGCCGTCATGTTAATCTTTTGTGCAAATCCAGCGTTGAACTGACCCTCGTTTGTGAAGCAGTCCGGAGTAAAATGACGGCATGGCAACAACACTCTACTACAACAACTCTTCCTCTTCTCTAAAGCTGAAGACTGGAGTAATGATGCTGAAAATTCAGTTTTGCCATCACAGGAATAAATAACATTTTAAAATATATTTAAATAGAAAACAGTTCTTTTAAATTGTAATTAATTCACAGTATTACTGTTTTTACTGTATTTTTGATCAAATAAATGCAGCATTGTTGAGCATAAAAGACTTTTAAAACATGGTATGATAAGTTTTGTTCAATTTTAACATGTTCTGCCAATTAGTTGTGGATTTCCTCCAGTGTGGCATCTCTCTATCTGTGTTGAACCCATTATTGTCTGCACCCATTATTGTCAGCCTGCATCATTTCCGCAGCATCTCACTGGTCAACAGCTTTAAGATGGGTTCATCACCGTAACTACACAACGTTCAGAAGCAGATGCATTGACAGCTGCAACAACATCTTGTCATTGAGCATTCAATCATTTGTTAGCAACACCCACACAGAAAATGTTGAGCATGCATTTGTGAGCTAGCAAACTAGCCAAAGTTCTGCGCTTCAAATCATGGGATCAATCTACAGTTCCTGAGGGATGGTAAATAAAATATCATTCAAGAGTAAAATACACAGAAAAAAAGAGACGATTTTTTTAAAGATGTAAATAAAACAGGGATTACTGGAGTAAGAAAATACAATTTCAGCCTTTCAACATCAAAATTTCATGTTTAATTCAACATGAAAATTTTCAGTGTACAAAATGAAAAATACCATGATGCAGTGATGGAAAAAATAAGGTAATCTGACAGATAAAATGGTGCCAAGTTGATGTACCATGGTACCAAATTCAAAGAATACCATGGTACATGTTCAAAAAAACATGGTCAAAATGTAGTAATACATGTAAATATTTAGTGTGTCGATTACAAAACTCGAAACAGACTATAATAAACTTTCCCAAGCACTCCTGGAATTATGAAAAAAATGTCTCTGTCAGCAGCAGTGGATTTGTGGTTATGCTCGGGGGAATAAATAAATAAACAAAGGCATTACAAACAAAATTAATTACAAGAGGAGGCGAGTAAATAAGCTGCCACACCTCTAGTTCAATTAAGAGTCGTTTGTTCGTTTTGAAGTGTCGTTAGTCATGACAGACAGCTCAGGCAGATGGGCTTCTTAAAGTTACAGTAGTCGCATTATTTATTGTTAGTTGCATAGAGTTTGTCACAAAAGACGTGTGAGCCAACAAGAGGGTCCCTCTCCATCTCGCTAATTAGATATCGATCTGTCTTTCATACACGCTTGCACACAAAAACAGACTCACAAACATACCGTAGATCAGCCAGACAAACTCAATCACATGCCTCATACCTGTCAAGGTTAAAAACAAACGAATTCCCAGATAAATATGCACCATTCAGAGTCATTAACTACACACACACACAGCCGATCACAATTTGGCTTATTAGACAGTCATGTCATAACCAAGGAAAGATATTGCTCTCTGCTGTTAGATAAAACCTTCTAGTTCCTTCTCATCTCTTTCTGCTGCTTTTGCTTTTATATTTATCTGAATAGCATCTATGAGCTGGACCGTGGGCAGAACAACATGGGGACTTTGATGACGGATGACAGAGAAAGTGGCGGTCCCTCAAGACTCTACCGTGTTCTGATGAGTTTCCTTCAGGCAATAATTAAAGAAAGCTGAGGTAAACACATTCCCTCCAGTGCTGGGATGACTAACTAACAAAAAGTAGAGACGCTACTGACTTAAAAGAGAAGCTCTGTCATTATTTACTCGCTCTCATGTCATTCCAAACCTGTTTGCTGTTATTTTTCTTCCAAGGAAAACAGTGAAGTTGAAGACATTTTTGAAGAATCTTCACAAAGCTCTTTCCATACAATGACACTGCTAGCACAACAACATTGTAAAAGTGTTGTTCTGTGTACACTACTGTTCAAAAGTTTGGGTTTTCACGTTTAAAAAAAAAAACTAAATTAAAAAGTATCATCTGCTCACCAAGGCTGCATTTACTTGGTAAAAACAGTAATATTTTGAAATATTATTACAATTTAAAATAGCAGTTTTCTATTTGAATGCACTTTTGATCAATTTAATGCATTCATGCTGTAAAAAAAAATAATAAAATACTGACACTAAACTGTTTTACAATAGTATATGTCTTTCCAAGTAAGTGTTTGTCAATAACACTATAGGTGCTTATAAGTAACAATATCAATCTCTTTCATTATTTTTCATCTTTAAAAAAAATACTTTTCTACGGAAGAGGATTAGGGCCAAGCAATAATAAAAAACATAAAACCATCTCGAGAAAAAACTCGTTAAATTTCGAGAAAAAAGTCGAGATAAAATGTTGAGAATAAACTCATTAAAATACGAGAAAAAACTCGTTAAATTTCGAGAAAAAAGTCGAGATAAAATGTTGAGAATAAAGTCATTAAATTACGAGAATAAAGTCATTAAATTACGAGAATAAAGTCATTAAGTTACGAGAAAAAAGTCGTTAAATTACGAGAATAAATACGAGACTTTTTTCTCGAAATTTAACGACATTTTTCTCGTAATTTAATGACTTTATTCTCATAATTTAATGACTTTATTCTCAACATTTTATCTCGACTTTTTTCTCAAAATTTAACGAGTTTGTTCTCGTAATTTAACGACTTTTTTCTCGTAATTTAACGATTTTATTCTCACCATTTTATCTCGACTTTTTTCTCGAAATTTAACGAGTTTTTTCTCGTAATTTAACGAGTTTATTCTCAACATTTTATCTCGACTTTTTTCTCATAATTTAACGAGTTTAATCTCGAGATGGTTTTATTTTTTTATTATTGCTTGGCCCTAATCCTCTTCCGTACTTTTCTGAACTCAAAATATGCTATTGGTTAAATGAACCAGAATTACAGCTATATTTCTAAGGTTCCAGCTGTAGGAACTTACTACTAAATGGTATTATGACATTGCTTTTCAATAGGGATGCACTTTTTACCACATTTTCCAGAACAAGTCTGATACTTTTATCTTTAGAACTTGCAGATACCGAGTGCCGATACTCGTATTTTCATTGCATTTTTAGTTTTAAAAAATATTGGGCAGAGAAACCAAAAGAATATGAATCAAATAAGTTGGCTTAGTAATTAGTTATTACCTTCAGTTATTTTCATGCCTAATTATGTCTGTTAAAATGTATTGTATAGGAGCTACTGTTACTTTCACTGTTCATATTAATGCTCTATCATATTGTATCTTTAATTTAATAGCACAATGAATATTTAGAGCTGCTCCAGCAGGGCTTAACCAGTCAAGAGCAGTGAGTGATTTTACTCTTTGTTTTTTGATGTTAGATTAACATTGAGGACAAAGACAGAAGTAGGTTTATTAGGCTGCTGTCACTTTAAGAGCTGCACATACTCCAACATACTGTTACACATGTGTTTTCTTTCTCAACTGTTTACTGTTTAATTTGTCATGATGTCGGAGCGTGCATCAAACTGCCAAAGTCATGTGATTTCAGTAAATGAGGCTTTGTTACATCATAAGTGTTTTGAAATTTCAATGGTTCACCACTGGGGGGCGTGACTTTGGCAGTTTGATACACGCTCCGAACCACTGATTCGAAACAAAAGATTCGTAAAGCTTCGAAGCGTCATGAAGCAGTGTTTTGAAATCGCCCATCACTAGATATTGTTGAATAAAGTCGTTATTTAGTTTTTTTGGCGCACAAAAAGTATTCTCGTCGCTTCATAACATTAAGGTTGAACCACTGTAATCACATGAACTGTTTTAAATATGTCTTTAGTAGCTTTCTGGACATCTGAAAGTGTTAATTGTCTTGCTGTAAATGCAGGCCTCACTGAGCCATCGGATTTTATCAAAAATATCCTAATTTGTGTTCTGAAGGTCTTACGGGTGTGGAACGACATGAGGGTGAGTAATTAATGACAGAATTTTCATTTCTGGGTGAACTAACCCTTTAAAGTGTCAAAAACTTTCATAAAGTTTAAGTATTTCCACAATATTTCTAAATGTCTTTTTGAAATTTCAGCTGTGGTTTCTAGAAAGATTTTAAAACATTACTGTCTACAACATTACCTGAATATAACAAATAAAAAGGGTTTTATGGTTGCTGGTTAGCGACCATCTGTGAAACTCAAAAAACACCATAAACGTGGTCATAAACGTAAATGTACTTTAAAAAATTCAAACACAAATAAAACAACATACAGGTTTAAGAACAACATTAGGGTGAGCAAATGCATGTCAAATGTTTTTTTGACAAACTACTCCTTTAGAAAAAATACATTAACGTGACAATAGATCAGCTGTTTATCTTGTCTTGTAACAAGCTAGAGGTGACTTATCATCACAAAATGCTGCAATGCTGTTTTTTAAAGTATTGAGCAGCTTCAGGGCCGGTTCACACAGAACGCATTTTTCCATTTCACTGCCCTTCTTTTCCATTGTTTTCTAATGTAAAAAACACATTCTGTGCGAATGGCCCCTTACCTGTTAATTATAATCAAAACTTAGTAACAATAAAACACGCTTTACTACTAAAACATCCTACGTATTATTGGAAAGAGAGCTGCATAGCCAATGAATCAATTCATTCAGACAGTTCATGTAAATGAATCAGTTCAAAAAGGAACGATTCACTTAGTTTTAGTTAAACACTGCTGTTTAACGTTTTCAGCTTTATCTATACGTTCTTACAAGAATCTTTTGTCGTATTTAACGTAAAGTTGCTCAAAACTATTCAACTTTAATGCTGATATCATAATACGTTTCATTCAGTTAAAAACCGTCAATGTTTCTGAGCCAAAGAAACACTTATCTGATTAAACTGTACAATCTAAACATTTATTTTGTAGTGTAGCTAAATACTTTTACAAAAAGGCTAGTTTTTAGATGAAAACGCTTTTTCTCTATGCTAAACATGCATCACAGGGACACGTCAAAGTCAAAGCAGAACTCTACGGTCAGCGTCCAACCGTTGGCGTTCGCCCACAGGGTTAGTGATAATACAATCTGCATAATGCTAAAGCATTTTGTGTGATACTCACACAGCTTTCTGGTCACAGAAGTCCCACGGAATTCACTCAAGCGAAAAAGTTCAAACAAAACCCGCCAATGTGAGATGACAGTAGCTGTAGTTGAAGATGCCAAGATTTTGAGCCCGGATCGCTCCCTGAAGTGGGCTTCAAGCGAGGTAGAGAAATGCTGGCGAGTCTTTCTGCCGGGAGACACTACTGATTGAAACCAAGAGAAATTACCCTGCGCACACCTCCAGCGACTCACTCTACTAATGCGAAAATGCAGTGTACCACAGCAAACATCTCTTATTAGCCGAGAGACTCTGTGACCTCAAGTGAACAATACCTTCAAAATGTGTACGTCTTGTGGGTCTCGGCAAAGACGAACAAAGGTCACGTCAATCATGGCATTATCAGAGCGTGGGCTGCAACAGCCACATGGCAAGTAGCTAGTAAACTGTCTTTATGCATGAAATCAGAAACTAATCTGATTAAACGGCATGAAGAGTGAAACAACAGTTCATGCTTTTCTCGTTCCTTGAACTAATTCTCCAGAATGCCATTCATCTCCACTCAAATAGCAAGCTGACGCCTTTTATTTCTTGCCCACAACAGACTTGACAGAGCCACGGGCTCTGGCTTAATTCGGCCCATTGCTCAGAGTTTCTCATTTGCATAATGAAAGAGAAAATTAGCAAGGAGAAGAAGAGCGGCAACCAAATGAAGCAATCTGGCAGCGTGAGCGAAATGGAAATGCAAGTGATTTGAATGCGGATTTCGCCCCCCCCCCTCCCTTGTTTGAAGGTTCTACCTTCACAACAGGTGCCGTGGCAGACGAAGGGGCTCCAGAGCGCTTGGCGGCTAGGTCGTTGCTGGCCGACGTGACGGCAATGGTCACGGGGGTGGGCAGGAGGGAAGGGATGACCGGGAGTGGGAGGAGTCCTGGACGGTTGTTTCCGTTGGCCACGGGCGGGGAGCAGGTGCTGTTGCCCACACCATTGTGAAGGCCGCTGGCTCGGTCACGACGATCCCAGGGGCCTCGATAGTCTCTCTCAAAGCGGTGATGGTGTCGTGACATCACTTCCTCTTAGAGGATATGTGGCGCTGTCTGCAACAGAGTACACAAAGAGAGCGATAGCATTGATTATACCCTGTCAAAACACAGATAGAAATAGAATGCACCAAACAAATCGAGCTTCTTGGCAGGTTTGACGTGCAACACAACAAAACTTGCTGCGAACATCTCAATATCTGGCAGACAGTAGGTAAAAAAAGGCATCACTTCAGCTGCGTGTAAAAAATAACAAATGAGCATTTAATACTGATAAGAGTGCTCGCATATGACAGCTCCTTTGTGTTGGGACAAACAGTTGGAGACATCCGTGAGTGCAAGACGTGCCATCTTCGATCACTTTTCAGGCTGACCAAAGAAATGCTTTTTTTTTGGTTTTACTTCACATTTTTAAACATGTCAAAATAAATAAATAAATTTAAAAAGAATTTAAAAAAATAAATAATTGAATAAATAAAACTAAAAGAAAAAAAAAATTTAAATAAAGAAAAAAATTAGAATTAAAATAAAAACACAAAATAAATTAATTAATTAATAAATTTTATAAANAAATAAACAAAAAAATAAAAATTAAATAAAATAAAAAACCTAACAAAAAAAAATAAAAATAAATTTTTTTAAAAATTGTAAAAAATTGATTGAATAAATAAATAAATACAACAAGATTAAACATTTAAAACTAAAAAAATGGGGAATTTAATAAAATAAACAACCTAACAAATAAAAATAAAAAAATGGGAAAAATTGATAAATTGCATAAATAAATAAACAAATACAGCAAGATACAGCAATACTTAAAATTAAAAAAATGGGGGGGAAATAAACAAATAAATAAGAATTGAATACAATAAACAACATAACAAATAAAAGCAAAACAAAAAAAGGGGAAAAATTGATTAAATAAATAAAGCAAAATTAAATACTCAAAATGAAATAAAATGTAATAAAAAATAAATATATAAAATTTGAAATACTAATCAAGACATGGATTATCAAAATATGAAAAAACATTTATTGTTTCAAACTATGATAGCCTATAAAAAGATAAAGAGTAATCCTAAACCACTTTAACATTTATTGTATGAAAATTATTTCAAACAATTTGTACAAAATGATGCCCATCCCTCAGTTGCAGCATCACTTCCATTTTAGACTGGTTTAAAAGTAACATATGTGAGCCTTTAACACAGATAAACGTGTTCGCATATGATCAAGCACGTGCACATGGCTTCTTTGTGTTTTCACACATGAAAAATTGCCCATCTACTTATTATAACCCAGACTCTGCCAGCACTTATAAGAGGAAAAATGAGTGTTTATTTACAAGACCCACAAGGAAAAACACAAGTTTACAGGAAAACTTGCACTCTTCCAGATGGCTATGAGTTCCGTCCAACTATCTTGAGTTTTCTTAACGACTAAAATTGTACAGCTCCAAGGCCTCATGATTTTAATTAATCTAATCACCAGTTTTATTGAGCTTTATTGCTGATAGCTGTGCAGGACACGATATGAGAAAACAATGAACCAACACCGGTTTAGCTTTAACGCTGCATTAGCGACTATGCTAACCTCATTTTCCGTTATTTGCAGTGTCTTCTTTATCTTGTCGTCATCCTCCACAGACATCCACATGTAATAACTCTGGAGACCCGAGGTTGTGAGTAGCGTTATTAGTTTCTCTCTTTGTACGTGTGGCAACAGATTAAGCTGTTAGTAAAATAAGCCACTTTTGGCCGTTCTGCTGTTCTGCAACAAATCCAGGATTTATTGCGCTTTGGCTAGCTGTTTTATATTGGAGTCAGCTAAACAAGACAGAAGTGTGGAATGAGGTTTACTAGGCCTGTTGTTCAGTATTGTGGCTTTCGACCAAAAAGAGTACACAGCATGTGCTCAGAAGTAATCATGAAATATAAAGACCTTTCTTAATATTAGCTCATCAATAAGACTGAGGGAAAAAAAAAACGTTCCAAATTAGCCATTAACAAAACAAATGTCATGAAGTGAAATGACTTGACGAGCACATTTTCAATTAAAACAAGCTGTGGCTACATATAAGTAAATAAAAACATACATGTAAATACTTGTGCAACAGTGCCCGCCCACTTTTTCAGTGGTGCTGGTTCCAGAAGTATTTTTCCCACTCATTTCTCCCATAGGGATTTTTAGGAAGTCTTCGTTAAAGCGTTATAAGCTATGAACCAAGCCAATCAGCTATGAGGTGAATCACTACATTACAAACTTTGATTTGAAGCAAAAAAAAAAAAATTTGAAAATTGAAAATTGGACAAAGAGACAAAGGTATTTTAGTGATAGAAAGAACTACAATCCCATAAAGCATTGTGAACAGCATAATCAAATTAAAAACAATAGAGAAACATAAAACTCATTTACATTCATTTACAAACACTGATTACATATATAAAAAAATATATTTTAAGTTTATTGCAAAATATGCATAAATGTTTTGAGAGTGTAGGTAGACTTGATTATGTCATTCGCAGTGCTTCATGGGAGTGGGCGGGTCTAAATAGAGATCTTTTGTTGTGTTTTGTTTGTTTTGACTGATTGGTGGATTTTCGGTACAGCATCATGGGTGATGTAGTTTTCACCATAAATTCCGCTGTTAAACATGATTATTTTAAAACTAAGTTGAGACAATGTGGGCTGAAAGATTCAAAAGAATCAAATACTATCAATTAACAACCTTGTATATCTGTATTTAATCTGTATTAAAAATCATCATAATTTCTTACCATCATCTTTTCTGCTATAGAACGTATAAAAACAAAAGTCAAACATCCTCCTAGCAGGCACACTATATATTCATCACTAATTTGCTTTAGTTGTCACTCTATTCTCCATGTTAGGCTGTGTCTGTATATTTGTATAGATGTAAGATGCTTCAAAAAAAATAAAATTATAATAATAACAATTCCAGAAATAACACTAGTTTGTTGACAGAGATCAGCCCCACTATTCACAACACATGACTGCATTTCTACAGCAAATGAGATCTTGAATTCATCCCTTGTAATTACACTAAACTAAATCACACACATATATAAGCACACACAAATAGAGCAGAGTACAGTACCCGCTAATGACACCACTGCCATAATTGCATCGCACGTTAAAAGCAACGCATTAATTATTCATGGATTATAACAGATTGGCACCATTACATAGACGCCTCTGACATTGTTGATTCACAATAGACACGTGGATCATATTGCCTTGCCATATTCTCTACATGCAATGCATTGAAAAGCAGAACAGAAAAATGAGTATTAGATTTTGCTTTGAATCACTGCAAATATTTGGAGCATTGACACCATATTTGAGGTGAAGTGCATTGTTGATGGAGACTTTCAGCCAGTGCTGGATAGATTACTTACAAATTGTAGTCAATTTCTGATTCCAAATTACATGACAAAAATTGTAGTTAGTAGCGTAATCCATTACATTACACATTTAAGGTAATATAATCTGATTACTTTTAGATTACTTTTGACTTAACTTGTTTATCACATTGATATAAATAGGATAATCTTGTACCATTTTGATATAAAAATACAAAGAGAAAGACTATCAATGAATTATAAATAACTTACTGCCATTGTGAGAATAACATGTAATCATGTAATCAATAAAAAAGTAACTGTAGTCTGATTACGAGTAATTTAAAATGTAATATAATCTAATTACAAGTAGTTAATTTTTGGAATCTGATCATGTAATCCAGATTACATGTAATCAGATACTGCATTAAAGGTGCCCTAGAACTTATTTTTAAAAGATGTAATATAAGTCTAAGGTGTCCCCTGAATGTGTCTGTGAAGTTTCAGCTCAAAATACCCCATAGATTTTTTTTTTATCATTTTTTTAACTGCCTATTTTGGGGCATCATTAACTATGCACCGATATATAGGTTGCGGCCCCTTTAATTCTCGTGCTACCCCTCCCCCGGAGCTCGCCCTTGCCTTAAACAACATAAACACAGTTTACACAGCTAATATAACCCTCAAAATGGATCTTTACAAGATGTTCGTCATGCATGCTGCTTGCATGCTTCGGATCATGTAAGTATAGTATTTATTTGGATGAATTACATTTGATTCTGAATGAGTTTGAGGCTATGCTGCGTGGCTAAAGCTAACATTACACACTGTTGGAGAGATTTATAAAGAATGAAGTTGTGTTTATGCATTATACAGACTGCAAGTGTTTAAAAATGAAAATAGCGACGTGAATACACTAATAAACGATGGTAACTTTAACCACATTTAACAGTACATTAGCAACATGCTAACAAAACATTTAGAAAGACAATTCACAAATATCACTAAAAATATCATGTAATCATGGATCATGTCAGTTATTATTGCTCCATCTGCCATTTTTCGCTATTGTCCTTGCTTGCTTACCTAGTCTGATGATTCAGCAGTGCACATCCAGACATTCTGCCCTTGTCTAATGGCTTGATCATGGGCTGGCAAATGCAAATATTGGGGGTGTACACCCCGACTGTTACGTGACATTCGTAACATTACGTAAGAACATTCGCCTGTTCTTCGGAGGTCTTTTAAACAAATGAGATTTATATAAGAAGGAGGAAACAATGGAGTTTGAAACTCAGTGTATGTCTTTTCCATGTACTGAACTCTTGTTATTCAACTATGCCAATATAAATTCAATATTTAATTCTAGGGCACCTTTAAGTTATTTTGGCCAAATGAGCCATCTAATTTATATGTTTGCCTATTTTACTGCATCTCATCTGTGATTGAATACTTTTTTACTAATACTAATTTATCTTCCAAGATTTCTATCAAACATGATGTGTAAATCTGATGGGCTACAGCAGGTCTACAACAAGCTATCAGCGGAAACTGACATTTATCAGTAAACCCTTTCTTTCAGATCACAATAAAGCAGTTGACCTGGAAAAAAATCAACTCACACAGTGTCTTTACACTGACAAACTACAGCAGCTCTGGCTTATTTTCAGTCTGCTGTGCACGCGAATCAACATTCACATGTGATCCGCTGTTGATCCACTGTCCTCTGTGTAAACACACAGTATATTTGCAGCTTCATATGGGAGACACGCAGTGTAAAAACTGTTCTAGATAGGCAGCTTTAACCATAATATAATTGGCTCATAACGCTCATAATGGCTGCTGAAAACCCAGCTTTGCCATCACATAAATAACCTACTTTTAAATATATTATAATAGAAAACATTCATTTTAAACGGCAGTAATATTTTAAAATATTACTATTATTAAAATTTATATTTTTCATTTACTCTATACAGTATATTATTATATATGATGATTTATTGTTATTTTTATTCATTATATATATACAGCTATGGAAAAAATTAAGAGACCACTTAACATTGATTTCTGAACTTAGAGTGGTCTCTTAATTTTTTCCATAGCTGTATATATATATATGTATACACACATACACATATACACATATACAGTTGATATTTTTTATATTACATATATTATAGACTATTTTATTTATGTACATTTCTTTATATAAGGGTCAATGGCGTGACGGGTCATTTTTTTGCCCAAAGGCCTTAATAATAATAAGTATAAGTCGTTGCTTTGTTATAAGAAAGAATGTCATTGATGAATTTCATTGATGTCATTCAGAGTAACCAATATAAAGGGACCATTTCGGATCAAATCATGCAGTCAGTATCATGTGACAGGATGTGACATCATTCAGACACCTGCAAAGGACCACATGGTCATGAAGCAAAGTAACTAACTCTCTCTTAACTATTTGAAAAATTAATGTTTTCACTTGCACATGTCACGAAACATCAGGTCATTTGGTACAACCGCTATAAAACATGGGAAAATGTTGTAATATTTAAAAAAAACTTGTACTATAAATTGTTTGATTGTTCTTTTGCTTGCTAGATAACTGGCTAGCTAGCTAGATATCAGCCTGTTAGCATTTTTTGAAAATATTGTCATTCGGTATAACCAAAAGTGTAATTCGGTAAAACTGAAATTATAATATATATACGAAATTATATATATATATGGGTCATTGACAAATAAGGTTTTTAAAAGTAAAAAAACATAATGGAGATATAATTAATTTTGAAGTTTTATTAAGTGTTAACAATGAGATTATGTGGTTTTTATAAAAAATTAACACTGCTTTTGTCATTTTTTACAAGATGGATAACATTTGTCACCAAAATAGTAATTTTTAAACAAAATTTCGGTTTTACCAAATATAATTGTCTCATATTGCAATGAGGAGGCCCATGCATACAGTCAGACTCCCTTGTGCTCCACAAATATCCAGTGCACCAGTGGTTTTAATTCTATGTTTTGTGGTTTCATAAACACGTGAATCAGGGCAAAATAAATCCAGTTAATATAAGAGAGAGAGATGTAAAGGAAGAGCAGCCAATATAGAATTGACTGACATATCAGTTGTTATAGTGTAATGCTTTTAATAGGGCGATGGAGGCAGAACAAGACAGGCAATTGTTTTTTTTTTTTTGGACAGAGGTGAGTGCAGGTTCCTGACAGGGAGCCTGATGATTAGAAGTGACATTCAGCTGCACGCGTGAACGCTGTTAGTGAAGGAATGATTGGAAAAAAAGAAAGAAACAGAGAAGAGAGGATATCAGTGCTGTACAGTATGTCAACGTGTAAAATTAAAAAAATGAAAGATACTAAATAAAACAGTAAAGCAGCAATGGGACTAATTAACCCAAAATAAAACTCTTAAAGTTGGTCAAAAGCAAAACACATGCAGAAGTTCAGGTAATGGCCACCATATCAAGATCAAATCAAAGAAAGAGTGATGGAAAGGATGAGGAGAGAGAAAGTGAGACGGGCCACAGGAGAGAGAGAGAGAGAGAGAGAAAAAAAAACAGGAATATATGAACAGGAAGTGTGAGACAGGCAGCAAGAGAGTGAGAGAGCAGTGAGAAGACAAAACATACAGCACAATCAGTGGATATCAGTGGTCTGATTCTCAAATGAATGACTCTAACGAGTCGATTCTTTTCAGTGAGCAAACAAAAACATACAACAAAACCAGTACAGTACAATTACAGAACGAAATGTCTCTCATGAGTTATTTTATGTGAATCAAATACATCTGGCACGATTAATGTAGTCTGATTCCTGAATGAATGACTCTAACGCAGAGGTTCTTTTTAGTGAATCAAACAAATACAGCACAACCAGTTCAGTACAAACAATTCCCAAACAAAAAGACTTTAATTCATTGGTTCTTTTCAGTGAATCAAAACACACATACACACACACGTTCGTTTTTGTGAATTGTGGGGACATTCCATAGGCGTAATGGTTTTTATAGTGTAAAAAACGTATTTTCTATCCCCCTACACTACCCCTACCCCTAAACCTAACCATCACAGGAAACTGTGCACACTTTTACTTTCTCACAAAAACTCATTCTGTATGATTTATAAGCCTTTTGAAAAGTGGGGACATGGGGTAATGTCCTCATAAGTCACCTCTTTTTGTAATACCTATGTCATACCCATGTCATTATACACATTTGTGTCCTGATATGTCACAAAAACGCGCGCACACACACACACACACAGCAACCAGTGCAGTCCAATTGCAGAACGAAATAACTCAAAAATGTAAGTTATTTTATGTGAATCAAAAACATCCAGCATGATTAATGTAGCCTGATACCCAAATTAATGACTCTAACGAAATGGTTCTTTTCAGTGAATCAAACACATACAGCACAACCAGTCTTTAAACACTTTAATGAGTCTTTTTTTCCCCCAGTGAATTAAAAAATGAATAAATTAATAAAATCATAGAGTGAAATCAGTGCAGTCCAATTGACCCTTCGCGGGAGTTTGATTGACAAGCGATCTAACCAATCAGAATGCCGAATCTGCCATTTTGTCCGACAAAGCAGTCAGGAGTTAGAAGATTAACATCGGTGGGCTTAAACCAAAAAATGGTGTGTATTGACATCTTTCCGTGTTTGAAACAGAAAGCTTTCCTGTAGCTCAGTGGTTAGAGCATGGCACTAGCAATGCCAAGGTCATGGGTTCGATCCCAGGGATTGCACATACTCAGATACAAATGTATAGAATAATGCAATGTAAGTCGCTTTGGATAAAAGCGTCTGCCAAATGCATAAAAAAAAAAAAAAAAATGAAACAACATTCATGTTTATTTGATGCTAGAAATGAACTAGTAGGAAGAGATGATCGGTTAACGAGTCTCTTGAGCTGAGGCACAACAGCAATCTGTCACGACACATTAAAGAGCCATAAAACAGTTTTTATTGTTTGAATTTCTTAAAAAACAACACAGTTTGAAAACTGGGACTTTGTTTAATATAATAAGTATCCTGCTCTGTCTTGTCTGTCGATGTGTTGTCAGTGTCCTCTTTGCTCCGCGATGTATTTTTCACTCTGTGTGGTGTGACAGCGCCACGGCTTGTCGGACAAAGCAACAGTAACTAAGGGGGGGCGGGTCTTTGCGAAGGGTCAATTACAGAACAAAATTACTCAAATAAGTCAGTTATTTTATGTGAATCAAATGCATACAGAGCGAATGAATGAATGACTCTAACATATTTGTTCTTTTCAGTGAATCAAACAAATACAGCACAATCGGTCCAGTACAACCGATTCCCAAACAAATGACTTTAATGTGACAACAAAGGTGATTTGATTTGATCTGATAATGAGTTGGTTCTTTTCGACTCCACAACAACTACAAACATTTATCCACTAACGTTTCAAAAACATCAAGTTGATTTCTAAAAGTTGTAACTTTTACATGTCGTGTCCGACAATGTAAGGCTGAACACAGTTACTGACAATCCTCATTTTGGCTGCGTGAGATTCTCCAGCTTTGTTGTTGTTCAGTAACTGAAGCGCGAGCTGTTAAAGCTCCGCCCTCTTTCTGAAAGCCGGGAGCAGCAGCTCATTTGCATTTAAAGGGACACACACAAAAATGCCGTGTTTTTGCTCACACCCAAATAGGAGCAAATTTGACAAGTTATAATAAATGATCTGTGGGGTATTTTGAGCTGAAACTTCACAGATACATTCTGGGGACACCAGAGACTTATATTACATCTTGTAAAAGAGGCATTATAGGTCCCCTTTAAGGAACTCAGAGTCATTAAGAGAAATAGGAACCGGAACTGAAAAGGAAAAAAAAACTTTACGAATTCCATGGCCGAGATAGAAAAAGTGAGACAGGCAATGCAACATACAGACAGACTGAGAGAAAGAGATACGGATAATGAGAGTCAGACTGTTGAGAGTGACAGAGACAATATTTGAGTGAGACAGGCAGGGCACTGAGAGAATAAAACAGGCATGAGAGAGTGAGACAGACAACAAAGGAGTAAGACAGTGAAACAAGCAGTGAGAGAGTGAGACAGACAGACGGGCCGAACCTCAATACTTGACACTCCGGCTCTGTCAGTGCTGCTCCTGTCATCTGATGCTTTTTTTCTCCGTCTCTCCCTCTCTCAGATGCTGGGGGATTGTGAAAGGGAAGCACAGAGCGCTATAGTTTTTTAGGAAAAGAAACCCTTGAAACCGCTCCCATCAAAGCACAGAATCCTGACGATTGGAGTCAACGATGTTCTTCAACAGACTCACACTACTGGAGCGCGGCAGAGCACAGCTTGATGAGTCCTGTGCATTGTGCTTCCCGCGAGCGAAAAACCCAAACAAGAGATACACGTTAAAAAATCCAGCAAAAGATGTATTGAAACACACACACACACGCTCGTGATTCACTACTGCCAGCTACGCCAGGACAACACAAGGCATCGTGAGTGAATTTTAAATAATCGCAGAGCCTGTCGGTACTGAAACAGCCAGGGGCGGCCGATGAACACTATCTTTAATTCCCCGTCTCAAGCTGAGGTAAGCTGTACTCTTTGGAGAGAGAGAGAAAGAGAAAAATCCACCAATAAAATAGAGGTGTAGGTTATTCTGATCATTCACACTGTGGCTCTGACAGCCCCGCGATTCACTCCGCATGTCTATTTTTAGAAGAACTTCGAAAAGGCCATGGAGCAGGAGCAACTTAATTGAAGCGTGAGAGGAAAAATAAACTATGCAGTACATTACAAAAACAGAATAAGAACGAGAGGGAGGGAGGGAGAAAGAGAAGTCCGCACCGGACAAACACAGCAATATAAAGCCATCACCATCACCTCAACATCACCTGCCTCCTTTTATTTATAAAGACTACGGCTGTAAATCGAATGCATTCATTCTGTGGGATTAATTATTAGGAAACCTGATGCAATTAATCGTGCTTCCTTGATAAATTTCATAATGATTTTTTTGACAACTGGAGCATCTCAAGCTTAAAGCATTTTCTTTGTCAAAAAATGGAAACGTCTGTCATAAGGTTTCAAAGTTCAACTTTCTAATGCATTTAATACTTCTACATCTCATTTATTATATTTAATTTGACTATGAATTTTAAGTTTAGGCATTTTGATTAGTTTCAACTGACTAAATTAACAAAAGCTTTTTATATTTTATTACATTTACACCATATATATATGTATACACACACTCACATACTGTTACGGTTGGCTGTTGTACAGATGAAGCGTTCACGGACTTTCCACAAATGATGGGTTTTATTGGAAACACGAGGAGAAACAACATCCAAACACTAGGTATAACATTTAAGAACAGACAAGGAGTGAAGGGAGTGAGTCCATATATATAGGGAGTGCTGACGAGGAAGTCCAGGTGATGATGATCGGTGATGATGGGGAGATGACGAGGAAAGTGAGTGCAGGTGTGGAGACAGGAGGATCATGGGAATTGGAGTCCAAGGAACAAGGGATCTGTGACACATACATATATACATAACCATTTTGTGGTCTGTTTGTTTGGGGTTATTTATTGGGGTTATAAAACTACCTTTTATTCAACAAGGATGCAATAAATTGATCATGACAGTAAAGACATATATAATTTTACAAAAGATTATATGTACATTTTACAAACATACATATATTAGTGTAGTCAAATCGATTAATCGCATCTAACATTACAGCTTTTGTTTTTATAATATGTGTATATATTATATTTATGTACATATATATATATATATGTACATATATATGTACATAAATATAATAATATTTACACATATAATATAAACAAACTTTTANTTGACAGCCCTTATATATATATATATATATATATATATATATTGACAGCCCTTATATATATAAAAAAAATTTATTTGACATATATATATATATACACACACACACACACACACACACACACACACACACACTCATAAGTAGTCAGGTTGGGCACAAGTAGACAGACTGCTTTTACATCCTTTTTGGATTGATTCATACACATATTCATGACCTGACAGGGTCATTCTAATCAAAATAACACCAGACACTTTAAAGAGACCCATTACGGGACGTTAGAAGTGCAATAAATTTCATTGACTTCCTGTCAAGCAAGATTCCACTTCCAAATAGTGAAAGACAGAAAGAAGGGCCTTGTTTAAACCCATATCATCTCCTGTGAGCCACACTGGGACTGTGGGGTTTGTGTTGTGTTGGTTACTCACCCTCCATAAACAACTAAATGAACCAAAGTGACGTTTGACAGACACACTAACACACACCAGGATTGCTGGCCTGAAAATCATCAAATTCTGACATTGACTGAATGTGCAAACAGGGACAGTCTGCAGTTGCATAACACGCTGACATCAGTATTGAACATGTAGATATTCAGCTCTTCCCAAGGCACAGGGGACAGCTGCATTTCAGAGATTATCCTATATGGAAAAATAAACTGCATTATAAAACTGATTGTTCCAGTTGTAAAATGTGATTGGATGAGTCACGTGAGAGGATGTCGTAAACCAGAGGATATACACGGACTTGTGAGTGTGCATCAGTTCTATACTGACTCTATACACATGTGGCAAGTTACTTGGTGGAAGAATAGCTTCGTGATTTGTATTTTTAATAAATGTATTTATTGGTGGCTTTTAACATAATAGCTGTGCAAGACATTGTTTTTACCATAGTTAAAGAAAGTGTTCACCCAAAAACAGTCAACATTTACTTACTATCATGCTGTTTTGTGCCTCCTCAGACAAATCTGTACAGAATAGTCCATAGTCACAGTTGCATCACAGATGTTGCGCACACACTATGGTGGCAGAAAAACAGTGGTAACAAGTTGAGGAAAACAAGTCTTGATGTGCCTTTGGATGTCAGAATCGGAGTGCAAAAACATATGGACTTCATTTTTATAGAATACCGTCATCAACGATGCTTTTTGATGCTAAATGCAGACGTTTATGGCTGATTTCACTTGTCAGAATTGTGAGATATAAACTCAGAATTTAAAGAAAAATAGTCAGAATTCTGAGAGATAAACACACAACTGCCTTTTTATTATTCCATGGCTTCTATAGACTGCTACTACAGAACTGTCACAATAGGTAGGCTCCGCCCACAAAACACCCCATCACTGTTTACAAACACCAAAATGGTCTGAGTTACATCAAGTATTTTTTTTTTCTTTACTACTTTTTATATTTTTTGGAGTTAGACAGCGTGCATCACCATTCTGCAAAATATTTCAGTTTGGATTAAATAGAAAGTCACACAGGTTTAGAACAACATGAGGGTGATTAAATAATGACAGAAGTTTCATTTTTGGGTGAACCATTCCTTTAAACTGTAATACTCTATTAAGTTCACACCAGCATTAGATCTTTTTTTAATTTTCCATTTGGTCTGAGCATTTCTGAGCAAAACAATTTGTATAAGCCTCCCAAGAATTCTTGCTTTGTTGTTGTTTTTTAATGTTCATGATACAAAATCATGCTGTGCGTTTTCAAAGGACTCATGCAGAAGGGCACGCATCGGTTACTGGAACACATCAAGACAAAATGAGGTGTGTATTTTGAAATCTCTGCAATTGGCATACCTTATTAATATTTATAAATATCACTGAAATAAATAAATAACATTTTAGATGCAAGAATGCTACGAAATTAAATTGCTTGAGAAAACAAAAAGAAACTCTGCAGACATGTTCCAATGGGCAAATGTAAACTTATAGTTATTTAAGGGAAAGATCTGCAAATAGCAGTCAAAGAGATCAAACTCTCTCCCCGATGTGAGAATCTGTCATCACCTCCCACTCTCATCAGAACACATTCAGAGACAATGCAAAGAAAACAAACAGACATGCAGATTCTTACATGCTTTAAAGAGACATTCATTGTTATAATTAATGTATGAT
>RJVU01015592.1:1897961-1927142 GCA_003731715.1 Anabarilius grahami | reverse complement strand
TTTCCGAATGGTGTATCTTGATATGAGCGAGAGGAAGAGAGGAAACAAAGCATTATTCTCTCTTCTAAATAGCTTAATTGTCACTTCAAGGCAAACATTTGTTGTGCGTTGAGACAAATCTTTCATGAGCGACAACAAAAGAGTCTCGGGCCACTTGAGCCGCCCAACCGGTAGATCCAGCAACATAAAAAAAAGACCTTTATGCTTTCAGATTCTCAAATTACGTTTGATCCCAACTGCCAGTGCGGTGTGTTACGCAGCTAATGACTGCAGCAACACATCTTGAAAATGTGTGCCCGGTGACAGCCCAAAGTACTCTAAAATGTAAAACTGCATGTGCTGTAACATACTCGACTGAGAGTCAGTTCATAGGCCATTTGGTCAAATCACACTGGACGTGGCTGTCTGCTTCAGTTAGTTGAGCAGAAACAACTAGGGCTGGGTAAAAAAATCGATTTTTCGATTAATTGTTTTTTAAAATGTGGTCGATTCAAAATCGATTCTCAAAGGCCACGAATCGGTTTTTTTTCCATATTTATTTCCGCAAACATTGAACGTAAGATTAACGTTAATCTAATTACGAGTCTTCTCCACTAGATGTCACCCTCTTATTTGCCTTGCACGATGTCACCAAGGAGCGAGAGGCGAACCTGTCATTCATTCCTTCAGTGCTTAAATGGCGGTTTCAGGTGCTTTGTCGACGTTGATGCCACCTTCACATAAAATTGAATCGAGAATCGAAAATCGAATCGAGAATCGAAAATCGAATCGAGAATCGAATCGAGAATCGAATCGAGAATCGAATCGAGAATCGAATCGAGAATCGAATCGAGAATCGAATCGATTTGAGAGCTTGTGAATCGAAATCGAATCGATCTGGAACATCTGAATCGATACCCAGCCCTAGAAACAACTAATAATACCTATTCACAGTTCTGGGAAATCAACTAAAAGCTGTGAACTTCATTTTTATGCACTACATTAACTGCTGCTTTCAAAATAACACTAGCAACAAGCTATATTCCGACTCATTTTAGCAAGTTTGTTTGCATGTTTCATTTCAGTGCACCGATTCAAAACAATTGATTCACCAATTCATTTGAATCATAATTCAGCAGTGTTTCTGGAACTGTGGTACTGCGAATCTTTTTTCCATAGCTTCACCACTCATACTTTCTTCTGAATTCTAAATTAAACAAACACTGAAGACTAAGGGTGCGTTCACACTTGTGGTTCGGTTCGTTTGGTTCATTTGGTCCGGACCAAAGAAGAAAAAAAAATTTAGTCCTGGTCCGATTAGCGTTCAGATTGGCAATTTTATCACCGAACCAAACGATACCGAACCTAAAGGCATAGGGATACATTCACAACCTGATTGGTCGGATTTTATGACGTATTGCCTATTTTGAGACGAAATTTACCGAACATCCAAAACAATGCTGTGTGCTGAGGTAAATGCGCTCGTTGTGTGTGCGTAGCCTGCATGTGATGGTATTTTGGCCAGCTGAGAAGTCGTGAAGAGCTTATAAAATGTGTAAAGGAGTGAAAACAGCGGCGGGATCCATCCGTCACACACACAAACGATATGCTGCGTGGAGACGCGCGTCTGATGCCTGTCATGGGCAAACTCGCGACTATGACGAGAAAAACCGACATGCGAGAGGATTCTGTCCATTTTAGGGTCTCAACTTCCTATTTTTGGTTCGTTTACATGTCTTTGGTCCGTGTTGCGTTCATATATCATTCGAACCGCACCAGAGTTCGTTTGGAAGCGGACCGAGACCCATCTTTTCAGCGGTCTCGGTCCGCTTGTTTGGTGCGCACCAGGGTTCTGATGGCAGCGTTCACATATGTTCAAATGAACCGCACTAACCGAGCAATCGCACCAGGGTTCGTTTTAATCGAACCAAACATGACAAGTGTGAACGCACCCTAAATCTAAAACTTTGTATGCAGGCGGTGCCCTTTTATTTTCATAAGCAATCAGACATTATCTTTGCCTTTTAGTTGTTAAAGCAAGTACAAACAAGGGTGAGCAACCACCTAGGCCCTGTTTACACCTGGTATTAAAGGGATAGTTCACCCAAAAATGAAAATTATCCCATGATTTACTCACCCTCAACCCATCCTAGGTGTTTATGACTATCTTCTTTCAGCCAAACACAATCGGAGTTAAATTAAAAAATATCCTGGCTCTTCCAAGCTTTATAATGGTAGTGAATGGCGCTCTTAATTTTGAAGTCCAAAAAAGTGCATCCATCCATCATGAAAGTAATCCATACTCCAGGGGCTTAATAGAGGCCTTCTGAAGCGAAGCAATTGGTTTTTGTAAGAAAAATATAAAATCTTGATAAACTAAAATAACTAGCTTCCGGCAGAAGGTCTACACAAATCAACTTACGCCAAAAGAGTAATCTCTGACCTGACGCATTGATGAACGTGAAAGCGCAGAGGATAGAGCAAAACAAAACACTGGTCAGGAATTAAAAGTCTAAAAAGAGAAATGTTGGAGAATTTCGATATAAGAGAAGAGGAGCTTGAGTTTGTTGCCCAGTTTAAACTGTGAGAGGCGTCTAAGCTTACGATACTCCTACATTATTAAGTCATACACCGCGTCAGAAGTTACTCTTTTGCCGCAAGTCGACTTGCATTTGCATCTGCCGGAAGCTAAATATGGATATTTTTCTTACAAAAACCCATCGGTTACTTCAGAAGGCCTTTATTAACCCCCTGGAGCAGTATGGATTACTTTTATAATGGATGGATTCACTTTTTTGGACTTCAAAATCACCATTCACTACCATTATACAGCTTGGAAGAGCAAGGATACCGATTGTGTTCGTCTGCAAGAAGACAATCATATACAACTAGGATGTCTTGAGGGTGAGTAAATCATGGGATAATTTTTATTTTTTGGTGAACTATCCCTTTAAGATGCGTTTTGGTCGATAGGATCACAAGCAGACGAGGGAGACACATTCCTGTTTACACCTGGTGTTTTAATCCGTCTCTTTTGTCCACTTTCAACCACTTCTGTCCTGATTTCTTCAAGGGGAGGGTCTATGGGCTGGTAAATGTATGGGTTTTTTTCAGATCTTTCAATCTAATGGACAAAATAAGCTCACGCAATTTACATATGAACGCGCCTGGAGACAACGGAAAAACATATGGAGAGCATCAGCTTTTGTTTCTGCTCTGATAGCCGTAAGACCACACTGAACGCTGTGATGAGTGTGTGTTAAAAATAAGGAATGGTGAGAGAACATTGTGCTAAGTACATTTTTCGTCTTCAAACGAAACTTGGGTCTTCAGCCGACAAATGAAATCCCGTCTGGCCCATTCGACCACATGAGCGCTTACACTACGAAAGCAATCCGGTCAAATTCTTTTTCGACTACCTCTGGGAGTGCTTGAAAATGGACAAGCTCAAAACATTTTAGACCCCGTTTACAGCTGTATTTAGCGTCGTCCACTTGTGATCCGATTGACCAACAAGCATCTTAATACCAGGTGTAAACAAGGCCCTGGCAACCATTACATTTACATTTACATTTATGCATTTGGCAGACGCTTTTATCCAAATAGCGACTTACATTGCATTATACTATACATTTGTATCTGAGTATGTGCAATCCCTGGGATCGAACCCATGACCTTGGCATTGCTAGTGCCATGCTCTAACCACTGAGCTACAGGAAAGCAACCACACATAACACCTGTAGCAAGTCCAGTTTTAAAAGGTTTTGTCTCCTTATATACTGTAGTTTCAATATTATCTACTTTTAGTCAAGTTATTCTTTAGGTAGCTTGGATGCATTTACAGTCAAAATGCAACCACAGGTCATTTGGATGAAATATTACAAATGTTTTTTCTTCCTTTTTTGGAATAACATGTACAAAAAGACCTGGAACATGCATTAAAAAGGTGTATTTTGATTTCATGTTGACTTAAAATGATGAGCAGCTTGTCAGTCTGCTAGCTACAGCTTCAAAGTAGCTTTCCCAACACTGCCGCTCTCACACAAACACAGATGAACAGCAAAAGCTCCTCGCTTCCATTCAGCGGTTAATATCTCTATGAGCACAGAAGCTTTTGAGTGCTGTATAGGCAGGGAGGAGAAAGCTCAGATTAATTGCCTGGGAGTTCTCTCCAGCCAAGCCACTGTACCAAAGAATAGCAGCTATTGTGATGTAAAAAGTGAAGAGACACAGAAAAAACTGTACACTTCAGTGTATGAAAAGGCCCAGCTGGTAGAATATTTGCTGTCATATGAGCAGAGGAGACTTGAATATGACTTGACAGAGTGAGCGAGAGAGATCGAGCGCGTGTGTGTGTCTGAATGAATGTGTGCACGCTATTTAGCCCCACTCTAAGCTCCTAATGCATCCTGGGATATATTATGTGGTACATTTTGAAGGCTGTGTAATTAAATGAACACATGAACAGAGGAAGATGGGCATTATGAAGTGAACCGTAGCTCTCTGCGGTGGTAAAGAGGAGGTGAGAGAGAAAAACAGAGCTTTATTTTAAGAGCACGTCTGCTTTCCCACAGGCCTCGCTCTCGGCCTGCAGCTGGGCACCGATGGCACAGACCACATGAGCTCCTGTGGCTGAAACGAGGTGATGGACATAAAGAGAGAAATGGTGAGAAATATACAGATAAGAAAGGTGGAAGAAAGATTGGGAGAAGCGCTAGCAAAGCCAAGGTCATGGGTCCCAGGGAACACATATACTGATAAAATATATACAGAGTCTTGAATACACTGCAAGTCCCTCTGGATAAAAGCGTCTGCCAAATGCATACACTTAAATACTAATGCAAACAGTGATAAGGCAGAGATTGTAATATAAAGAAAGGCAACAATCTAGAGACCATACAAAATAACACTGCCCATTGTGTATTTCTGACAAAAACAAGCGTTTTCTTGATCTGGCAAACTTTATGCAACTTGCTTAGATTTGTTCATCGGAAAATGGAAAATGGGCATTTTTGAGGAAGAACTAAACACTAGATTTGCAAAGTCAGTGTGATCAAATCTAAATAAATATTTTAAAAGTAAAAATCGGAAATACCACTAATGGAACATCAAGCACTAACTAACTAATTAATTAAATAGATAAAAAAAGGCACATTAATCACTAAATACATACATATTTGGTCACTTTACATGTCAATCAGATGGTCTTTTCCTGTCTAAGGGGCTGTGTACGTGACAACGTTTTCAACTAAAAACGGAAAACATTTTATGCGTTTTGGCCGTTCATTTATATGACAATGGCGTTTTGGGGGCCTGAAAATGCAAAGTATTTCAAGGGAAAGTTTTTTCCATGATTTACTCACCTTCAAGCCATCCTAGGTGTAAATGACTATCTTCTTTCAGACGAAGACAATTGGAGATATATTTAAAAATATCCTTTTGCATCCATCCATAAAAAAATTTATCCATATGACTCCAGGAGGTTAATAAAGGCCTTCTGAAGTGAATCGATGCGTTTGTGTCAGACAAATATCCTTATTTAAAACTTTATAAAGTAAAATAACAAGCTTCTGGTGAGCTTCTGGCACAACAGCCATACGCATTCGACTTACATCCAAAAAGCATTAACTTCCACAACGTAGTACACAATGCCATGACGTTCTACACTACGCCATAACGTACAATGCGTAGTACGTCATGTCATTGTGTACTACATCGCGGAAGTTAACGCCTTTGGACGTACGTCGAATGCGTATGGCTGTTGTGCCAGAAGCTCATTTTACTTTATAAAGTTTTAAATAAGGATATTTGTCTTACACAAATGCATCGATTCGCTTAAGAAGGCCTTTATTATCCTCCTAGAGTCGTATGGATTCCTTTTTTTTTTTTTTTTTGTCTTCAGAATTTGGGATACCATTCACAACCATTATAATCCTTGGAGGACTAAGGATATTTTTAATTATCTCCCCGATTGTCTTCGTCTGAAAGAAGATAGTTATATACACCTAGGATGACTCGAGGGTGAGTAAATCATGGAACAATTTTCATTTTTGGGTGAACTAACTAAGTTTTTTTTTAAACGATACCGTTATCGTCTCTAAACTACAAAAACGTGAATTTGTGAAAACGGCGACATCATGCAAATGCATATTACGTGTTCAGTCTATAAGCGTGTAGTGTTTCTTTAAAAGTGACATCGCCAACTACTGGCATGGCAGCATAATACAGAGGTTTTAGTAGTTTTGACAACATTGTCGTCTTTGCCTGAAAAAAGCAAAGGAAAAACTTTTCTGTTTTTAGTACATCGTTGTTATATAAACATACCCTTAGTGAGGCAGTTGTGGCCTAATGGTTAGAGAGTCTGACTTCTGTAATCTAAAGGTTGTGGGTTCGAGTCTCAGTACCTATCTGGAGTGAATGAACAGTGCTCCCTTCCACTCTCATTACCCACAACTAAGGTGCCCTTGAGCAAGGCACCTAACCCCCAATCGCTCCCTGGGTGCCGCAGCAAAAAAATCACTGCTCCAAGTGTGTGTTCAATACTCACTGCTGTGTGCACTTGGATGGATGAAATGCAGAGCACAAATTCAGAGTATGGGACACCATACTTGGCTACATGTTACATCACTTTCACTTTAGTCAGAACTAGTCAAACGTCTGGCCCGAGTCCACTTCAAAAGGAAAATGACTGTTACAATTTATATAAAAATCAAAATAGCCTAAATTTGCAAAAGTGAACTGCTAATAACGCTGTAAAATTTGTTTGACCTTTGCATCTAGTGTTGTTCTCTGTGTTACATTTTGTAAGTAAAACCTAAAGGTAGGGCTGGACGATTAATCGAAAAGTAATCGAAACCGAAATTCAGAACCTCTAACCGACGTAATTTTGCCATGTCGGTTATTTCGTTTTTTTAATTCTGTTAACACTTTCCCCTTAAAAACATACTACCACGTGTGTAGCCACATGACTCACACTGCCGCATAACTCACTCTGCCCCGTCCAGTCAGTGGCATAAAAGCAACACGGAGGTGAATGCCGAGTCAACACACATAGTGATGGCGATTAGATCGGATGTGTATTATTATATCGAGCTACTGTGCTCGCGCAGCTGCATTGTGGCACGAACACTCATACAAACAGTAGCTGTGCAAAACGCGAAGATCGCGCGCACAGAGGAACGCAGAAACTAGTTGTCAGCGCTGTCCTGTGATTTATCACTAAAGTAGCTTAGAAACTCAAAACTTATAGCATATACTTTTTATTTCACAATTAATAGAGAGACGGTATGACTAATTCACACACGCAATCACTCCCATTGCATACTGGTACTGTGCTAATTTATCTTTATCTGATTTACAACGAGCAGAAATCTGTAAGAAATGTTACGAACATAGATAAAATAACTGCTGATAGTGAGCTATGATGTCAGATCGCTCTTTCAATAGGAAAAAATATCCCACCTTTAATAATCAATCATATTTACAGTACGAACCTTGTCAGTGAACTATGAGGGCAAAAAAAAAACAAAAAAAAACCCAGAAACAAAATAATAGTTCATTAATCGTAATCGAGGTAAAATGTTCAATTAATCGAGATTTTGATTTGAGGCCATAATCGTCCAGCCCTGCCTAAAGGATCAAAAAACATGAGAGAAACCTAAAGCAAACAAACTGTGACCCAAATAAAACAATGTGGGAAAAGACAAAGCAATCAAAGCTACTGTGAATACACTCTAAACAACTCTGTACCATTTCCTCAATGGCCTACCAGACTTTAGCTGGTCCAAAACTGTGCACAATTACAGCAGATAGCAGGTAGAAGGGAAATATGTCCAGAAAAAAAGCAGAAAAGCCACATCATATCTCAACGAAATCCAAAAAGACAGAGCCTGCTGCAGAGCAGTGTATTTGTCAGATAGCAGCTTGAGTCCTAATGCCGAGCGGAGCACATCCTCATACAAATTGGGTGTAGCCACATCCATGCAAACAGTCTACCCCAATCTCATGTCAAATCTCATGGGGTTGCAATGAATCAAACCCACAGTACCTCTTCAGAAAAATACGAGATCAGCTGTAACGCGCGAGGGGGCAAAAATCCCATTACAAAGGTCGGAAACATCACTCTTGCCTGGCGCCCGTACATTTATAGGCCAAATGGTTCCTTTCTGAAATTAAAATCAGTCGCTTTGAATCATGAATCACATTCTGTTCAGCCCGCTTAATATTCACTCTAGAATGCAAATTAGTCTTTTTTTCCCCCACAAGGTCTCAAACCAATAATTCACAGGAAAAACTAACTAATTCAGTAGTGGGGCAGTAAGTCTGGGAGTGGTGTGACGGCCCAGTGTGAACTTAGAAATAAACTAATCACCAGATAGTGGACTTACAAGCTGAAACAATGTTCATGAGCTTTCTGCTCTCAGTTCTATTTAGGATTGAGGATTTGACTTGGTTTGGCATGACTCGGGCCCTGTCCCAAATGGCACGCTAAGCACTTGTGGCCAAATCTTCAATCCTAAATAGAACTGAGAGCAGAAAGCATGTGAACATTGTTTCAGCTTGTTAATCTAAGCACTTGTGTCCTTCCTCCGACCCCACACTCTAATGACGTAATGCTTTGAATGTCGGGTAGAAGTCTGCATCAAGGGAGCATAGTGGCCAAGTTAGTAAGCATTTTTCTGAAACCTAAAATGACACATGGGACACCATATGGTCTCATGCTCTTCACGGGGACGTGAACGTGGCGGCCACTGTAAGTCTGCAAGACCGCAAGTGTACATGAAGTGTTCCATTTGGGACAGGGCCTTACCAATGGTCTTATTATGTTTATGAGATAATTCTGGATTCAGAATTTAATTGAAAATGCTGTTGAAATTCCAAATCAGTTTTTGGATGGATGGATGGATGGATGGAACGATAAATACAACAATGGATAGACAGATGGATGGATGAACAGACAAATACAGAAGATGGATGGATGGATGGATGGATGGATAGACAAATACAGAAGATGGATGGATGGATGGATGGATGGATGGATGGATGGATGGATGGATGGATGGATGGATGGATGGACGGACGGTACAGACAAATACAGAAGATGGATGGATGGAACGATAAATACAACAATGGATAGACAGATGGATGGATGGATGGATGGATGGACGGACAGTACAGACAAACACAGAGTATGGATGGATGGATGGATGGAACGATAAATACAACAATGGATAGACAGATGGATGGATGGATGGATGGAACGATAAATACAACAATGGACAGACAGATGGATGGATGGAACGATAAATACAACAATGGATAGACAGATGGATGGATGGAACGATAAATACAACAATGGATAGACTGATGGATGGATGGATGGATGGATGGATGGAAGGATGGATGGACAGACAAATACAGAAGATGGATGGATGGATGGATGGATGGATGGACGGACAGATGGATGGATGGTACATACAAATACAAAAGATGGATGGATGGAACAATAAATACAACAATGGATAGACAGATGTATGGATGGATGGATAGATGGATGGACAGACAAATACAGAAGATGGATGGATGGATGGATGGATGGATGGATGGACGGATGGTACAGACAAATACAGAAGATGGATGGATGGATGGAACAATAAATACAACAATGGATAGACAGATGGATGGATGGAGGCATGGACGGTACAGACAAATACAGAAGATGGATGGATGGAACGATAAAAACAACAATGGATAGACAGATGATGGATGGAGGGATGGATGGATGGTACAGACAAATACAGAAGATGGATGGATGGATGAATGGATGGAACGATATATACAACAATGGATGGATGGATGGACGGCACAGACACATACAGAAGATGGATGGATGGATGGACTGATGAATGGATGGAACAATAATTACAACAATGGATAGACAGATGGATGGATGGATGGATGGATGGACGGCACAGACAAATACAGAAGATGGATGGATGATGGAACGATATATACAACAATGGATGGATGGACGGCACAGACACATACAGAAGATGGATGGATGGATGGACTGATGGATAGATGGAACAATAATTACAACAATGGATAGACGGATGGATGGATGGATGGATGGATGGACGGACAGTACAGACAAATACAGAAGATGGATGGATGGAACGATAAATACAACAATGGATAGACGGATGGATGGAGGGATAGATGGATGGTACAGACAAATACAGAAGATGGATGGATGTATGGAACGATATATACAACAATGGATAGACGGATGGATGGATGGATGGATGGATGGATGGAGGGATGGACGGTACAGACAAATACAGAAGATGGATGGATGGATGGAACGATAAAAACAACAATGGATAGACAGATGATGGATGGAGGGATGGACGGACGGCACAGACACATACAGAAGATGGATGGATGGATGGACTGATGGATGGATGGAACAATAATTACAACAATGGATAGACAGATGGATGGATGGATGGAACGATATATACAACAATGGATGGATGGATGGATGGACGGCACAGACAAATACAGAAGATGGATGGATGGATGGAACGATGTATACAACAATGGATGGATGGATGGACGGCACAGACAGAGAAATACAGAATATGGATGGATGGATGGACTGATGGATGGATGGAACAATAATTACAACAATGGATAGACAGATGGATAGATGGATGGATGGATGGATGGATGGATGGAACGATAAATAAAACAATGGATAGACGGACAGACGCATGGATGGATGGATAATTCAGTAAATTCCTCTTCCTGTCATTCCAATTTAACTGACACTTCATAGCAGTTTTTAAATCTCATATCATGGAGTTAAACCTTCAGTCACACCTGTACATCTCTTTTTCTGGAAAGTGGCTGGATTTCTATGATGAAACTCAGCATTTTGTCCTCAGCTCCTTGTAAATATTTATGAAGGTAGAAAACACCAGTGATAATGTCTAAGCATAACAAATGTGTGGAAGGTCTGATTTCAAAGTCTCCCAAACTATGTTGTCTGCCTCTTCTGTCAATTTTGCGGTTGAAAGGATAATTGATGTCCCGACGGTATTGCGTGCTCATAAATAAAAGAAAGCAAAGGCTGAAATGGTATTAAATATAGCTCGAAGTGAATATGAAATCAATGCTAATAGAGGCTAGAAACTCTGGACTCTACAGTGGCCTTTCAACCTTCTCTTCCCCCACAAACACTTCCCAGCATGCAGAGCAGCCTAAACGACATGTCACCTCCGCAAGGGCACTAGCGGCGATCTAGGCGAGAGTCAAATTCATCATGCGCAGCAACATTTAAAAATAAAAAGCTGTTAAATGGGGGAAACTTTACACCTTTTATGAGGAACTGATTTATCGTGTGAAGCGTTTGCTGGCGCTCCCTGTTGTGACGGTAGTCCCACGACCCAGAATGCCGGTGGTCTTTGAGCGTTTACGTGTTTCAGCGCTCTTTCGCACCGGCGCCTGAAGCAGGCCACATTTGATAGCAAACGATAAATTACCCAACTGTAAAAGCTCAGTCGCAGGAGACGGGTGTAAAATACAGACGCCAAAGCTCTCTCTCTCTCTCAAGCCTCTTGAGGTTTTATTCAGACCAGTGGAAAATTTGTCAAAGAACGAGCTATTTTTATGAGGTCTAATGGATCGTCGGTGAGAACACATTTAACATGAGGTGGTGATATGAACGAAAACAATGTCACCTATTTCACCAGACTGAAATGTGTCTGAATTGTTACTGAATTAAACCGTTTCACCACAAAGCTCAATCAAATGACCTTACTGTAAATAATACAAATGTGATGTGTAATTTTTTTTTTTAAACGTTTAATACATCAAACTGATCAAAAGTTTTCTGATCTCCTGTTTAGCTGTACACAGCAAAAAAATTATAATAGTTTTTTAATTTTTTGAGTATTTCAGTATTTTTGTCTCGCTTTTCCGTAAAATTCATAAAACACTCTTAAAAAAGAACTAATATTATGCAATTTTTATTGTTTCAAGACAATACATATTACATATTTCTGTATATTAAATATATTACATATTTTTTTGCATTTTTTTGTTAGCATATATCCAGTAACAATTAATGGGCTTTATGTTTTAAAGTTTATGGGGGAAACCTTGCAAATAATTTATTGAGGATATATTCGCTTAAAACAAATATTATAATCTTACACAAATTTACCTCAAGTAAATGTAAGGCTTGTTTTTTGGAGGAAATATATGATATATTTATTATTTGCAATTTTTTTAGCATAAATGTAGTAAANNNNTGGGCTTTCTATTTTAAACAATCTAATATAAATACCAAATAATACCAAAAATACCAAATAATTAATTTATTAAAGATACATTCACTCACAACAAATAGTAAAAATAATAATAATAATAATATTTTTAAAAAATACATCAAGTAAATGTAAGGCTTGTCTTCAGGGAATATATTATTTCACTGGCAATTATGTTTTTTGTTTTTTTTTTACTATAAACCTAGCAAAAAAAATAAAAAATGAGGTAGAAAGATACAACTGGGGTAAAACTGATATAAGAGATATAAAAATAATACTTCAAAAAAATATATATATAATGTACATTTATTGTGTGTATATATAATATTTATTAATAAATAATATATACATATATATACATATATATTTATGTATGTATGTATGTATGTATATATACTGTGTGTATATATATATATATATATATATATATATACATATACACACACACACACTTTTTTTCTTACTGCATTAGCAATTTAAGCATAAATCTAACAAAAAATAGTTGCTTTGGCGCTTAGAATAATTGGAAAAATTGTAAATGAATGAAGTAATTTAAAATATATTCTCTGAAAACAACTTTTCACCTCCAAATAAAAGTATCTTGTTTTACTGGAAACTGATTAGGAACAGATTTATTGCAGTGTGTGCCCTGTACTGATAAAATCTGCTGAAATTTCACACTCCGAGTGTGAAATTTCCTTACCTCGGACAAGGTTACAGTGTTTTTGAAGGGTGTGCGCTCTAGCGTCTCCATCGGGCTATTCCCCAACAATCTGCCAACCCGGTTCCTCGCTCGCTCGCCACAGTCCACCTCTGCAGCTCTGAGACCTCCTGGAGCATGACGCCGCGAGTTAGACGAAGAATCCCGCAGAGACGCCGGTGCTTTCCGTAAACCGGCCCCTGCCCAATCTTATTTCCCGGCCTGTACGTCTGACACCTGTAGAAACCCTCTTTATTACTCTGAATGCCGGGGACAAACGTGGAGCTCATTCACACTTCATTCCTTTGGGCGTCCGCTTATTGACCGTGAAAAGCGTGACGGTATTCTCGCTGCCCTTCAACAATAGAGCTTCAGTCGTTGTTACAATTACAATAACAGCCATCAGAGGACGAGGAGGAGGTCTGCCCAAAGCCTCCTCCATCCCACATGGAGAATGTGAATTTATATGTTAGTATGTGAGGAAAAAATCATACTGCACTGAGCTCAGGGCGCAATAAAGACAGAAGGGAATGACTTTAGTGGGACAAGCCACCGTTATATAAAGATGCAAAAGAAAGAGAGAGAAAGTGCATGTGAATTATACAGATGAACTGATTCTTCTGAGATGAACACAAAGGAGGTTCTACAAAGCAGCTTGTGAGTAATCCCTGATGCCAACTCTATTTCAGTTTTACTCTGCTTTACTGGCATGACAAAGCTGTAGGGAGAGTAGAGAAAGACATGTCGCCCCCTTAAAGAGATAGTTCACCCAAAAATGAAAAGCTTGTCATCATTTACTCACCCTCGAGTTGTTCCAAACCTGTTTGAGTTTCTTTCTTTTGTTGAACACAAAAGAAGATATCTACTTTTTCCAAGAATAATAAAAAAAAAAAACCTGAAATGATCATTTGATGAACAAGTTTTTAGAAGATAGCAAAAACAATACGAATAGTTTTCCAAACATTGTCCATTCCTCCTTCCTCAAAACGGCAAATATTATCATTAACTGAATCTTTAAAGAAAGTGATTAACCTATCCCATACCTAAAATAAAAAGTACTGAATAAAAAAGTACTGAATAATCAATATACAGTAGTATGTACAGTAACTACTGAAGGTAATATAGATAAGGGTGGGCGATAAAGCGGTGGAAAAGAAAACCAGTATAAATATGCCAACCGGTAGAGATTTTAGACTTTCGTCTCTATCGTGGTTACACTCATGTGACGTTAGCTGTGCTGTGCGGTCAAGAAAGCTTATCATCTGAATGTGTTTATAAGCCTTGTGGTTTATAAACAAATGATTTTAAACCATTCAAACACATTTCTCTATATGTGTGCACTGTCTGAGGGACAGTTTCTGAGGGCATACAGCGCTTGAGTACTGAACCGAGTTCTTTTTGGTGCCTAATTGGGCTTGAATGGCCAAATACACACTCTTACATGTCAGAATGCCCATCTATGCGAATGTCCTCATGTAAACAATGTCTTAAAGGGTTAGTTCACCCAAAAATGAAAATTCTGTCATTAATTACTCACCCTCATGTCGTTTCACACCTGTAAGACCTTCGTTCATCTTCAGAACACAAATTAAGATATTTTTCATAAAATCCGATGGCTCAGTGATGCTTGCATTGACAGCAAGATAATTAACACTTTCAAACCCCCAGAAAGCTACTAAAGACATATTTAAAACAGTTCATGTGACTACAGTGGTTCAACCTTAATGTTATGAACCACCTATTTATATTACCTTCAATCCGAACCACTGAATCGAATCCATCCTCCATCACTAGATATTGTCATAAAGTCGTTATTTTGTTTTTTCGGAGCACAAAAAGTATTCTTGTCGCTTCATAACATTAAGGTTGAACCACTGTAGTCACATGAACTGTTTTAAATACGTCTTTAGTAGCTTTCTGGGCATCTGAAAGTGTTAATTATCTTGCTGGCAATAGAGGCCTCACTGAGCCATCGGATTTCATCAAAAACATCTTAATTTGTGTTCTGAAGATGAACGAAGGTCTTAGGGGTGTGGAACGACATGAGGGTGAGTAATTAATGACAGAATTTTCATTTTTGTGTGAACTAACCCTTTAAGTGAACGTAAACAGTTGTGAAAGAAAATGCATGTGTATCGGTATATTGAATCTGTGCATTCGGTCTTAAAGTGACAGCAGCCTAATATACCTGCTGCTGTCTGTATCATTAATGTTAATCAAAAGACAAAGAGAATCCCTCTCACTGCTCTTTACTAAATCACTTTTGTAACTTTAATAAGAATACATGTATAATTTAATTTACACAACGAAGACTATGCAGTATTTTTTTTGTACATTTGATTACTTTATACAATTTGTGTAATACTTATTTTATCACTTTTTTTTTTTTTTTGCTGATAATAGACTAGTATTAGTTTTTTGTGATGTTGAAATTGGTGAGGATAATTATGAAATTTCAGTGGTATCAAATTTTTAAAATATCATAACTTTATTTAAAGCAAAAATAACTATATTGTGACACACACACACTGAATAATCTATACCAATATATTGTGTGTATAGTGTGTAACTATATCGTGACACACACACACATATATATATATCATTATCATGAAATAAAATTACTTATATGGTGATGTAAGATTTTGGTCACATCGCCTACCCCCAAATATAATATTGTGTCATGTTTATATTTGTAAAATAAAAGCATTTTATTTCACTTTATAAATTAAATTAACAGTTACCAGAGATGCTGTGTAGCATGCTTGACGCATTTGCTCTGGTGTGAATCACTGCAGACGGCTTGAGCACGTCAGATACTGAAAGGCCTTTATTCTCAGCCACACTATTCATTACTCTAAAAGACAGATATCAAAACGTCAAAGACAATATTGGCAGAACCAGATGTTCAGTCATTCAAATGCTGGAGATGGACCAGACAAACGTTTTCTACAGTTAACATTTTAGAGCCTCAAGATGTAGATGATTTTTTAATTAGAAAATTGCATTTAAACACAAAATTATATTTTTACACTACATCGAATAAACATGAGATGTACAAGATCCTTGAGTTAACCTTGATTATTAGATGAAATCATCAAACTCCAGTGAAGAATTTTAATTCAATGGACAAATGCGTACAGTAATTATTTATTGTAAATAAATATTCCAAACAAGAACAACTAATGAGCAGTGTAGGCGAAAACATTGTGCATTTATATAGATAACTGAATTAATCAAATGTCAAAACCAAACCTATGCCACTGACATTCATTTAGCAGATGCCAAAGCAAATTGATGTGTATTTAATGACTAGCACTATGCTTTTATAACTAAACTGACTCCAATAAATTAAAAATAAAATCAAATAATTGCATAGTTTTTATATAGTATGTATAGTATATTATGTAATATAGTTAATTTTTGTTGTGTTTGTTCATTATTTAATGTGCTCCTGTCTGCTGTTGCTGTTGTATGAACATGAAAATTAGAGATTAGAAAATATGGCTGTCAATCCCAAATACAGTCTGTGTGAACACACAAAAAAAGTGGGGTTCTATATAGAACCCTAGGGTTCTTGACTCAATTTTAAAGAACGCTTTATGACAAAAATGTTCTATATAAAGAGAAATGTCCTGAATGATTGCATTATACTTTCATGCTTAATGGGTTATTTCAATTTTTCTATTGATAAAGTATGTTTATGAGCCGTTTAATTCATAAAATCCCATTAAATAAAAAATTTAATTAAAACTAAATCCATAAAATGATCCCATGATGGGAAGTCTTAAAAGGTATGAAGCACCTGACAGAACCCTTTAAAGTTCTACGTAGAACCTTTTCTTCTAAATGTGTAGCCAACTAGACTATGAAAAACAAAATAATTTTACTGTGATTCAGACTGTCTTCAGTCTCTTGTTAATTTGGAAAGCACATTTCACATAGAGCCAAGTAAATCCGCAAAATCTCCAAATGTTAAGGTCAAGGAGAATATTGATCAAACCATGCTAATCTCCACTTGACTTTGCTGGAAAGTAAAGCAAAGCGCAGTAAAAGGAATCAGTTGTTCGTGTTGTTTTCCTCTCCACCTCGGCTCATACAAATGAAATCTGAAGTCAGAGTGCCATTGTGTCTCTCCTGAAAATGAGACAAGTAAATGTTTTGAGCTGTCGGCACTTCTTTATCTGACCAAAACATCAAATTAAGCGAAGAGCGGGATGAGAGATAAAGCAAGCGTAGAAATAACGGCAGCACTGAAAGGACTGATTGAAAATGGAAATATGAGAATGTGAGGTATGGGCGGCAGTGTTTCAAGCACATTTTCATAATTGATCGGGCATGAAGTGCGCCGCTGAACCAGAAATCAGAGGTCATTAGTCAAGGCTTTGGGAAAGGCCAAGGCTTTCAAAAAGGCTAAAATGGTACTGGGAATTTATGATGTGATTTTTTATTATTATTCCTCTTTGCCAACATTATTTTGCCTCATGTACACACTTCAGAAATCACTAACACAACGCAAACAACACAGACTAATCTGCCAATGAGTATGATGGTGCAGTCTTTCTACATCAGCGATAAATCACAGCAGCCATATACATACATAAATTATGAATAGTCCACCTTCATACCATATTAAAAAGGCCACATGGAGACAGACTTTCTGGACAAAGGATAAACAAATGCAACAGCAGCCACTCGACATTACGCATCCGAGAAGCTAAAACCATCAAATCAATTCATTTTATTTTACGAGGCGCCAAGAAGTATGCTAAAAGCACTTGTGGCAGACATTCAGTCTCACTTCAGAGTCCACACTCTCCCTCTGTCTCACGCTGTCCGTCTGTCTGTCGTTCACTCACTCGCTTTCTTTCCTGCAAAGCCACACCCACATCCTGACACTTGCATCGTGGGTAAGGCTTGAAGGTAGTGCTAAAAAAATACTATACGTGTAAGTAATTTCACAGTAAANCCTGACACTTGCATCGTGGGTAAGGCTTGAAGGTAGTGCTAAAAAAATACTATATGTGTAAATAATTTCACAGTAAAAAAATAAAAAAATAAATTACACCAAGAAATTATGTTCATGTATTTGCATCAATAGTAAATTGCCATGCATCCAAACATGTCATATATTTACATTAAATATATCATAATAAAAGGTTTGGTGTGATTATATAATAATGTGACTATACAATAAAAAGTTTTGTGTGTATATATATAAATTTATTATATACAAATATTTCATATATTTATATACAATATATCATAATAAAAGGTTTGGTGTGAGTATATAATAATTTGTGACTATATAATAAAAGTTTTGAATTTCATATACACACACACACACACACACACACATATATATATATATATATATATATATATTATAGTGTGTGTGTGTGTGTATATATATATATAAATATTTACATACATACACACACATATACATTCACACGCCATTTTTTTGTTTAAATATTAGTTAAATATTGCATCAAATAATTGCCATGCATCCAATATATTCATATATTTGTACACGATATATCATAATAAAAGGTTTGGTGTGAGTATATAATAATTTGTGACTATATAAAAAAAACGTTGGCATTTTATATACACATACACACACAAACACACATACACACACACATTATACACATACACACACAAACACACATACACACACACATTATATATATATATATTACTAATTTTAAAGAAAAACGTCAGACCGAGTTAGAGGCTTTTGCATCTGAAGTATATATATATGTATATACACATTGAGATGCACACACAAACATGTATATATGTGAATATGTACAGTCATGTACAGACAGCGCTTGAGTACTGAAAGGAGCTGGTACTCAATTTTTTACTTTAGTATTGTTTTGCGGAAGTATCCATACATGTTACTCTCTCTTAGGCATGTGGCCTAAAACCTTCAATCAGAAAATTCAACGGAGGACAGTTGGCTTTTCTTAACATACCAAAACACACCGCGTACCACGATGCCAGAGATCCCTCGCATCACACCGCACAACAAGAGAGTTTCTTTGTGAGGTACGCTCACAAAAACACAAGGGCAAACCGAGCACAAGAGCGTGCATGATCATGACATCACAGAGCCATCCTTGACAACAGAAGCTGGGTCACGAGGGACCCATGGAGAACAGGTTCGCCATGGAAGACGGTGGAGTACACGAGGAGAGGCCCTGCAGCGTCCCACAAGACAAAGTGTTCCTCCTGAACTCTCCGTAACCTCGCGCTCCCCTGCCTCCTGGCGGCCCCACCGGACACCAGCTTCCAGACATGGCATGCTTCACCAAATTAATTCCTCTGGTACTACATCAGCGGTGGAGGGAAAATAACATAATCATCCATCCGCCCCATATCCAGGCAACCAGAACACGAAAGTGTGCCAAGCCAGTTTGGTTGACAGATTGCACGTTATAATACAGTGTTCATGGCTAATCACCTAGACGGCTGATACATGCACAAATAGTCTCCGAAATGATCTGAATCATGCGTTCACTTCATTCCAGTCCTGAGAATAGAAGAGTTCAGTTAGAAGATTGAGGACAGGGAAGATCTTTTTCTGTCTCTCTACTAGTGATAGACAGATATATCAGCTGACATTTGGTCATTTTGAGAAAATTGGCAGAGATAAAACACGGCTATGACCACTTCACCCTACGGTTCTGTGTATCACTACACAACACCCTTAGCAACCACTCTTAGCAACGTAAACTGTTTGCTCTCAATTGACCCTTCTCTGGGAGTATGATTGACAAGCGATCTAACCAATCTTAATGCTGAATCTACCATTTTGTCCGACAAAGCAGTAAGGAGCTACAGCAATGACTTAGTCACGATACAGCACAGCCTCTCCTACCTTGTTGCTTACAAATATTTTCACATTCTTGTGCAATTCCATTATATGCTTCACATTTTTAAATTAAAACATTACACAATATTTACTCAAATCATGTTCAATATTTAATTGTATAATTCTTTGACATATCTTGCACAATTCAGTTATACACTTAATTTTGTATGGAATAAATTACAAAATATTTAATTCATATTCAATATTTAATTAAAATATTTGCAAATTTTGTGCAATTCCATTATACTCTTCACATTTTAAATTAACATATAAAAAAATATTTACTTAATTCATATTCAATATTTAATTTAAATATTTGCACATTTCTGTGCAATTCCATTATACGTTTCACATTTTAAATGAACACATTATATTCATTCAATTCATACTTGATATTTAATTTTTAAAGGGGTCATATAATGCCACTTTTACAAAATGTAATATAAGTCCCTGGTGTTCCCAGAGAGTGTATGTGAAGTTTCAGCTCAAAATACCCCACAGATCATTTATTATAGCATGTTAAATTTGTCACTTTTTGAGGGTGAGCAAAAACGCTCAGTTTTAGTGTGTGTCCCTTTAAATGCAAATGAGCTGCTGCTCCCAAGAAGAGGGCGGAGTTTCAAGAGCTCGCGTTTTACAGTCTGTGGTTAGCAGCTCCGATTACCTCACACAGACTCACAAAAAAAGTCAGAAACTGTTCAGCCTTTTATGTTCAAACCGGAGTCGGACAATGATGAAGAGACTCAAGAAGAAGTGACAACATGTAGAATACAACAGTACGTTTCTAAATTGTTAGTTGATGAATTTATGTTGCTTATGGAGTTAACTATCTTAAAGTCATTAATTAGCATATTCTGTCATGATAATCTATAAATTGTAAGATGCCTACAGAGCCAGAGAATATTTGCTGCATGAGGATAGAACAGGTATAGTTTAGTTGAATTATGGTTATAACTTGTCATGTTGTCATCTTGCTTTTATGACATGCTATTGCATTTGTGGCCTCACCCCGTTTGTTGCGTGTTCTCGGGGGCAGGGTTTATGTAAATTTTAGGGTTAGTGATGTCACTAACCCAGGAAGAAGCTTGTTGTAGTCCCTACCAGCTATTTGTTGTATTTCTTTAAAAGAAAATATCTCCCTTTGCATTGAACTTGAAATGACCTTCCATTTCTAATGTGATTGATGAATCAGAATGAATCAGAAGAACAAATAAATCAGTAGTAATGTTTGCTGGATTGTAAATAATATTAGTATTGGCTGTTGAAAATCTGCATCTGTTAAGTGAAAGTGAAAAGTGAAAGTGAAGTGACATGTGGCCAAGTATGGTGACCCATACTCGGAATTTGTGCTCTGCATTTAACCCATCCAAGTGCACACACACAGCAGTGAACACACACACCGTGAACACACACCCGGAGCAGTGGGCAGCCATTGCTGCGGCGCCCGGGGAGCAGNGGAAGAAGCTTGTTGTAGTCCCTACCAGCTATTTGTTGTATTTCTTTAAAAGAAAATATCTCCCTTTGCATTGAACTTGAAATGACCTTCCATTTCTAATGTGATTGATGAATCAGAATGAATCAGAAGAACAAATAAATCAGTAGTAATGTTTGCTGGATTGTAAAAAATATTAGTATTGGCTGTTGAAAATCTGCATCTGTTAAGCACCATTCATCCTCTTAAAAAGTGTCAAGGCAGAACACTAAAGCCTAACACTATGAATGTGCCAGGAATCTGTGCCTTTCCCCTCCCTCACTCATGGATTTGACTTCCAGGAATGCTGCTAGCGTGTTACTGACATAATTCCACTCATGCTCCTGGAATTCAACATAAAAATACAAACTGTAAGCAGTTTAAGAGAGAAAGGTGTTTTCCCGTAAACCAGCTTTGAAAGTCATTTTACTCTAAGCCTCTTTAGAAACACCATTTGATGCTGAGGGGAGAACATTTTGGTTGATATTAGGAGAGAAACTCTCCTGTGGAAGCTGGGAAGTGCCCGTTGTGTCGTTTGAGGACACCAGAACCAGTCTTTTGTAAATGTCGCTACATTTAAATTTCGTTTACATGTTAAATGTTTAGTTTGATCAACCAGCTACACAAATGGACAATATGTACAGATTGCACTCCCATCCCTCAGAGTCTCGTTTTCATTAGCATCAAATTAAATATGCCGCTAAAGTCAATACAAATTTCATTAGAGTCAGTGGAACTGGTGCTTTTGGGGAAAAGAAACAAACAAAAACATGTTTGTCACAATGTATCGCACCAGATTCTGCAAACGTTGGCTGCATCCTCCAATAGAGCAGATTAATAGCTCAACCAATGGCGTGAGAGTGGGGCGGGGCTACCGGTTATTCTGACTATTGGCAGGTGAGTAGTGTGTTTGGAAAGGCTGTGAACAGTCATTATTTAGATTTCATTTGGTGACACTAGTCGGGTAGCAATGACACACTTGATGCTTGAATGTTTTTCTAATTTTAGCTTAAAAGGTGTTTTTTACGTTGATCACAGTTGTTCACCAATATCTTTCCAATGTCCAACTTTATCAAAGAGCAAATGTTTTAACATATAAATATAAATAAAAATGTCCTTCTAATTAAATTTATTTTAATTACCATAAACCGCATAAAAGGATTTATGCGAAAATTCAGGTAAGTTTAACTGATCGAAAGGTCTTTCGAGCAAAATTATGTAGTTGAATGCATTTTCTTATCTGCATTTAGTACTAATTTTCTCCTGCTGTCTGGGATGCATCATAAATAACCTTTGACATATTTTTTGTTCAAGATCCACCAGAACCTGCTAATATATCTATATAAACATTCACAAAAGTTTGGGGTCTGTAAGATTTTATGAAAAAGCCTATTATTCTCACCAAGGCTGCATTTATTCGATGAAAATAAACAGTAATATTTATTGAAATATTATTACAATTTTAAATAACTGTTTTCTATTTGAGTATATTTTAAAATGTAATTTATTCCTGTGATCAAAGCGGAATTTTCAGCATCATTACTCCAGTCTTCAGTGTCACATGATCCTTCAGAAATCATTCTAAAATGCTGATTTGCTGCTCGAGAAAAATTTCTGATTATTATCAATGTTGAAAACAGTTGTGCGGCCTAATATTTATGTGGAAACCGTGATACATTATTTTCAGGATTCTTTGATGAATTGAAGAACATTGATCTGAAATAGAAATCTTTTGTAACATTATAAATGTCTTTATTGTCACTTTTGATCAATTTAATGCATCCTTGCTGAATAAGTATTAATTTCTTTGTAAAATCGTAGCAAATGAGAAATGCACATAATAACTGAAATGAAATGAGCATATATTCTACATAATATTTACTAGAAATGCATGATCAGGATGCTCTATCAGAAAGAGAAGCTTTCCAACAGATTTTATGACACAATTAGGAACTGAAAACTTGTTAGCACAGTAACCATTTTTATAATCTCAAAATATATCTTTCTCTTGTTTCTTTTCACCCTCCCTATGCACACTGTATAGTGATAGCTTGGTGGAAGCAACATAATAGCACAGAACTAACACCAGCCATGTGACATTTAATGTAAATGTCAAGATATTCCTGTTTGTATGTGTGTCATACTGGAAACATCATTTTATCCATCACAATAGGTCAAAGTTGCTCAAGATCCTAACAAAGCTAGATTACCTACCTAGAAGGTAATGAAGACATCTGTTTAGTTACTTGCATTATAGGTCTTTATTTCACTGTCCTTAGAAACAAATACAACACAGCACAGAATTGTCTGCATTTAATTTATGACTTCTTACGTGATTTACATCTGCTCTGAAAATAGAAAGACGTGTTAAAATGCTTCACCATCTGACTCTCATGTCAATGTTTTTGTATTTACTTAGTCACATGTACTATATTAAAACAAAAAAATCCATTAAAGCATTAATAAACCAAAAGATCAAAACAAAACGCTATATTTACACACTCAAGCAGCCCATTTTAAGCGCTCGTAACAGCGCTGTCCTTGAGGGAGGATATTTTTCTGTCTGCCTGTATTGTAGTTTCGACCCCAGCAATCGTAAATCTGCGTAAAGGCCGCCTGTTCATTGGGGACTGCAGACAAATGTGTCTGTGCTGCACTCATGTACTTGGACTTGCTCAAAATTAGGTCAGAAAAAAACCCAATAAACAAGTCATTTTATTGGGGCCGTCCTCATTAAAATGTCTCACTCTTGACCAAGTTAGTTAAAGGTTTTGTGGGGGCGGAGCTTGTTCAGCAGAATGCCCTTGCAGCCACCCTAGAAATCACATCTCATCAACATGCCAAACATGAGTTTTTGACTTGAGACTGAGAGGTTTATAATGTTACAAACTGTAGACATTTATAATGGTTTCTATTACAAATAAACACTTTTTTGAACTTTATATACATCAAAAAAATCCAGAAAAAAAGGTATCACAAAATATTAAGCAGCAAAACTGTTTTCAACATTGGTAATAATAAATGTTTCTTAAGCAGAAAATCAGCATATTAGAATGATTTCTGAAGGATCATGTGACATTGAGTAATGATGCTGAAAATGCAGCTTTGACATCACAGGAATAAATTACATATTAAAATTAGTGCTGTCAAATCAATTAATCGTGATTAAATTAAATTTAACATAAAAGTTTATAAATGTATAGAGTATGTGTGTATATGTATATGTACATACAGTGCTAGGTAGTAACTGATTAAATGTAATCTGGATTATGTAATCAGATTCCAAAATTAAGTACCTGTAATTAGATTATATTACATTTTAAAATACTCATAATCAGACTAGTTACTTTTCTATTGATTACATGATTATGTTATTCTCACAATGGCAGTAAATTATTCATAATACATCGATTCTACCTCTTTTTTATGTTTTAAATTTTTCTTTCTATAAAACTCTACTGCTTATATACATTCTGAAGGTCTTCCATGTTTGTGGAATTGCACACACATTAATTTAACATTTTTAAGATTTTTTACTTAATAGCTTTTCATTAAACTCTAGGAAACCCTGACATAATGTAATATTTGAAGAGTTTGGTTCCAAAACGCAATAACTCCATTTTGATTAATTTGAGTAAAAAGGTGTTTTCTTTACCAAGAAAGTGGCAAGATGAAAACCACCATTTTCTGTTTCAAACTTTCACATTGCATCTATTGGTTATAAAAACATTAAAAAGTAAAATCTACATTTTGATTTTAAAAAAGTTTATTATAAAAACATATAATTTTTTCCCAAAATACAATAAATCCATTTTTTTCAAAATGCAATTAATCCACAATATAAAAGTTATTTTTCAAATTGAAAATACACAACAAAGTAAGTTGATTCACATATATGACAGAGTCTAAACTTTGCCAATATTTATCTTATATACAGGCATTTTACTAAAAATACATTCAGCCGTTGCTCCCAAGATGAATTCAACGGGTCATCTTGTTAATATTATAAATTATTTGTCGTTAAAGACTATCTGGCGCCACCGCACGGTTAAATAAACACATTTGCAGAGTACATTGGTATAAAAAACGGCTTTTTAAAAAAGCCTTCAATGTTTACAGTGGTGCGCTGTGATTGGTTGAGCGGATATATCGCGTTCTGCAGAGAAGGGAGACTGGCGTTTGTCGCGTTTTGGAAAGAAAGGGAGAAAACATGACAGAATAACACGACGGATATCGCATTTTGCGCAAAATTAATGAATGACTTTTCAATACCGAACAGATACAATACTGATTTTGGCGGAAACTCAATTTTTTTTTAAATGCCGTTTTTCGCGTTTTGGAACCAAACTGTTCATTTAATGCACTTCATGTTGTTGATTAAAAAATGAATATCTTTGTATTTAACAGTACATTGAATATGGTACAAGATTATAATATTCAAATCAATGTGATAAATGAGTTAGGTCAAAAGTAATCTAAAATGTAATCAAAAAGTAGTCAGAGTACATTACCTAAAATGAGTAATCTAGATTACATAACTAATTACAATTTTTAGTCATGTAATTTAGAACCAGTAACTGACCACATTTTCTAAGTAATCTACCTAGCATTGTGTACANGTGTACACATATATGTATATATATATATATATTATATATACACACACACACACACACACACACACACATCCGATTAATCGCAATTAATTGGTCTGACAGCAATTCTTATAATATAATCAAATAGAAAACAGCATTTTAAATTGTAATAATATTTCACAATATAACTCTTGTTACAGTATTTTTGATCAAATAAATGCAGCCTTTAAGAGCAAAAGAGACTTTTTATCAAAAAAATAAAAAATCTTATACTGCCCCTAAACTTTTGAATGGTAATGTACATTGTGATTTTGTTCCCTTATATTTTCAATTGAATGGCTAAAATGTCTGATTGCAACATTCTGAAGTCAAATATAGTTCATGTAATGTAAAATAATGACTGCTAAACTGTATTTAACCATTGTCCCCGTTTCATCCCTCTCGTAGCACAGCAGTTTTGTTCTCATATAACAACAAAATGTCAACTGAAATCTATTTTTTATCTCTTTTTATTGCCTTATTTAGATAAAGGGTTTGTGGAGGCGGAGCTTAAAGCTTATTAGTCAGCACAATGCCCTTCCAACCACCTAGCAACCACCCTAGAAACCACATATAAACACGCCAAACACCTTAGCAACACCCTGGGAAAAAACATGCTAGCATTGTGGCCGCATTTCGCACAGACAAAAACACATTTTCTTCAGAAACTGTAAAAATGCAGTTTATTTACACTTTTAACACAGAAAAATACAACTGAATTGAATTGACAAATATTCCTAGCCACTAAATGCAATCAAAACCTCTCAAAACTCAAAAACTTAAGTCAAAACGTGAAACCCTGAAAGCCGAATCGGGTGTCGTTTGATAGTTTACTCGTTGTGATTATCTACACCACGGGACACGCGAGAACCATGGGCGCCTCTTAATGCACTGCGTGTCGAAACCCTTTCAGGCTCTCCGGCAGCTCTGATCTAACTGAGGCTATAAACAGCTACCTCACTGAGAGTGTTTTAAAGTAAAGACAGGTCCCAACAGTGGTAAGGCTTTCTGCGGTGCCATTAAAAAATGATGTGGCCTGTACGGTTCAGCGCCCATGTGCTGCCACACTCTCGGGTCAGCCAGAGTGCACCGCGCATGCAAGTTATTGGACCGGTTCACGCCAGAGCACGTCACAACACACACGCCACTTGACCTGCTCCCAAACCGTCTCGAAGGACCGCGGTCACGTAACGGTCACACAGCAGTCGCTGAAGGAAGCTAAAGACAAACAATAATGAGCGGCAATGGAGTATCAATTAGAAATTTGTCATTTACTAGCTGAATATTAATAAATGATTTAATACTGAACAGACAATACTGATGCCAGCACTCAGGAGCAAAATAAAGCATTCATTCAGACGTGACCTTCAATGTGAAATCAATAAATAAAACATGGCTGTGTGAACATGGCTGTGGAAAGTCACTTTAAGTGCACTACTTTTAGCTGCTACATACTGTACGCAACTAGTGCTAAAAACATAGATTTTTTTGTAAATCTGTTTATTCAGATTCATTTCAATGAATTACTTTAAAAAAAACTAAGCAAAGACGGAAATTAATCAATGAATTATGTTCAAAAGGTAGTATTTTACATGTTTTTTTCTTGTAGCTAAATATTTAGCGTGTTTGCTAAGGCTACTACAATACTTACGACAATTAAATTTCACCTCTTTTGAATTTGGCCAGTAAAAAAACACCTACTAATCAACAAGAACACCTCAGCAACGCACTAAAAAGCACTCTGAAACAACTTAACAGTCACATGACAACATCCTAGCATCGTGATGGCTACGTTTTCACAAGCTAGCATCACTTTTGCCTAGTTCTAGTGAAATACTGCTGTTTTCCCACTGTTTTCAATAAGTTAAATGATGTTTATGATTTCCAGTCTAACAGTTTTAATCCTAAAACATTCTCAGAAAAGATTTGTTTAAGAAATGAATGCTTTTAATCAACAAGGATGCATCAAATTGAGCAAAATTGACAGTAAAGACATTTATAATGTTATAACACGGGGTGTCAAACATATGACCCGCGGGCCGAATACGGCCCACAAAGGTGTCCAATCCGCCCCGCGGAACTATAATTAAAAAAAAATAGAGATGCACTAGTCCACTGGTCATAAATCCAAAAGTTTTTTTTTTTAGGTTTATTTTGGTCAATCTCTATTCCGGCTTTGTAAACAAAGTGCTTTGTAATAAAATTTCATTTGTGTGGAAATATTTACGATGTCTGTGAAAAGGACGTTAACACAGGCACATGCTGAATATGGACACAAAGAGGAGAACAGACGCTCCAGCAGAGAAAATACTCTACCATGCACAAGCTCACTGTTCACGAAAAATAGGAAGAATAATATAAATATTAAATTGGGGTTGATATTGTCACAGATCCCTTGTTCCTTGGACTCCAATTCCCAGCATCCTCCTGTTCTCCACACCTGCACTCACTTCCCTCGTCATCTCCTCATCCACACGGATCACCTGCACCTGGACTCTATCGTCTTCACTCCCTTTATATTGCACTCACTCCTTTCACTCCTCGTTCGTTCTCTGTTTTGTTAAGGTGTATGTCTGGTGTTCCTCGCCTTTGTTTATTAAAGAGCATCTATTATTGTGGAAATCCGTATCTGCCTCATCCTTCTACCAGCTACCGTAACAGAAGAACGAACCAAACTGCTGGATTTCCACAAAGAGGATGGATGCGGTCTTCAGCGCCCAGGCTCCAGCTTCTCCCATGCCTCCCACAACTATGACGGCTGCTGATCGTCTCATCGGGCTTCTTCAGTTTGGACGTTCGCTGGAGAGGTATGTGGAGGAGTTCATTGAGCTAGCCTTTTTGACTAACTGGTCAGACGCACGTTTGATCGCCCTGTTTCTGGACGGGCTGGACGAGGACACTATCCTTTTTGATGAACCTGTCGATTGTTTTTCCTTAAACGAAACTATTAATTTAATTTTGTACTTAAATGGATCAAATTCCATGGTTGAAGAGGTTCAGGATAGGTGTTTTACTCGTCCAGTTCCCCCAGAGACACGGGTGGCCTGGCCAGTTAGTCAGCCTCCGTCTTCCTCCGCATACTCCTCCAGTGAACTCCTTATCTGTTCCACGCTGGACCCACACTCCTCGGCTGGGTCCAGAAAGCGGAGGAGGAGGAAAGCCGTTCCAGCCCTCTCCGAGCC
>RJVU01015592.1:1860162-1876953 GCA_003731715.1 Anabarilius grahami | reverse complement strand
TAGTATAAATATTAAAGTATTTAATTATTTCACTGCAAAATAAAAAATATAATAATAATAATAATAATCATTGTAGAGTACAACAAAAAAATTTGTATATTTTACTATATATTTTATTTTATTCCATTTTATTTTAGGAACAAAATTTTCATTTTGGGGATGAACCACCTCACTCTATCCAGCCAATCACAATGAAGATGCGTTATCTGCGAGCAATACTGATTAAACTGAGTCTCAGCTGAATGAATGTAAAGTAAGTAAACTGTTGTGAAAATGCTTGGTTCTGCTAAACTGTAAGCCAGGAAGTCATATATGTTTAATTGCACCGATAGATGATTAAGTGTTATGATACATAGAGTAAATGGCAAAAACAGATGATGCTCTTTCAGTTCCATTAGGAATGACAGTGTCGCTGCAAAGCATTGATTGGTGAACTCAAATGGCATTGTCAGAAAGAAAACAAACTACCCAGTGTGTACACACATGCATATGAATGAAGCAGCCACCCTCGCAAAAATTCTTTGTCAATCTCAGTTTACGACGCTGGCATCGGCTGCAAGCCGCCAGAGGAGGAGGCGAAAGACACAGTCGGCAAAATTTCGATGTACAATCTGTTCGCCGGGAGGCGGAATCATGAAGAGAAATTTGCCTCTCAAATCCAGCCTCTGAGCGCACATGTCAATGCCATCCAAGCTGATTGCTTGGCTTTCACATTTGAATAGAATGAAGTGCTATGAAAACGGAGCGTGCTTGGCGCAGATGCTTGGAAGCTGAAAAAGCCCCTGAAAAATGGAACAGGAAGACAAGAAAGGCAAAAAAAAGCCCTCTTACAAAGTATTCAAGAGGTGTGGGTTTGCAAAAGAGCCCTCGTCTGTCGCAGATGCTGAAAGATATCCACGAAAACAAGCTAACCTTTTTTAAAAAACCTAGGTTTTTTTTTTTTTACTATAAAGATAACTATCTCTTTCACTTTTCTAAAGGTGAAGTGTATCATTTCTGCACTACTAGTATCAACAAAAGGGTTTAAAAAGGTTTCCCAAACCTCCCCAGTCTACCATTGGTTTAACAAACAGATAGTCCTGCCTACAAACTTAACTAGTTTCTGCAAATTTAACAAGTAAAAACATTTTATAAAGACGCACTTCACCATTAAGACCGATTCATCCGTCCGTCCTTCATTTTAATACACCTCAGATGAGCGCAAGTCTCACTGTGCCGAAGAGATTGAGGGTCTTTCAGCGCCTGTGTTGGAATGCAGATCTGCAGGAAGTCTTGTCCGCGTGATGGCTTCCCCATCTGTCTGGCGACGACCACAGAGATGTGTAGCGCCTGTTGAACCCCAGCGGGCGGGTTTTACAGCCCCCCCGGTTCACCTCATGGCCCATTAACGGAGGAAAGCGAAAAATGCAGGCGTGCGTATTCCTGGTCCAAACATTCCTACACCTCCGCTGCTGTGTGCAGAACCTCACAGCTCAGCCGACTCTTGCATACCTGGCTAAAACGACTGACTAGGGCCATAAATAAGCAGCAGAGAGGGGCCGCCGCACTCACGAGAGGAGCTGAAAACACACTATTGTTCAAATGTTTGAGGTCAATAAGATTTCACTTTTTTAACTAATAGTTTCATTCAGCAAAGGATGCATTACAGTTTTTTTTATTCGCTTTGGCACTATTTTCACATCTAAGGTGTACATTTTCAAAACTCTTAGTACAAAACTCCAAATTGATCACACTTGTAACACAGCTAGTCATTCTTTCAAACCCTGATCTCATGCTTTTATTCTAGTTGTAAATATATTCATTCTACATAATCATTGTTTCAAAACACAAGATCGTTGTGATATGTACACTCTAAAAAATGCTGGGTTAAAAACAACCCAAGTTGGGTTGAATATGGACAAACCCAGCGATTGGGTTATTTTAACCCATTGGCTGGGTTAAATGTTTGCCCAACCTGCTGGGTAGTTTTATTTAACCCAAATATTGTTTAAAAATTACTGTATTTCTTGCTTAAAATGAACCCAAAATATGTTGGAAATTAACATTTATTAATATGTTTAATAAACAAACATTTATTAATACTTTTTTGAATAATATTTAAACAATAAACATTTATTAAATTGCTTATTAATAAATGCTCATCTTTTTGATTATTATTGTTGCCTCTAATAATTATGAGTCTGATTTTTAATTTCCAACCTATTTTGGGTTCATTTTAAGCCACACATATAGTAATTTGTAAACAATTGTTGGGTTAAATAAAACTACCCAGCAGGTTGGGCAAACATTTAACCCAACTGCTGGGTCAAAATAACCCAATCGCTGGGTTTGTCCATTTTCAACCCAACTTGGGTTGTTTTTAACCCAGCATTTTTTAGAGTGTAATGAGAACATTTGGTTTAATCACAGAAACACAACAGTTTGTTCTTCTTTCAGTTTAGTACTTTTAACATTCAGTTAATTCAATAGCAAAAAATACATGTTACATGTTTACATGTTTTGAGGTTTTGTGTAGAACAGAGTGTGCTGGCAATGTTCTAACTGTACCATATGACTGAATTTATACTGTAGTTGATCTTTACAGATGAAGGGTGAGTTACAGTAATGAGGCAGTCTCTCTATACCATGGTAATGCCTCTAATCAGTCTGAAGTTATACAGTCGGTCCTTACAGTCAGTTATACAGTCACTCTATTCTACTCTGTTCACAAATTTCAACACCACCACCCCCTCTCTCATAACTATATATTATATCCTCTAACTCTAAACCTACCCATCACAAAAAACATTCTTCATTTTTACATTTTATAAAAATATAATTTCGTATGATTTATAAGCCGTTTTCTTCATGGGGACCAAAAACAAAAAAAGTCATGGTAAACCCTGCGTTGTGAACCAAATGTCCAAACCAAAAGGATGGTAATACCAGTAATTTTAGACCTAGTGGGGACATTTGGTTCACAACGCAGGGTTTACCATGACTCCACACACTCACTTTGACAATTGTGGTCATCATCTAAGATAAATTGCTTATAATGTAAAAAGAATTCATTACATTTGGTTATCCATATCAGAAAATGCAAACAAGTTCTAAAAACTATGCCTATCAATATCTGTAGAAATCTATAGGTGTACCAAATGATCCATTGATTAATCATTAAACTGAACAAGAAGAGATGCAAATCAAAATTTTGAGAGTAATAACATTATGAAAGGCAGTTACTGTGAATGAAACATTTATATAGATGAAACACTTATTTTGTGTAGTGAAAATGATACTTTCTTATTTTGTGTATTGTACTAACACAATTGAAAATATGCTGAAATGTTCGGAAAAAGTGCACTTTTGATGATCTGTTGTGATATTAGTACAAAGAGTTTTGAAAATTTACCAGTTGCTTGTGAAAACTGCATCAAAGCAATTAAAAAAAAAACTGTAAATTGATCAAAAGTGACAGTAAAGATATTTATAATGTTATAAATTATTTCCATTTCAAATAAATGCTGTTCTATATAACTTTCTATTACTCAAAGAATCCTAAAAAAATGTATTATGGTTTCCACAAAAAAAAAATAAAAAATTAAGCAGCACGACTGTTTTCATCATTGATAATAATAAGAAATGTTTCTTGAGCAGCAAATCACTTTTTATTCCTTTGATCACAGGAATAAATTACATTTTAAAATATATTCAAATAGAAAATAATTATTTTAAATTGTAATAATATTTCACAATATTACTATTTTTATCGTACTTCTATTCAAATAAATGTAGCCTTGGTGAGATAGATAGATAGATAGATAGATAGATAGATAGATAGATAGATAGATAGATAGATAGATAGATAGATAGAGATAGATATAAAGAACGATCGATAGACAGAACGACGGATAGAAAGAACGATAGATAGAAAGAACGATAGATAGAAAGAACGATAGATAGAAAGAACGATAGATAGAAAGAACGATAGATGGAATGACAGAATGATAGATAGATAGATAGATAGATAGATAGATAGATAGATAGATAGATAGATAGATAGATAGATAGATAGATGATAGAAAAAAACGATAGATAGAAAAAAACGATAGATAGAAAAAAACGATAGATAGAAAGAATGATAGATAGATAGATAGATAGATAGATAGATAGATAGATAGATAGATAGATAGATAGATAGATAGATAGATAGATAGATATAAAGAACGATAGATAGACAGAACGACGGATAGAAAGAACGATAGATAGAAAGAACGATAGATAGAAAGAACGATAGATAGAAAGAACGATAGATGGATAGATAGATAGATAGATAGATAGATAGATAGATAGATAGATAGATAGATAGATAGATAGATAGATAGATAGATAGATAGATAGATAGATAGATTCTATTGAATTGAATTAATCATACATCAAATTTACAATATAAAGGCCTTGTGGCAGGCGAGTAAAACAGTGAATTGAAGTGACAAAAAATAGCTTGAGAAGTCAATATATTAAACATAAGTCTCTCGCTAACAGCAGATGAAGGTGGTACTTCAAGCTTGAGTTCCTCTTTTGATGAAAAAGAAAATTATGCATAGTTCAGGGGGTATGATTAATTGCGTCAAATCTACCATATTTTTTTCAATTTATTACACTTCGTTTGTTAAAGTCACAGCATTATACATTAACCCCAAAACTGACTGTTTATGTTGCCGTGAGCACATAAGGGCGTCTGAACAGAAGCAGATCTGTTCCAAATCCTGCTGCAGTGACCGCACCGGCCGCACAACTCTGACCCACTTTAGCTTCAGCAATATCTGGCATTGCCAGCAGCAATTAAAAGAAATGACAACCATCACATCCTCTTCTGCTGACAGAAATATCCAAGACTTGTCCCCAATAGGGAAACATATTGATTTGAACATCTGAAATAAAACAAAGCGCTTTTCAAAATGGGTACAAAGGGAAATAAAGTGAAAAGAAAAATCCATGAGGGTCAAGAACATATGAAGGATTTAAGGACACAAAGGATTCCTACACATGAGCGGATTTCAGTTAAATGCATGTGCTGGATTCAATACCAGTTAAGCTCTATCAATCACAGAAAATATATTTTTTCCTTTTTCTATTTCTTTTTTGAAAAAAATTGCAGTTCCAATAACACCCTTACAATGAAGTGAACATGGGAGAGCAGAGGGTTTAAAATTCAAAATGTGAAGCTTGGATTTAACATTACACAGAAGATGAATAATCTCACTAGTCACATTAATTTTTATGACTATTTAAAACTGTGCTTTTAAATGTTTATTGTGTTGCCCTGTCCATTGTAAATGTACTGTAAACACAATTTTATTTTTTAATTTTTTAATAAAACTATAAAATGGGGTGTTGTCTAAAGAACTTAACTTGTATTTGTAAATATTCCTTTGATGGGTCACTGTGATGCTCATTTTTTGTCTGGATCAATTAAGCATTTCAAAACTATCCACTAGATATAAAAAAAAATGATAATTATGACAATGACTTGAATACACTTCTTATATGAGGAACATGTTTTCAATTTCTGAATTAAAATCATTTTGATAATTTTGTGGGGCTTTAAAGAAAATATTTTTTGTTATGTTATGTTATGTTATGTTATGTTATGTTATGTTATGTTATGTTATGTGACTGTCTCGGGATTGTAATAAAGAAGGGCAAAAAGTTCAATTAAAATAACATGACATGACATGACATAACATAACAACATAAAACATAACATAACATATAACATAAAATAAAAAATAACATACAGTATATACACTACCGTTCAAAAGTTTGGGGTCAGTAAGATTTTTTTATGTTTTAAAAGAAGTATCTTCTGCTCACCAAGCCTGCATTTATTTGATTAAAAATACAAACAAAAACAGTAATATTGTGAAATATTATTCCAATTTAAAACAGCTGTTTTCTATGTCAATATACAGTAAAGTGTAATTTATTCCTGTGATCAAAGCTGAATTTTCAGCATCATTACTCCAGTCTTCAGTGTCACATGATCCTTCAGAAATCAATCTAATATGATGATTTGATGCTCAAGAAACATTCATTATTATTATCAATGTTGAAAACAGTTGTGTACAAATTTTTTTCAAAATTCTTCGATGAATAGAAAGTTCAAAAGAACAGCATTTATTTAAAATAGAATATTTTCTAACATTATAATTGTCTTTACTGTAACTTTTGATCAGTTTAACTCATCCTTGATGAATAAAAGTATTGATTAATTTTATTTCTATCCCCCAAAAATAAAATTAAAATTCTTACTGGCCAGTAGTGTTTAATGTTACAAAAGATTTAGATTTCAGACAAATGCTGTTCTTTTGAACTTTCTATTCATCATAGCATAATGCAATAAAAATGTAAATAACTGTTTTCAACATTGATAATAATCAGAAATGTTTCTTGAGCATCAAATCATCATATTAGAATGATTTCTGAAGGATCATGTGACACTGAAGACTGGAGTAATGATGCTGAAAATTCAGCTTTGATCACAGGAATAAATTACACTTTACTGTATATTGACATAGAAAACAGCTGTTTTAAATTGGAATAATATTTCACAATATTACTGTTTTTGTTTGTATTTTTAATCAAATAAATGCAGGCTTGGTGAGCAGAAGATACTTCTTTTAAAACATTAAAAAATCTTACTGACCCCAAACTTTTGAACGGTAGTGTATAACATTTTGTTATTTATGTTGCTAGTTTGTTTTATGTTATGTTATGTTATGTTATGTTATGTTTAAGAAAACAAAGATAGTCATGTAACTGTCCCGGGATTGTAATAAAGGAGGGCAAAAAGTTTAATTATATATATATTTTTTAAATAACATTAAAGGATTAGTTCACTTTCAAATTAAAATTTCCTGATAATTTACTCACCACCATGTCATCCAAGATGTTCATCTTTCTTCAGTCGAAAAGAAATTAAGGATTTTGATGAAAACATTCCAGGATTTTTCTCCATATAGTGGACTTCAATGGAGCCCAAACGGTTGAAGGTCAAAATTACAGTTTACAGCGATCCCAGACGAGAAATAAGGGTCTTATCTAGAGAAACCATCACTCATTTTCTAAAAAAAATTAAATAAAATTTAGACGTTTTAACCATAAATACTCATCTTGAACTAGCTCTCTTCTTCTTCTCTATTTGAATTCCAGCAGTGTAGACGCTGCTAAGCATATTACTGCCTTCCACAGGTCAAAGTTTGAACTAAATTGTCATATACAATATGCTAGTGCAAGTATATAACAATTAGTTCAAACTTTGACCTGTGGAGGGCAGTAATACACTTAGCAGTGTCTACACTGCCGCAATTCTAATAGAGAAGAAGAAGAGAGCTAGTTCAAGATGAGCATTTATTGTTAAAACATACATTATTTTTTATTTTATTTTTTAGAAAATGAGCGCTGGTTTCTCTAGATAAGACCCTTATTTCTCGTGTAGAACGCTTTGAAGCTGCCCTGAAACTGTTATTTTGACCTTCAACTGTTTGGGCTCCATTGAAGTCCACTATATGGAGAAAAATCCTGGAATGTTTTCATCAAAAACCTTAATTTCTTTTCGACTGAAGAAAGAAAGACATGAACATCTTGGATGACATGGGGGTGAGTAAATTATCAGGAAAATTTTAATTTGAAAGTGAACTAATCCTTTAACATAAAGGCCTGTACACACCAGGATGAATATCGCACGTGATTATCGCCGACGTTTAACGCCTTGTGACTAAACAAAGGGTGCCAATGTGAGAGTGCACATCGACGCGAAAAACGGCAGGCGTTTGGTATCACATTGATACCAAGACGACAAAGAGGAAGTAAGCAGACGAGGAAGACGCCACACCAATAGATGAGTATTATATGCCATTTTATTTCTGTATTTTTACTGTTTTTTTTTCTTTTACATTCAAGAAATATAGTTAAGAATGTCTATTTCATAAATATGTTGATTTGCTCTACCATTCAGCACAAGCGGCATATACTGTCAGGGAGTGAATTTGCACGTTCACTCGACAAATTGACAGTGAAAATCACTTGGGTATGAACATGAAAAACATCTTGAAAAACGCTAGCGATAAGCGCGCGCGATAATCGTCCGGGTGTGTACGAGGCTTAACATATAACATAACAACATAACATAACATAACTGTTATGTTATGTAAATTCCCTACAATCTATTATTGACCTCTTAAAAACAAAAATAAAAAAAACATAAAAACGTTATATGAATGCTGCTTTTCTCTGGTAACCCCACAGCACGTTGGTCCTTGGGCTCTGATTTGATATTGCCACCCATCAAAACAGAAGGTCCAGATTCCTACCCTCTCCCCACAAGCACATTTCACATTTATTGTAGTATATTTCCATCAAGTGAAGTGCTGTGGAGGTCGAGGCAGAAGGTCAGCCACAGTGCAAACTTCTTGAGATTGTGGGCCTGACTTGAGAGCTGTCATAAGCGGCACTGTGCAGCGTTCAGGCTATGCTGTTAACTTGCCAGAAATTCAGACCATTCCTTTTTGATTGTTCTCGCTTGCCAGGCCTGGGATTCAAACCACGGGTATGTTCGGAATGGCATACTACCATAGCACTTGAACTATTTTTAAAGCAAACATTACAGTATGTCTACCTAATATAGTATTAGCGTTTTCTGCATAGAATAGTAGTGTGACCTTCTACATTTGCCGAATTAGCGAATACTATTATTATACTAATACTATTATATTTCACAATGCAATTAGGGATGTGCAAATCTACACAATTTTCCCAAAAAAATCACTAGTATGTCACTAATATGTCATTAGTCACCCCATTTGGACTTCTGTTAAGAGTTTTTCTTGGGTTCAAAAGCAGCTAGACAAAGTGCAACCGAACGAGACAGAATGATAACATGGATTTAAACAATTTTACGACATCTTTGTGAAGTATGTAATTCCTGCGACACTAGTGGCACCTAACGGAATTGCAAAAATACAGCATAATTTACACATTAGGATTTTACAAATTTAGCTGTGTTGCTATATGTCACGAGAAAGCAATTGAGTCGACTAACACTCAGTGTAGAGCGAATGTGAGCGTCTCACTTATAACAAACCCAGCCTACGTATCTACACCGGGGGCATTTTTGACATGTCACGCCACAAGTATTTGAAGCTGTCTACACTGGACACATCAAAGTAAACATTATATAATAGAACATTTGTCTTTCTGAACATATGCATGATGATTGTATTGAAGCGTCTATAGAGCATTGCATCTCAATGCCCCGTTTGCTTTGATGTGATCATGATCCGTTTAACCTTTGAAGGTCTAAATTCAACGAAATGTACCCAAATCTGAATTTTTATTCACATATAGGCCTATCATGTCAGTCATGGTCCCACAGCGGCTAAACACCCACTGGCTCTTTCTGCAACAGTAGCCACGCCCCAAACTCACGCTATAGGTTGAGATGGAAAGAGATTGATGAATCTGAGCTGACTCAAAGTTTACACTTTTGGGGGAGATAAACCATAAGAAATAGTGGTCAATGACCAGTAAACTGGGTTAAGAGGAGATTGTATTTTCACATAAAAAATCTTACATTCTTCACCTTTAAAACACATCACTGGTGGTGGGACGCTCAAAACCATGAAACGTCAAAAATGTCAATCTGAATATGTGTATAGCTGTTGCAGTGCACTTTTTTTCAAAAAGTACAAAATTTATATAGTAAGTGAGTACATCATGAATCCATCTTCCAAACGGTGTTTTTGTCTTATCCTGAATCACTACGATAAACCTATAACAAGTGTTTATATTCAGGATATTTTAGACCAAGCGGGACGCCAACCGCTGTGTGATTTGTCATAGACGTAAGCAGAGAGAAGTAGTGCCGGCTACAATATTCTTGGGCAAGACACACGCAATTTTGTTTATTAACCGCTAGAGCACCAAAAGTTACATATGGTACTAGGGGTGTGACGAGACGGGTAGCTCACGAGACGAGTTGAGACGAGACTCGAGATTGAGTTCACAAGAACGAGACAAGATTTTTACACACTATTTTTAAGAAATCCTCAATGGCGAAATACATGACTAGAAAAAATATTCTGCAGGTGTTTTAACTAATCATCTTGTAATGAATGTCACTACGGCCAGCAGCCATATCACCCTGTAGCCCAAGACTGGTTGCCCACTGAAGCTAAGCAGGGCTGAGCCTGGTTAGTACCTGGATGGGAGACCTCCTGGGAAAACCAGGTAGCTGCTGGAAGAGGTGTTAGTGAGGCCAGCAGGGGGTGCTCACCCTGTGGTCTGTGTAGGTCCTAACGCCCCAGTATAGTGATGGGGACACTGTACTGTAACAAGCACCGTCCTTCGGATGAGACGTTAAATCGAGGTCCTGACTCTCTGTGGTCATTAAAAATCCCATGGCACTTCTCGTAACGAGTAGGGGTGTAACCCCGATGTCCTTGCCAAATTCCCTCCATAGGGCCTTACCAATCACGGCCTCCTAATAATCCCCATCCATTTAAATTGGCTCTTTCACTCTCTCTCCTCTCCACCTACAGCTGGTGTGTGGTGAGCGCACTGGCGCCGTTGTACTGTGGCTGCCGTCGCATCATCCAAGTGGATGCTGCACACTGGTGGTGGATGAGGAGAGACCCCTGATATGATTGCAAAGCGCTTTGGGTGTACAGTTGTACATAGGAAAGCGCTATGTAAATATCATTCACTCATTCACTTCTACTTTCTGAGTATGAATTATCATCTGCAGTAAAAGACAACAATACCAAAGCACAGTAAAAGGTTTTGCCACTAACTCAACTGACTGACTTCTCTCCTGTATGATTTCAGTCTCTTCAGACCTTGCTGTACATGATTTATGAGCTTCTACAACTTTTGACCTCCTAACTGAACTCATTTCCACAAACTGATCATAGAAATAAAAACAGTATAAATAAAAATGGTAAAACTTTACAATAAGGTCTCATTTATTAACATTAATGTATCAACATCAACTAACAATGAGCAATATATTTGCTACAGTATTTATTAATCTTTGTTTATGTTAGTTAATAAAAATAGTCATTCATTGTTAGTTCATGATAGTTCACAGTGCATTAACTAATGTTGACAAATGAAACCTTATTGTTTGTGCTTAATAAGATTAAGAGAAAACTGTTATTCGTTTTTATGGTAACACTTTACAAAAAGTGCAACCATAATCGCACTCTCTCAATATTCAAAGTGCAAATAAGACCACATTTTTCTTTGATACAGAGCTAAGAGATGGTTACAACTACACTGCCCAGCCTAAAATAGCTTTCATATTGAGAGATATTTGCATTCATCAGGGAGCCGCTTTCAAAATGCGGGGTATTGAAATCGCGTTTAAATGTGCCCTCGCAATTACTTTCACTTTCGCGATCGCGCGTACTCTGTAAATATGGAGCAGCGCCGACCGTTATCCAACGGAATTAAATGATTTTTATTTAAATACAAAGCAAAACGACAGTGGAGGCGTAATGTAAAGGTAGCGGTGGCATATTCTTTCCTAATCATCCTAACACTGGCAATATCACGAGACTACGTTTTGCCTCGACGAGAAATCTCATCACACTTTAATCTCGCGAGATCTCGTGACACCCCTATATGGTACCTTTAAATTGCAACATACATGCATTTCCAAGGTAATAACTGTATGCCACATGTTGAAACGTTTCGTTCACATAAAATTAGTATGCAGTACACACTTCCATTCTGAAAATAGCTTACTATTCTGTCTGTCTGCTATCTATCCACCCCCAACAGACACACACCCAATCAGCCCTCTAGACTGCATTATCAGAGAGCATTCACCCTACTTGCTCCTTTTCTACATTTCCAATTCAGTCTGTTACATTGACTGATGGCTGGTGCATCTGTATTTCAGACCTGAGGAGAGACAAGGCGATTGACATCAACACTGAGCCAATAAAAACACAGAATCAGGTTAAGGGAAATCTCATAAACTCTGTGCCTCAGCTGAAGGTCAACAATCATGTATCTTAACGAGATGAAGCGTGATTGTCTGAAAATGGGGGTCGTTTAGGAGTGGGCGGCCTCGGAGCTCAATGCCGCATGTGTCGTCTCCATACCCAACTCCATCATGCTGCTCTCAAAGGGCAGATTTTTATAAAAGCGCAGCAATTCCTCTAATGGCTTTTATGGGAAGGCGGGCGGGTCTGAAGATCTACTGAGGCCCACATCATCAGATTGAATAAGGTCAAGCTTAAAACACCCCAGAGGAAAAGAGCAATGATACATACAAAGAAGTTAAGCTTTGACGTGTGACATCTGTGCACTGCTCTTCTGGTAATATGTGATATTGATGCCAGGAGATATATGAAGATGAAGATGCTATTTGAACTACGTAAACAACCAGTTATTATTTTTATTTATGACCCATAAAAGTTTCTAAACAGTCATTAAATGGTATATTCTATTATTTACAATAGCTGTCAAAAGTTTGGAAACATTACAATTTTTTTATGTTTTTTAAAGAAGTCTCTTATGCTCACCAATGCTGTATATACAGTGGCATGAAAAAGTATCTGAACCCCTTGCAGAATCTGTGAAAATGAGAATTATTTTAATAAAATAAGAGGGATAATAAAAAATGCATGTTATTTTTTGTTTAGTACTGTCCTGAGTAAGATATTTTACATAAAAGATGTTTGCATTTAGTTCACAAGACAAAACAATAGCTGAATTTATTAAAATAACCCCATTCATAAGTATGTGAACCATTGATTCTCAATACTGTGTGTGGTTACCTGATGATCCACGACTGTTTTTTTGTTTTGTGATGGTTGTTCATGAGTCTCTTGTTTGTTCTGAGCAGTTAAACTGAACTCTGTTCTTCAGAAAAATCCTCCAGGTCCTGCAGATTCATCAGTTTTCAAGCATTTTTGCATATTTGAACCCTTTCCAGCAGTGACTGTATGATTTTGAGATTCATCTTTTCACACTGAGGACAACTGAGGGACTCAAACACAACTATTAAAAAAGGTTCAAACATTCACTGATGCTCCAGAAGGAAACACGATGCATTAAGAGCCGAGGGGTGAAAACTTTTGAATTCAAATATCAAGGTAAATTGTACTTAATTTTTCTGCCGGGAAACATGCAAGTATCTTCTGTTGCTTCCGAAGGGCAGTACTAAATGAAAAACAATGATATTTAAACAAAATAAGAAAAATTGTGACATCTTCATCCTGTTCAAAAGTTTTCACCCCCCAGCTCTTAATGCATCATGTTTCCTTCTGGAGCATCAGTGAATGTTTGAACCTTTTTTAATAGTTGTGTTTGAGTCCCTCAGTTGTCCTCAGTATAAAAACACAGATCTCAAAATCATTCAGTCACTGCTGGAAAGGGTTCAAATATGCAAAAATGCTTGAAAACTGATGAATCTGCAGGACCTGGAGGATTTTTCTGAAGAACAGAGTTCAGTTTAACTGCTCAGGACAAACAAGAGACTCATGAACAACCATCACAAAACAAAAAACAGTCGTGGATCATCAGGTAACCACACACAGTATTGAGAATCAATGGTTCACATACTTATGAATGGGGTTATTTTAATAAATTCAGCTATTGTTTTGTCTTGTGAACTAAATGCAAACATCTTTTATGTAAAATATCTTACTCAGGACAGTACTAAACAAAAAATAACATGCATTTTTTATTATCCCTCTTATTTTATTAAAATAATTCTCATTTTCACAGATTCTGCAAGGGGTTCAGATACTTTTTCATGCCACTGTATTTCTATTTTCTATTTCTGTGATGAAAAGCTGAATTTTCAGCATCATTACTCCAGTCAGTGTCACATGATCCTTCAGAAATCATTCTAATATGCTGATTTGCTGCTCAAAAAACATTTATTATTATTATTATCAATGTTGAAAACACTTGTGCTCCTTCATATTTTTGTAAAAACCGTGATACATTCTGCTTAATGTATTCTTTGGTGAATAGAAAGCTCAAAAGGGCTATATTAATTTGAAATAGAGAAATGGTATTTGAAAGGGTCCTAACGTATAATGTAAGGAGAGAGAAAAAAAATTTGGTATCAAAGATGGCAAATTTTCTACTAAAATGGTAAAAGTTGTTACGAAACATGCAAGTTGCAACAAGATTCAGTGTAAACTATGTTATGTTGTCTTCCTTATATAAAGTCAAAGCCAGGTCAAAGACACCGTGGTCTAACTACACGTGATGCAACGCCGCAACACTTAATAAAAGGTATCTTTTCAATGTTAATCAGAGTTTTTGTCCTAACCAAGCGGCAACCGTTTCTCTTGAGGCCAATACGGAAGTGACTTAAACTGCAATTCATCGACTGGCCGCTAGGAACGGGCTCCAAAAGAGAGCATAATCTCATTGAACCCCATGTTAAAATGCCCAACTTTATAACAGAAAAAAACATGTTTACAGCCTGGTACAAGTTGTGGTTTTGGTCTATATAGCTAATTTTGCCCTTCATGACAACTGTGAGGGGGGTGAATTTTTTATAACTCATCCGTTTAAATTATATTAAGCCTTAAAGTTCTGCATAATTAAGGGCGTGGTCACTTGAGTGACAGGTGGATTGCCGCTGCTGTCACCACTAGCCGTTTGTCTGCTGCCGTCACGTCACCTCAGCTCCACCCACGTCCCTCCCATTTTCTGTTATCCAGGAGTGACGCGCGGTGACGCACTGCCAAGATGGCAAAACGGTGTAATATTCATGAATTTTATTATGCTTGCAGAGATAGCCCGCCCACACGCTCTTCTGATTGGCTGTGATTTTTGATTGACTATCGCGTCTCATAGTCTCGTCGCGTCTAGTGTGGACAGACAAATAGTTTGTCGCTGGAATCTTATCGCATCGCGTCTGGTTACGACACTGTGTTACTCTTTCTTTGGTGCTAAATACTGCCTGAAAACCGAGTTGTCAGTAATTCCAGTCTCCCTTCCTGCACAAACTTATGCAGGTTTGTAACAAATTTGCATAATGCCAGCCTATGGTCTTCATTGGCTGTCCTCAAACACTGTAGTTGTAGCTGAGACTGGAAGACGGTGAGGTTGATATGTCGAGAAAATGCTGTTTTCTGTGCTGTGAAAGCAAATATACTTTGCATGCACTTCAAAAGGACAAGGACTCGCGCTCTAATTGATATGGTAAAACCGACACTATTGTTCCATCGTAAGAGCTGAGGAAGCCTCTGGAGTTCAGATATGGTAATGGGAGTTTCATTTCAGACATGAACTGTAAGCAGTAGACCAATCACAACAGACAGGGCCGTCTGACCAATCAGAGCAGTGTAGGCTTTTGGAAAGGAGGGGTCTGCAAAGATCAAATCTTTATTGAACTATTTCAGACACTGTGAGAAAAGTGCTGCAGTGTATATTATGAGAAAATGAAAGTGTTTTGTGACCTTGGATGCATATAACCTATTGAAGGACACCTCTAAAGCAAAACTAGGACCCTTTAAGAAAGTAAATGGGGTACATTTGACCGCCATGCTGACTAAACATGTCCATGCATTTCACACCTTTAAAGCAAGCAATATCCATAGAAATGACACAAGGTCAGATACAGATTCTCAAACATTTCTCCACCTATAGAGTGCTGAGCATCTGTTCAGCACATGTAGCCGCTCTATAAATCTCACTGGAATCCCTTTAATGGCACCGCAAACCCAGTTAATGAATGTCGTGCTGGGGTGAAAAACGCTAACTAGAACCATCAAAACAAACATGAAGGCTAACCTCTCAACCTTCTGTCATACCTTAAATGTCATGGGGTTTTTCTGAGAAGCCCTTCAGCGTGTCACACCGCATCCCATAAAACACTTCATCAGCACCACGGCACCGCACCGCATCCGAAACACGTCTGTTCTGGGATCATTTACAGCATGAAACAGTAGTAAGGTCGACAGGAACCCAAGATAAGCAAACGGGCTGGATGTCCATCAAAATACTTAGTTAGTATATAAAAGCACATGAATTGTGATTCCAGCTAAACGTGTCCGGAGTGTTACAGGAATTTCAGTCTCTTTGGGACTGATTTCCTAAGACCCATTACGGTCCGATCTTTCCACAGTGTGATTTTGAAGGTGCTTTCGAGCCTCATTTGTGCGATTTTTCACACCCAAGCCCTCGGTCACGCTACAGGACAGGTAATACAGTTCGTACCCTCCATGATAAACGGCATATTTTCTGTTATATAATGAAAAATGAAGAGCCCCAAAATTATGAAACGGTGCACTGTGTACGGTAGGCTGCGTTTTGCAATAGACTGCACAATAATTCAAGGATTTAGTGCAATTTTTTAATGAATTAATGAAAATGCATTTTGGCGGCCCAACCAGCAATCATATGCATGACATTTTAATTTCTACTTTGCATATAAATAAAACGAACTAAATCTCATTTGTAGGAATACCACTGATATTAATCTTCATACGCATAATTGTATATTTTTATAGTAAAGGGCATCCGTTTCAATTTCCCTTTTTCTGCAGCAGTGAAAACTAACTACAATAATCACGCCATAAGACCCAAAGCAGATAAAGAGTAGGAAATCTGTTCTCTTGTATTCAAACATGACATGAAACAAAAATAATAAGTATTATTATTATTATTATTATCATTATAAAATTACTAATGCTAATAAGTATTAGTATTTTCATTATTCACAAAAAAGCATGTATAAAATATTGTAAAATTTATATAATAATAATAATAATAATA
>RJVU01015592.1:1837102-1849724 GCA_003731715.1 Anabarilius grahami | reverse complement strand
AATGACTTTATTCTCGTAATTTAATTACTTTATTCTCAACATTTTATCTCGACTTTTTTCTCGAAATTTAACGAGTTTGTTCTCGTAATTTAATGACTTTTTTCTCGTAATTAAACGAGTTTATTCTCACCATTTTATCTCGACTTTTTTCTTGAAATTTAACGAAGTTTTTTCTCGTAATTTAACGAGTTTATTCACAACATTTTATCTCGACTTTTTTCTCGTAATTTAACGAGTTTAATCTCGAGATGGCTTTATTTTTTATTATTGCTTGGCCCTAATCCTCTTCCGTAGTTTTTTCTCGTAATTTAACAACTTTAATCTCGAGAATGGTTTTATTTTTTATTATTGCTTGGCCCTAGTCCTCTTCCGTATTAAATAAATCATTAATTTAAGAAAAATATTTGCCACATGCCAGTGTTTTAATTAACTAAAATATTAAACAATTATTTTCCTTAATTGAAATAAAGCTAAAGTGTAATATAAAATATAAATATTAGATGGAAAAATGTAACTTTAAAAAAAAAAAAAANAAAAAAAAAAAATGACAGAAGCACAAAATTACTAAACCTTAAACTAAAAAAAAAATAAAACTGAACATATAAAAATAAAATCTAATACAAAATAATAAACAGTATATAAATAATACTAATTACACTGCCACAAATAAAAACTGAAAATATAAAAAAGCTCATTTAAAATATGAATAAATAATACTAAAATAACACTGCCATTATTTCAGTATTATTTATATATTGTGTTATTTTAGTATTATTTAAATATTATTTATTAATATTTTTAACAACTTACAAGAGTTCTGACTTCTTAAAACCTACATAGGCCTACATCTTACTAGCAGAACTGCGCTCGTAAAGCCAATTGGTTGGTTAGTTACAATTCCGCACACACATTTCCTACAAAGTAATTTACAGTGTATTAATTGCAAGCACAGTCCCTCAGGAGCAGTCTTGGGTTAAGCGTTTCCTCAGGACACAGTCATGATCGAGCTGGATCATGAACTTGGTAACTTAGTGACTCTCTTGGTCTGCTTGGATTGTACCTGCAATCCTTGTGTTAGCAACGAACCTCCTAAACCATTAGTCTGCACCCCCGAAACCTGTCTGAAATTGAGTAGGACACCTAAGGGTGAAAAATCTTTTTCCAAGCCGTAACAGATGCTGCTTTGAAATCTCCATGTCGCAATTATTGTTCACCTGTCAACACCAAGTCAAGCCATAAATCATCTTTGTAATTATCAATTGATTAAAAAAAGCTATCTGACGGAGAAAGCGGCTCGCAGGCCTAATACATCAATTTTAATGACATTTCTTAATCCAAAAGACTTGGCAATCACCAGAGACCAATTACAGGCCATGAGATAGAGGCAAACCGTTAATAACAAGAGTTAGCCTGTTTCGCATCAGCATCATCTTGAAAAAGGGCTTGCAGGGGTTCATTTAAAATTGACTGGTAATCCACAAGCATTACGTTACACTGAATCTAAGGGTGTGTTCACACTTGTAATTTCTCTTGGTTCTTTTGGTCCAGATCGGAAAAAGATAATAATACATTTAGTCCTGGTTCGCTTAGCATTCTCATTGTCATTAACAGGGAGTCGGTCCTTCCTAACAGCTTCCACTTAAAGGATTAGTTCACTTTAAAATGAAAATTACCCCATGATTTACTCACACTCAAGCCATCCTATAGGTGTATATGACTTTCTTCTTTCAGATGAACACAATCGGAGTTATATTAATAAACACCCTGATGCTCCCAAGCTTTATAATAGCAGTGAACGGAAACCACCTGTTTGAAGCTCAAAAGTGCATCCATCCATCATAAACATACTCCACACAGCTCTTGGGGGTTAATAAAGGCCTTCTGAAGCGAAGCGATGCATTTGAGTAAGAAAAATATCCATATTTAACACATTATAAAGTAAAATAACTAATGGTATTACGCTACGTCCTATGTTATACATCGCCTATTTTGTGCTTTTATTAATATAACTCAGATTGTATTTGTCTGAAAGAAGATAGTCATATACACCTAGGATGGCTTAAGGGTGACTAAATCATGGGGTAATTTTCATTTTAAAGTGAACTAATTCTTTAAGACCAAACCTAAAGATACAAAACAAAAAATGGCTATAATGACGCATATTTTGCGAAGGAACTTACCGAACATCCAAAACAAAGCTGTTTGCTGATCTAAAAGCTCTCATTGTATGTGTGTACATATGATGATATTTTTATCAGCTGAGAACTCATAAAGAGCTTTTAAAATGTGTAAAGGATTCAAAACAGCACCAGGAATTCCTCTGTTTCACACAAACAAAGATCTGCTGCAAGGAGGAGACTGCGTTTCTGACGCCTGTACCGAACTGTGATCCGCAACGAAGCTCCTATGACGAAAAAAAATAGGTATGTTCGAGCATTCTGTCCTTTTTAGGGTCGAATCTCGTGACATCACATCCTGTTTTTGGTTCATTTTAATGTCGTTGGTCCATGTTGCGTTCATATTTCAGTCGAACCACACCAGACTTTTTGAAAGCGGACCGAAACCATCGTTTCAGGGGTTTGGTGCGCACCGGGATTCAGATGGCATGGCAGCATTCACTCTGAACCTCACTAAAGCCACGTTTCCACTGAAATTACCTGGAGTAATCTGTCCCAGGAACTTTTTTTTTCCCCAGACCTGTTCTGCATAAGACCTTCGTTCAAATTCGGAACACAAATTAAGGTATTTTTGATAAAATCCTAGAGCTCTCTGACTCCTCCATAGACAGCAATTTAACCACCACTGTCAAGGCCCAGAAAGGTACTAAAGACTTCGTTAAAATAGTCCATGTGACTACAGTGGTTCAACCTTAAATTTTATGAAGTGACGAGAATACTTTTTGTGCGCAAAAACGAAACAAAAATAACTTTATTCAACAATTTATTTTCAGTCAGTCAGTCTCCCAAGCAGTTGACGCAGTGAACACAATGCAGGCTTCTGTGTTTACGCCGAAATGCCGGCTCATTATTGGTCGACGCTGTTCACGTGAGCAGCACGACGCATGCCTGATGCTGACACAGGAGACGGACAATAATGAGTTGCTGTTCTGACGTAAACAGCTCTCAGATTTCATCCAAGATATCTTAATTTGTGTTCCGAAGATGAACGAAGGTCTTATGGGTCTGGAACGACATGAGGGTGAATAATTAATGAAAGAATTTTCATTTTTGGGTGAACTAACCCTTTAATAAAGCCTGAACCTCGTCGTCGGTTCATCGTCATATTTTTTAAGTCCATTGTTGATTCGAAGAGCTAACTCTTACTCTTACGCACCGCAACAGACTTTTAAAAATGGTGGTTGAAATAAAATACTGCGTGAACTCAACCAGAGTCCTGCACGGGTCCATTTTTGGAGACCCGCCCCCGCCCGTACCCGCAAAGTTCAGCACCAGATCCGACCCGTCACCCGTGATAATATCAAAATTAAATCCGCACCCGCCCAGACCCGTTAATATTTGGCCCGTTACCCGACCCGTGCCCGCGATAAATCACACATGCTAAAATCATTCCAATTAAAGTGCTTTATTTTTTAAAAGTTAAAGTTCTTAACTTTAAAAAAATTCTTAAAATTCTTTAAAGTGAATTTCGTTTTGTATTAATCAATATTTCATCAACCAATTGCTTGTATTTAATAAATAAGAAGTAAATATAGCAGACAATAGATGATCACGACACGGAGGCGCTGGGGAGAACTGGAGCTCGTTTCATAAATGAACTAAAACTCAGCGTATAAGGTAACTTAGCCTACTTGCCTCACAGACCTGAGGAATATATCTATATCGGAATGTCTACTTTTAAACAGAGCAATTCAAAACGAAAGAAAACAGACTGCTCTCTGCTTATGTAATCCGAAAGAAATGTGCATTTCTCTCAGGCGCGTTCACTACTGCGAAGATCGCGAGTCAGCATCGTCAACTTCATCTTTGCAGCCACTGACACCGAAAACACTTGTTTACTAATAAACAATTAACATGTCTCCTTGCTATATTTTACATAATCATAATCATTAGGCTACTTTTTTGCCGGTTCTTTGTGACAGCTTTTAGGTGCTTTATTGGCAGCGCGACCCTTACATGTTAGCCTACATGAACTCATCACGACCGCATCAGCACAGAAAACATGGAGATGCAACGCTCGCCCCAACTAGGCTATGAGAAGCATCAACAAAAGTCGCACTGTCGCAGTGGTGGTGACGTGATGGGTCAAATGTCATATCGTTGTTGCGTATAATGGTAATTTAGACAAATATTGCGCATATTTTTCATCCGCGTTACTACCCGCCCGCAAGGAGTTAATTATCCGCCCGCATCCCCGCCCGTGAATTTTAGGAATGTCACAATCCACCCGTTTTATCCACTTTTATGCGGGTATCCGCGGGTGCCCGCGGGTACCCGACCGTTGCAGGACTCTGAACTCAACCAATGTTGCAGCACTCGAGTCCCACCCCCGAAAGTTCCTGAACTTTGAAAAAAGTACTACCTCGTGAGCAAGGACTTTCTGGGGGAAATTTTTACCTGGAATTTCATTTATACCCTGGTCCCTGCAGTCAAAACACACAGAGTACCACCCCAAAGTCCCTAGCTCCTGGGGAAAGTTCCTGCGGTGGAAACATGGCTTAACAGAGCATATATTGTTTATTGAAATATTCAATAAACACCTTAAGGGCAAAACTAAATTAGGAGACTTTTTAAAACACTAGATTTGTTTGGACTCAATAAAATGACAAAATATTACCCAACTGTCCCTAGATACACTTCATAGCCAAGAGTATCCAGACACCCACTTCTAATTAACAGGTTTTGTTAAGCCGATTAATTACAGTAAAGCCAAATCTTAATGCTACGGCATACAATGACATTCTGTGGTAACCATTTGGAGAAGGTCCATTTATGTCCCCTGAGCACAGTGCGAGGTCCATACAGAAATAGTTTATTGACTCTGTTGGGGGGGTAATCTTGACTTACCCGCACAAAGCCCAGACCTGAACCCCACTGAACACATTTGGGATGAATGGGAACTCTGACTGTGAGCCAGACCTCATCGCCCGACATCAATGCCTGATGCTCTTGTGTCTGAATACGAGCAAATCCCAGCAGTCATGTTCCATTGGAAAGTTTTCCCAGAGGGAGTGGAAGCTGTTAGGAAGGACCGACTCCCTGTTATTGCCAGTGGGTTTGAAATTAAACCCTCAAGTATATACATACTGTTGCCCATTTAGTATGTATGTATTTCCACAAAAATATTAAGCAGTACATGTGTTCTCAGCAAAGATAATAATAATAATAAGAAGAAGAAGAAGAAATGTTTCTTGAGCAGCAAATCAGTATATTAGAATGATTTCTGAAGGATCATGTGAAACTGAAGACTGGATTAATGATGCTGAAAATTCAGCTTTGCATCACAGGAATAAATTGCAATATAAAATATATCAAAGTAGAAAATAGGTATTTTAAATTATAATATTATTTCACAATATTACTTCCTACTGTATTTATAATCATATAAATACAGCCTTGGTAAGGGACTTCTTTAAAAGAAAAATTATAAAATCTTACCGACCCCAATTTACATATATAATATAATATGATATAATATAATAATCAGCTGGTGTGTTGGTGATTTTTTGTGCAGATCAATGTCCAGTGATGTTTCACAAACACTAGGGCTGCAAGATTTATCGAAATATCGCAAATGTAAATATCGCGATATGCATATCACAACAGCTATCTGAACGATTTTTTCTTGTTTACATAAAATTTGAAATGACATTGTCAGATTTGTGACATTACTTCATGCTAAAACACTGCTGTTCACTTTCAGAAGTTGTAGTGATGCTTTGTTTTCCCAGAAAGAATTTGAAATATATATATTTGTTATATAATTTTCAATTTTTAAACATATTTCAATATAATTTAAATTGAAGCTGCAGTCCATAACTTTTTTGGTTAAAAATTATCCAAAATAAATTTTTGAGCAAGTACATAACCAGCCAGTGTTCAAAACTCTCTCCTTACCTTAGCCCGATTCACAACGGTAAGCTTGTAATAATGTTTTCTAATTCGAGTGGTACTGGTAGGCTTCAGTGAAATTTCAAGCATAACATTAACAATTTGAGAAACAAAGTATAACAATAATAATAATTTACACGGTTTGATGTGATATGAGCTAAGCAATCATTAGATTTAATCACCACTGGTAGCGCGATTTATTGTAATACTATTTTTTCTCAGTTGGTCAGAACAAAAGTGGCAGATTTATTACTTGTACAGATGACATTTTCCGGTGACAATTCTTATTTTGGAATACTTCCAAGACTACAATCTGTGAATACTGTACTTCGGAATCACCGGTGAGGTGACCAACCACACATTCTCCTCAAAAACTGTATTTTCTTTCTTACTTTGCAATCCAACTGCTATTTTTCTTAAATGAGACCGCCTCAATGGCGTATGCAGCCTTCAAATGTGACCTCCAGAGGACGCAGCCTTCGAAATGAGACGCAGCTGATAATTCTGCAAATAACTGCAATTGCAGGTTTCAAACAGAGATGGCGACAAAGAGGCAAAACTTACAGACTGCAACTTTAAATTGATTTTACACACTTTACACGCATTATCATGTCGCATATCGAATTAAGATACCGCATATCGCATTTTTCTACAATATCGTGCAGCCCTAACAAAGACAGTGTCACTTCTTAATCTTCATTTCAAACAAAGCACACTTTTCAAGCAAAATATTAAAAAAAATAAAAAAGGTTTTAAATGATAAATTGGTACCATTACGATACCGTAGATAAAATTACCATTTCAAACAAGCACACTTTTCAAGCAAAATATTAAAAAAAAAAAAAAAAAAAAATTAAAAAAGGGTTTTAACTGATAAATTGGTACCATTACGGTACCATAGATAAAAGTGCCATTTTATAATTTAAAACCTTTTTTAATATTATGCTTGAAAAGTGTGCTTGTGCTGACCTTTAATAAATGTCATTATTTTGTTTGATATCTAATGCAAAGAGATTCTCATATTTTAATTTGTACCATAAATCCAAACAGTTTTTGTGGCAACTGATTACATTTTGCTTTGTATAATTATCAACAATCTTTTGATAAAGGCTTTTCCTGTGTCTTGGTTCTGAATTTCTCTTTCCTTTGAACCTTGGCATCACACAGGAGAGAAAATTATACCACTTTCACATCACGCACGTTAGAGAACAGCTACTGCTGCCCGAATTCAGCCGAGGTTTCTACAGCGCAGCGGAAGTAAAAATTTCTACTGCACACAATCTCAAAGCAACTAATAACAGTGGACATTTGTTCATTTTTTCTTCATAAATGTGCTCCCTGGCAGCTGCATTTCTTCTAAATGAAGGCTGCAACATGTAATTTCCTAAACCGTATTATTCAAATACAGCATGACAGTGGCAGTTCCACCCCCAAAATGAGGTCCCTACCCGAATCATCACACTTTCTCCAATTGTGCTTCTCTCCAACTGCGCTACTAATTTTTACTGAACTACATTTGGGAGGCACAAATTGTCTGTGACACTTCCAAATTTATCATCAACGTTAATAGCGTGCTGCATAATCCGCTTGGTACAAAAGGAAATCAGAGCAAAGTACCATGATCAAATTATTCAATTGTGAAAAGGGTCATAAATACTAGTTGTAAACAGGAACAAATGTACTATCTGCAATTTGAAGAAGCAGTTCAGCACTATGAGCTAGTTAGCAAGAGCCCAGCAGTCATGATACCATCTGCACTCTTAGGAGAAAAGGTTCAGAACCTTAAAGGGTTCTGTCAGGCGCTAGTTTTAATTAGAGATGCACCGATGTATCAGCCAATAATAGGTATCGGTATTGTATAAAGCTTTCCTGTAGCTCAGTGGTTAGAGCGTGGCACTAGCAATGCCAAGGTCATGGGTTCGATCCCAGGGACTGCACATACTCAGATACAAATGTATAGTATAATGCAATGTAAGTCGCTTTGGATAAAAGCGTCAGCCAAATGCATAAATGTAAATGTATAAAAACAGCTGATTATTTGGGCCGATTATATCCTGTCAATCAAAAGGGTGCAGAAAAATGTGTCAGACTGCAACTCATATGGTATGAGCTGCAGTCTGACACGTTTTTCTGCACTTTTTTTGTAAAGAAAATCTCTCGTGTTGAATCAGGGCAAGTTAACGCGACAATAACGCAAAATAGCTACATAAAAAGCAAGCTCTATTTGACCCTATGAATCACCCGTAGTTCAAACCAGAGTTGCCAGGTCCGCTGTTTTTCCCTACACCACCAAACATTATTTGTAGCGCAAGTGTAATGGCAGTGACGTCGGTGCCCGCCATTCAAAGCTCCTTCCCTACGTACTGCCAGAGCCGGAGCGTTAGCATTAGCCGTTACGCTTTTTTGGCTAAAGGTTGCAGGCTTGCCTTCCAGTGGGGCTTTGGCTGTAGCACCTCAGGTCAAGCTTTAGCACGGAACGCGAGTCTTCCACTTTAATACAAATGATATATCTCAAAAAACATGTATGAATATCAGAAGGTATGTTGAAAGATACAGTACAACTTACCAAAATCCGAATCATGTCTCATGTTATCACTCAATCTGTGTTTCAACCACGGAAAGACATCAATAAAACAGGTTGTGAACAATGCATTTACCTCAGAATGGTTAGCCGATGTTCACAGTTCGTTAGTTAGCTATAAAAATAGCTTATTTACTGTTAATTATATGTATGTTTGAATAAATTTGCCATTAAGACAAGTGCTTATGAAAACTACCTTATGTGCAACTGAGTTTCAGTTTTTATTTGACTGTAAATTATATTATATTATATATTATATATTTATTTATTTGACTTTATTATTATATAACTCTATTGTTAATTGTAACCTCTAATATTATAGTGTACCAAATTAAAGGGTTCCCTGTATATTTTGCAGCATTATTTGGGAGAGATTTTTCTTAAGAAAAATAAAACTACAGTAGTCAACATTTTAAGTGGATCAGAAAAGTTCATCAAGTTGTCAACACTTGGACAACTTTGATGAAAGGTTTTGATCCACTTTAAATGTTGACTACTGTATAATGGTATCGGCAGATAATATGAATAATCAGCTATCGGTATCGGCTGAAATTAGTATCGCTGCATCTCTAGTTTTAATTAATTGTTTTAATTGTTTCTCATTTTGATTACATTTAATGATTTAAACAGCTTGTAAAAACTAGAAAAATTTGAAATAACCATTAAAAATGAAAGTATTATACGATCATTTAAGACATTTCTCCTTTAAAATAGAGATAAATACACTAGGGTTCTTTATAGAACCCCACTGAACCTTGTTTTCTAAGAGTCCAGTTACAGAAGTTCATGTTATTAGAGGTAACAGGGAATAGGAACACCTCATAGCGACCTCCAGCATCAGTGTGAACATGGCGCAATGTAAACGTTTGACTCGTCTCTGCCCCTAAAACAAACCGCTGCACTCCAACTAAACTTTCAAAAAAAATAGAAACCGCCTGAAGCAAATAATTCCATCACTGGATAAATGGATATCAGAGACATGAATACGATTACATCCCTTCTGAGGTGATCTGATTGCTTTTGATGAAAGCGATGAAGAGTCTTTAATGACACGTCTGTAGCTGTATGATTGAGTCAGAAACCCTCATTCCTGTAATCATTTCCCTTGGTGCACCCTGATGATTATACAAAAAACCATGCAGAAACTGATAGATTGGTTTTTATGTAGGACAACATGAAACAACATTTGCAATGTATTTAAAGGGATTCTTCGGCTAAAAATGAAAATTCTGCTATATTTTACTCACCATGTGACTTTCTTTCTTCCATAGAACAAAAAGTAAGATGTTTCACAGAATGTCCACGCTGCTCTTTTTCATACAGTATGAATGAATGGAGACTGGGGCTTTCAAACTACAAAATGGACAAAAAAAGCACCGTAAAATTATCCACAAAAAGTCTGTAAACTTATGGAATAGTCCGCAAGAGTTGTGCAGTATATTCAAAGTCACTATCTAAGGTTTAAGATGGCGGATTTTCAGTAAATAATTACTTAAATCTCACAAAAAGCTATCATACTGTTAGGGCTGTCGCGGTTAAGGAATTTCCCTCGCGGTATTTTTGAGTGGCTCAATAGCGTGATATGCGGTATTACCGCCAAATATTATATATATAATCTGTGTAACGAGGTCATATTCGAAACAGGAAGTGAGGAAGAGAATGTCAAAATAAGGGTCTACATTACAGAACATAAACCTGACAATAAGATCGTAGGGCTTTTGTTATATGTAAAATACTTACTTCCGATCCTAGAATCTGACTAAACAAGAGACTTTCTGCTGATATTTCATGAGTATAAGCAGAACTACTCATCTCTGCGCGTTCTAGACGGGCTGTCAGTCAGTACAGTTACATTGTTGCGCCACAAGGTCTTTGAGTCTTTAAACCGTTCATTCAACAACACGTTCAAAAATGCTGATTCATTCAAAGAGAGATGTACTGAAACAAGCTGTTGAAATCATTTTAACTTTGAGCACCACTTTATAAGCCTCAGCTGACTAGTAATCGATGCTAAGGCAGAGATTTCGCTATCCTTGGACACAGCCTTTTTTCATGAATATATATATGTCTCGGCCTGAAGGACAGGTAATTGCACGTGCTCAGTCGATCTCTCTCACATTGACTGTCTGTTTAGGCTTGTTTAGTGCAAATCTACGGAGCCTCTGTACAAATCACCAAGGTACACATTATGCTATCATTATTAACTAATTTAATATTTAGTACACACGCATGAAGTGTAAAACGAGAAGGACATAATCTTTCAAAAAATAACTTCCAAATATCGAGGTTGCTGCAGTTTTTGCAGTCCTCTGCGGTTGGCTCGTCAATAGCGCGGTATTGCGATATTGCGATTATCGCGACAGCCCTACATACTGTACATTACTGTTCAAAAGTTTGCGACCAGTAAGATTGTTTTGAAAGATGTTTGTGAAACAAGTCTCTTAAACTCACAAAGACTGCATTTATTTGATCAAAAATATAGTAAAACAGTAAAATAGTTTTAAAAAAGTGTTACAGAAAATGACAAAAAAACACCATAAAAAGTATCCAATAAGTCCATAAAGTCATGTAATAGTCCACAAGAAAGGTGCAGTATATTCAAAGATTTCTGAAGCCATATGATCACTTTACTAAACTAAGATTTGAGTGCTACGGTGGATTCTACCCTCACATAAAGTTATCATGTTGACATCAGAAGAATGGCTTTTTGAAGAGCAACAGTGTGAATCAATTTCCACATTTGCATAGTAAAGAGTCACTTGGACATTTTACAAAACAAATCATTTTGTGTGCCAAAGAACAAAGAAAATATACAGTTTTGGAACAACATCAGAGTGAGTAAATGAGGACAACATTTTCATATCTGGTTGAACTAACCCTTTTGAACTCCTGAAAGTGTCTCTTCAAGCCACAGAGAGATACAAAATAATGTCAATTATGGTGAATAATGAAAAACTTGCCTATTTACAATTTTATACAACTTTCATTCTAAAAATAGTCACACACTGATAGCCACATGGCAAGTCCCTTTAAGGCAAGTCCAGTTCACTCAGCTTCATAATTACATCATTTGTAACCACGACGGGACAGCAGGTTTAGAGAGCTTTAGTTAACGGTGGAAGCTAAACTGGTTCATATTAAACCATATGTTAATGGCCATGATGACCCCAGAGGGGCAGTATTTAGTGGCTAGTTTTCCAGCTAAGGCAGAATGGTCCGCTGAGGCCAAGTGCATCTAGGAAAATCATAAATCATCTGCGCAGTTTTACACCTGAACTCTCTCTAATGCCCTAGATAGAGCCGCTATCCTTGAAGGCAGATTCAATTATTTACCCAGCAAATAAATTATTACATAATGCCCCAGCACGCACTGTCCCAGAGTACCGCATACTTCCCAGCGATGTCTGACAGTTTGTTTCCATCTGAAACATTTAGAGAGAAGAAATTAAACTCGATAATAGGTACGTGATGGAATGAAAACAGAGGATGTAATGTTGATAAGTCTAATAATACGGCGAGGACAGGGAGCGTGTTGAAGATCTGATGAAACAAGAAGCTGTGGGGTGTGAGAGGGATTTCAGAGCGGCCCGCTTAACCTACACCCTGCTGGGTATCAGTGGTGCTGGGAGGGGCTCCGTGTTACGCCTGGAGATTACAGGCTCTGATAAGCACTACATTCACTGGTCATTAAGCCAATGTACAACTGCTTTAATTCACCCAAGTGAGTCTATTTTTAAGCAAACACAGTTCTGATTTTGCCATGACGTCATGGGTCTCAATCTAGGGAATGAGTTCGCGTTTTTAGGACCAAAACTCAATAGGAAAAAAAAATGGACCTCAGTTATATCTTTAATAAGTGTCTGTTGGTTATGGTTCATAGTGCATCCTAATCTAAAGAAAAATCTTTCAGTCAAAAAAAGATTTTTTTAGCATGACAAACTATATACTACCCAACTAACTAACTAAAAAAAAA
>RJVU01015592.1:1821956-1836622 GCA_003731715.1 Anabarilius grahami | reverse complement strand
GTAATTAAATTAGTAATTAATTTCTTTTAGAAATTATTTTCTAAAAGAAAAGAAAAAAAACAAGAAAACACAATAGGCAAAATACATATTTTACAAAATTAAACTTAAAGTGCAACAGTTTTCATAATCTTTCATAAAAATTGAATGGGTCAGGTCCCTCTGATGTAAGTCTATGGGATTTTTTCATCCACTTGGCAAAAATAGCAATTCAGATTGCCTAGAAAAGATACAGCACATCTCTTCTCAACAAACTACACAATTTGAGGCATTATTCATGTCCGTAGATCAAGCGCTGTGGGACCATGCCAAGTTTTATACTTAAGAGTTAGTTTGTTCAAATCCCTAACACTTATGAGCAATAGCAACCATTACTAAGCAAACACAACTTGTATCAAATCCCAAAGGATACGATGAATTCCCACGCAACATTATTTCCCATTAAATATGACTTTCCTTCAAAAATGTCACATCACAGACGTTAAATGCATTGCCACTTTTAAATGAAAATGCAAATGCTGTTTCACGCAGTCGCTAATGTCTATGAATGTAAAATTTGATTTCAGAGTTCATCAGGGATCTGCCGCTGTTAAAAGCACTTTAAAATCACCAATGCAACACGACCACGCTGAGTTTTCAGGCAAAATCCAGTTTCAAAACAGATGGAGAGAGAAAAGCTCTGAAAAGCTACAGCGTGGTGCGCTCAGAGCGGCGGGGGCTGAAGGTGACAGCTTGCGCAGGGTATGGATAGCGGACAACAGTCTCTAATGGCTCGTACGGCCTCTTAAGAGCTCAGAAACTGTGCAGTTCGCTCAAGGCCCTTTGCCCTCTACATTAGCAAGTATATTACTCCATTTGCTTTGGCTCTGAGCTGAATATTCCGCATACTAATTCTAATCGCAGACTCTGACATTCACTCAGCCATGGATTCCCAACTGGCTTAAGTCCACAAATTATGAGGCAGTCTAACGTGGTCTCTCGCTAATTTGACCTCTCTGTGCAGCCCAGCTGAGGTATTGCATTTGTCTTGTCAGCAGTTAGAGTTTGGTTTCCATCTCATCTGTTGGTTTTAGCCCGGTTAGGGCTGCCAGAGCATCCTCATGGGTTCAGTCTATATATGGCCTCAGAGTGCCAAGAGTCCTGCTGCATATTTACACGCTCCTGCAGCTCTCCATTCACCCACAGTGCCAAGGTTCACACATGGCATCAATGGTATCAAGCTAGACTTTTCTAGTTGTAACTGACTGAATCAATTGGTTCAGATTTTTTTTGTGCTCAATTTCTGAAGCACTTAAGGGGGCACGTGTCACCTCAGACCTTTTTTAAATGCAACTCTAAAAGCCACAAAAAGGTTGCAATATTATTTAGTACAAGAAAGGAAAGTCTAAACTTTCTCTACTGTGGCAGAACTTATTCACGTGTGTGTGTGTGTGTGTGTGTGTGTGCGCGCGTTTTTGTGACATATCAGGACACAAATGTGTATAATGACATGGGTATTACATAGGTATTACAAGGAGAGGGTGACTTATGAGGACATTTCCCAATGTCCCCACTTTTCAAAAGGCTTATAAATCATACAGAATGAGTTTTTGTGAGAAAGTAAAAGTGTGCACAGTTTCCTGTGATGGTTAGGTTTAGGGGTAGGGGTAGTGTACACTCTAAAAAATGCTGGGTTAAAAACAACCCAAGTTGGGTTGAAAATGGACAAACCCAGCGATTGGGTTGTTTTGACCCAGCAGTTGGGTTAAATGTTTGCCCAACCTGCTGGGTAGTTTTATTTAACCCAACAATTGTTTACCAATTACTATATGTCTGGCTTAAAATGAACCCAAAATAGGTTGGAAATTAAAAATCTGACTCATAATTACTAGAGGCAACAATAATAATCAAAAAGATGAGCATTTATTAATAAGCAATTTTATAAATGTTTATTGTTGAAATATATTATTCAAAAAAGTATTAATAAATGTTTGTTTATTAAACATATTAATAAATGTTAATTTCCAACATATTTCGGGTTCATTTTAAGCAAGAAATAATTTTAGACAGTAATTTTTAAACAATATTTGGGTTAAATAAAACTACCCAGCAGGTTGGGCAAACATTTAACCCAGCCGCTGGGTTAAAACAACCCAATCGCTGGGTTTGTCCATTTTCAACCCAACTTGGGTTGTTTTTAACCCAGCATTTTTTAGAGTGTAGGGGGATAGAAAATACGGTTTGTACAGTATAAAAACCATTACGCCTATGGAATGTCCCCACAATTCACAAAAACGAACGTGTGTGTGTGTGTGTTTTCAGCATCATTACTCCAGTCTTCAATGTCAAATGATCCAGAAATCATTCTATTATGCTGATTTGCTGCCTAAGACACTTTATTGAAAACAGTTGTGGAAATTGTGTTTTGTAACAATCTTTTTGTCACTTTTGATCATTTTAATGCATCCTTGCTGAATAAAAGTATTATTTAGTTTCAAAAGAAATTTTACTGACACCAAACTTGTGTATGTTACCACAATGAATGTAAACTGTACCACTAGAGCAACACATTGTGGAAAATATTCAAAAGTGAAAAAGTGTTAAAATGGTTTCAAATTTTGCCATTTGTGTCGCTCTCCAAAAATAATGTGAATAAATAAACAGTACTGGGTAGATTTACTTACAAATTCCATTACTGATTTCAAATTACATGATGAAAATTGGAATTAGTTACAAAATCTATTACTTCCACATTTTAGGTAATATAATCGGACTACTTTTTGATTACTTTTGACCTAACTCGTTTATCACATTGATTTGAATAGGATAATCTTGTACCATATTGACATAAAAATAATATACAGAGAAAGAAAATATATTCCATTTCTTGTTTTGAACAACATGAAGTTGATTAAACATTACATATTACGTTTATAAAGCTATTAATGTAATCATAACAATGTAAAATTAAAATAAATTATTTTAAAATAAAAACACTACAACACAAAAATAAAACAAAAACACCATTGTGCCATTGTGTGAAAAACATGTAATCATTTGATCAATAAAAAGTAACTGTAATCTGATTATGAGCATTTTAAAACATAACATAATCTATGTACAGTGCTTAATATTTGGAATCTATACATAATCCAGATTACATATAATCAGAGATTTATCCAGCACTGTAAATAAATAAATATAAAAGTGCATGATAGCTCAAAAAAAAACAAAAAAACACTGGTATCTTAATATGCCCCTATTATGTTTTTCCGAATATTTCCTTTCATGCAGTGTGTAATATAGCTATTTGTGAATGTAAAAGGTTTTAAAGATCAAAGTGCACAACAAAGTTATTGTCTCCAAAAAGAAATAATAGATTCTGAACGGCTGAAACATCAGCAGTCGTCAGCAATTCCAGCCTCACTTCCTGTTACATGTAACAAATTTGCATAATGCCAGTTTATGGTTTTCATTGGCTGCATGCAAACAACATCTACTTTGACCTGCCTTCAAAAAGTAGTTGTAGCTGAGGCCTGGAAGAGTTTGGTTCATGTTGTCGACCTGTTGAGAATGTTGAGAAGACGATATTTCGGCATTACGAATCCATTTTGCTGCACTTGAAAAGGATGTGGACTCGTGCTGGAACTAGAATTGATACGGAAAAAAAACGCCATCGTCTTCGTTACTGATGGTTTCACTGACCCTGCATCCAGATGTCTATACTATCCATCCTAAACAGTAAGTGAGATTACTGTAGTGTGTCCCCAAAGCATAGTATGTTGAAAAGAGTACGGCAGAAGTCCCCGGATTATCTACTATTTCCGGTAGATTTTCAAAGTGTGGATCCGTGCGCACTATAAAGGCTAATATTGCTCACAACCATTGCATGTTGGACAAGGATTCGGTTCAGAACTACAAACATGAGTAAAAAAGATGCCGGATATGCACGACCGATGGTGAGAGGTTTAAATAAACGTTTCAGTGACTAATAATCAAAATTTTACATGTAAAAATATTTATTTAATGTTTCATTTGCAATACTAATGTGGACTTTTATAAAGGTCCATTTGCCCATTAACTTTTAAAAGCATCATGCATTAATATGAGGCAGATCAACGCGCTCCTGCATTTCTCTCCGATACGGTAGGAAATGAAATGAAATGAAGAGGATTTTAACTGTGAAAATATGATTGACAGAGGGCAACCGTTAAGGACGCAATTGTATGACATGATAGTATGTCCCAAAGCTTGTCTACTTTTTTGCTACACACTCAAAAGCATGTACTTTTTCCTCACAAAAAGAGTACATACTTTTAGGGCATAGAATAAGTAGGCGAATTAGGATGCAGCATGAGTATCAAGTGCCGAAGAAGCGTTTCTGACACATGCTGTAAGCGGTAGACCCAATCACAATAGACTGGGTCATCTGACCAATCAGAGCAGAGTAGGCTTGCAAAAAGGAGGGGTTTAGAGAAAATCTCAGAATGAACTGTTTTCAGACTCTTTGAGAAATGAAGTGATGTGCAATGTATATTATGAGAAAATTAAAGACCTTGAATTCATGTTGTAGGAGACATTTAAAACAAAATTAGGAACCTTTAAAATAGCATAATAGGGGCACTTTAAAGAAACATTCTGATTGGCTTAAAAAAAGCACAAGCTGCTCTCTTGATTTTTTTTTTCATTTATAGAGTGTAAAGCTGTGAGAGAGAAAGGTGCGATTCTCAGGACACCATTTCAATGAAATCTGTCAGCTAGTAGGGACATTTTACACATTTATGACCTTTCCCCCATAGCAGAAAAACCATTTAATATGTTTACATGACCTCGCATGTCGTTGACTTAATAAGGTTCAATATCACGGATCCAAACTCGCTGATTAGGCAACCTACAAAAACAACTTTCTCCTCCTTTTCCTTCTGCGGCACCGTAACTGGCCATCAAACTCAACAACATTTGCATCTAGTCATTTATTTGACTAACACATTTGTCATTTGGTTTAGCGGGCATTAGCAAATTTGAGACAAAACATTCAATGCAGACAGGTAATTTATCAAAGCACAAACAACACCTCAAGCCCAACTAATTAATAAAGATTTCGCCTTGGCAGCGCAAGACGAAAATAACGTGACGAATGACATACATGACAGATGTCGCCTACAATACTGCAGCCGTGAAATTGACGCAGACTACATCTTCTAAATTAGGAACTGCTTTCATTACTTGAGCACAATTCACAACCTTAAATAGACCGATGATATACAAAGAACAAAATCAAACACTGCTCTCAAGTCTGTACAATGTTTGGCATAAACACAGCAAATGTCACATCAATATCAACCACTGCATGCTTATTTTTATATTATGAACATGGATGAACTGCTGCCCAGATTGTTTTATATAAACATTAACCTACATTTTCCAGGCAGTTCGCCTAAGGTCACAAGAGATAATGCATCACAGAAGACAGCCACGCTAAAAGATGTGGGAAATTATGCAACGAAGCACCAGGTGATCTGTCCTCGGCTCTCAAGAAATCAAGCATTCGTGCACTCAATCCCAAATTTAATCCACTGAGCTTTATAACCGTAACCTCACCTGCATCAGCCTTCTAGACTCATAACAACATACCCAGAAGGTATCCCCATCCTGAAAATAATAAAACCGTCTTGCTTTCTAAAAAGAAATTCTCTTTTTTTTGTCATCTCAGTCTTTAGAAAGCTGCGGAAATCCATCCCTGCTCAAATATTCTACTATTCTGAAAACACATTATATGAAAAACCTCTTATTCTTTGTTCTTCCTTTTGTACTTGGTTTCAAAACATATTGATTTTTGACCGGAGAGGGATGGACTAATATGACCAGCGCCACAACACTCCCTCAGAACGGTGCAAAAGTGGACCAACCAGTCCAACCTTGAAAGCATTCACTTATATTTCTCCAATCATACGTACTACTGGAAGTGTCAAAACATTGAGGAGATGTGTGCGTGTGCAACTGCTCAGCCCCGTTCCAGAGCGTCCGAACTGTAAGCCTTTAATCCGGGGCATGTTCTAAGCTGCTACCTGATACATTTGCCAATGTTATCAATGTCTGCGTCTGCGAACATGACAGCACTGCTATTCCACCGAGAGCCACGGCTGTTGCGACGGAATCTGCACTTCTGCGTGTGCAAGAGAACACATGCATGGCATGACACGGATTATCCCGACGGCACATGGGAAAACGACGCAGTGGAGTGTTATGTGTGTAGTGACGTGTGAAATATGTTTATATTGAGGGACAGCTGACCTCCGAGATAACACTGAACTCACTGATAAATGCAAAGAGATGAACTGCTGTATCACTCGGACATGCAATCGATTTTACTATCTGTAATAGCCCCATAATTTTGCTTGGTCGGGGTCAATTCAGATTGCATTTGTTTACTTAATGCAAAAAAAAAAATCATTAGAACCCAATGTTTCTGTATGCACAATAGCCTACAGGTTCAACAAAAGCTTTCTACTGCAACAGCCTCCCTTATGATATTGTACCAATCAATAAAGACATGCATGGGGAAAAAAAATCAAATCGGGTCTCCTGGAGATCTACTGTCCTGCAGAGTTTAGTAAGAACTCTTATCCAAGGGTTTTCAAAGGTCTGCAATGTAAAAAGGTATTGTACGGGATCCTGATACGCAAAACATATCATTTTTGCATTTCAGTCCATATCATATCTCTCATTTTTATTATTCTATTAATATTTAAATATTTAAGTGTGTTTGTTTATATATTATATTGAGATTTATACATCATCTGAAAGCTGAATAAATAAGCTTTCCACATGCATGGTATGGATAGGACAATATTTGAAAATCTGGACGATATTTGAATATCTGGAATCTGAGGGTGCACAAAAATCTAAATATTGAGAAAATCGCCTTTAAATTTGTCCAAAAGTCCTTAGCAATACATATCCACTCACAAAAATAAATTTTTGATATATTTATGGTAGGAAATGTACAAGATATCTTCATGGAACATGATCTTTACCTAATATCCTAATGATTTTTGGCATAAAAGAAAACTCGATAATTTTGACCCATACTATGTATTGTTGGCTATTGCTACAAATATCCCCGTGCAACTTATGACTGGTTTTGTGGTCCAGGGTCACATATACATTTTATTATGACATACTATGGTAGAACTGATTCGTTTTTTTGCGCATATTTGTGTGCGTTTATGCGTAGTATAATATATAGGGGGTTGACGTTAATAGCATTATACAAGTCGCTTTGGAATATATGTCGCAGCACGCTTCAGATGATAAAAAAACATGACTTATAGTCCGGAAAATATGGTACTGAAAATGAAAAANATGTATATATATATATATATATATATATATATATATATATATATATTTGGTTGAAAACCCCTGCTGTAAACAAACACCTGAACCAGGTGGTCAATGGTTGTGTCTCCAAATATCTACCTAGACAGCATTTTTGGGCATTTACCATTTTAATCTAGATATATTGACAATAAAATGCAGTCTAGACAGGTTTGGAGAATCAACCATGGACTTTTTGGTTCACTTAAGGGTACAACTAAACTAAACTCTCCATGCAGGTAGATCTCCAGGGTCTCGGGCCAAATGGCAAAAGTATTTGCAGTATCCAGGACTAAAGCATCTTCCATGTTGTCCAAGTGACCCAATCCAGCGGTTGCTATTAAATCCCACCAGGAAGTTTTTCCCACATCCAGTAGAAGAGGACATCGTACACAAACACCTTCACCATACGCGCGCAAGTGGCATGTGACGATCTGCCACCAAAACGCGCACGTGACATAATAGTGCTCAATGCAATAATAATGTACAGTTGCCATCGCCGACATCATCATCATCATCATCATCATCTTTATCTCCAGCCTCACCTCCAGATCGAGTTGCCCAGTGATGCCAGGCGTCTGTCCTTGTTTCTCAGATCGTTGTTCCTCAAGCACTGGTGGTTGATTCATCGCATAGCGCTATAAAGTGTGTTGTGTTCTCTCGCATCTGTAGCAGGTGTCTTTCTCCCTCTTTGTGCGCTGTAATGAGTTGGTCCGGGGAGTTGACAGATGCTGTTCGCACACAGAGACGGAGACGAGAGTGAATGCTGCTCCGGTCTCTCCCAGCTGATACTTTACTCCACATAAGCGCCTCCCACTTACAGCGCCATGAGCTCTTGTGTGCGAGTTTGGGCGAGAACCGGCGGCACCTACTGGCGAAACGTGGAGGTGCAGCAAAATAACTAAAATAACTCATCTGACAGAAGGCCTATTACACTTTACTTACGTTAAAATATGTTCAAATGAATAAACTGTATACAATATGCAAGGGGAAACTACAAAAAATAACTCAAAAAGCAAAAATGAAAACAAAAGTCATATAAAATATGAAATAAACCTGTGAATAACTAGATTTATGCTACCATTCAAAGGTTTGAGGACACTAAGATTTTATGTAGGTCTTTATAATTAATGCTTTCATTCAGTATGGATGTATTGGTAACACTTTATAATAACTCATGCTATGAAGCATTAGTTAAGCATTAGTCAATTAGTCGTTAGTCAATTCATCATTTATAAAACATTAATAGACATTAGTAAGCATTTATAAATACAGCTATTTACATTTACATTTATGCATTTGGCAGACGCTTTTATCCAAAGCGACTTACATTGCATTATGCTATACATTTGTATCTGAGTATGTGCAATCCCTGGGATCGAACCCATGACCTTGGCATTGCTAGTGCCATGCTCTAACCACTGAGCTACAGGTATTGAGGGTGGGGAGATTTATATCTGTATTTATAGCTATAAATGCTATAAATACAGATATAAACAGCTATAAATGCTTTGTTCTTGATTTATAAGCATATCTTTAATAATTGTATTTTCATACTTTATTAATGATCACTTTAATCATTAAGTGGATAGAGATCACTAATGGATAGAGAGTCGGACTTGTAACCCAAAGGTCATGGGTTCTAGTCTCAGGTCCGGCAGGGATTGTCGGTGAGGGGAGTGAATGTCCAGCGCTCTCCCCACCCTCAATACCACGACTGAGGTGAGACCCTTGAGCAAGGCACCGTACCCCCAACTGCTCCCCGGGCGCCGCAGCAATGGCTGCCCACTGCTCCGGGTGTGTGTTCACGGTGTGTGTGTTCACTGCTGTGTGTGTGTGCACTTGGATGGGTTAAATGCAGAGCACAAATTCTGAGTATGGGTCACCATACTTGGCCACATGTCACTTCACTTTCACACTTTCACTTTCTTTATCATTTCTAAATTATGTATTACATTATTCACAAACCAGTTATTTAGGAGTTGTCAGTGGTTTATAAGATTATTTAGGAAGTGTAAGTAAATGATTAATAAAATCTTTAAATGTACATTTATGCATCTTATTATTTAGACATATAGTATTACTTAGTGTGTTAATAAATGCTTTATTAACACATATTCCTGGTGTCAAAACTACCTCAGTACTAACTTTAAAACATTAGAGAACAGCAGTGCACAAGATCACTGAACCTTTAAATCTCATTTATAAAAGCTTTACAAAGCATAAATAGTCTTCACTTGAGATGAGCTCACAAAAATAGTTAACTGACAACTTCTAAATGTTTTATAATTACCTGAATTAATCATGAATTGCTAGGAATGTTTTAATAAAGCACTTATTAACACACTAAGTAACTAATACTATATGTCTAAAGATGTATAAATGAATGTTTAAATAGTTTATTAATCATTTACTTACACTTCCTAAATGATCTTATGAACCACTGACAACTCCTAAATAACTGGTTTGTGAATAATGTAATACTTAATTTAGAAATGATAAATTGATTATTAATAAAGTATGAAAATACAATTATTAAACACATTATAGATATGCTTATAAATCAAGAATAAAGCATTTATAGCTGTATTTATAATCTGCTTACCAATGTCTATTAATGCTTTATAAATGATGAATTAACTATTTACTAATGCTTCATAGCGTTCATAGTTATGTGTTAAATTGAGCAAAAGTGACATTAAATGTTACAAAAGATTTTGATTTCAAATAAATGTTGTTCTTGAGAACATTCTATTCATCACAAAAATGTTTTCACATTGATAATCATATTCACATTCATATTATAATGATTTCTGAAGGGTCATGTGACACTGAAGACTGGAGTAATGATGCTGAAAATTCAGCTATGCAGTACAGGAATAAATTACATTTAAAACATATTCAAGCAGAAAAAAACCTATTTTAAATAGTAAAAATATTCACAATATCACTGTTTTTACTGTGCCAAATAAATGCAGTTTTGGTGAGCAGAAGAGACCTACAAAAACATAAAAAAATGTAATTTAATAAATTAGAAATGTCTAAAACAGCTTCACAGCTTTGCCATAATCAACTATTTCTTTTTTGATGTTTTAATGTGGTCAAATTCTGTTGTAAACCGTGCAAAAGGTGTTTTCAATATCAATTGTTTATAATTAGAATTATTAAAAAGGGACCAAAAAAAGACAAATGTTGGATTTTAAGGGACTATTATTGAAGAATAATATATTCCCAATTCACTTGAGTGATTTGCAATTAAAGAAAGTGCATATGTCACACATTTGCCAGGTACAGACGCTGGCACGGTGTGCCACGGCGATTAATTATGGATTATATACACACAACACGTGTTTTAATTCATCTGGCTGTGATAAACATCTTCCCAATGAAGCCTTGTAGACGTACACAGTAAATTCTGTGACTCAAGGTGGTTGTAGGTTCAAACCCCACAAGCTGTGATCAATAACTATCACCATTCTGCCACTGGGCACATTTGCACTGTTAATTTCAGTGAGCATGTTCCCTTTGGAAAATGAAAGTGAAAGTGAAAAAGTGAAAGTGAAGTGACATGTGGCCAAGTATGGTGACCCATACTCGGAATTTGTGCTCTGCATTTAACCCATCCAAGTGCACACACACAGCAGTGAACACACACACCGTGAACACACACCCGGAGCAGTGGGCAGCCATTGCTGCGGCGCCCGGGGAGCAGTTGGGGGTACGGTGCCTTGCTCAAGGGTCTCACCTCAGTCGTGGTATTGAGGGTGGGGAGAGCGCTGGACATTCACTCACCTCACCGACAATCCCTGCCGGACCTGAGACTCGAACCCATGACCTTTGGGTTACAAGTCCGACTCTCTATCCATTAGGCCACGACTGCCCCCACAAAAAATGCTGGTTGATGTTGTGTATGCATCATCAAATAAACCAGTGAAACCGTTAGTAGCTGGAGGGTATGTTTAAACCACCCACATTCTCCAGGTTTGTTGACCAAACCCAGGGGTATGAAACCGCACTAATATCTGCTGATTTTTCTCTGAAGTGGCAACTGGATCCTACATACATCATGAACGTTTAAAAATTGAAGGTTCTCTCTCATTAATAATAAATCACAACTAGCGTGTCAAAGGTCATCGGTTCTCTGATTCGCTCCCTGTCATGTATGCACAGCATTGTCTTAACAGCACGCCAGCAATTTATGGATATGTATGCAGCTCTGTTTGAGCAGGAATAGCTCCAGGGCCACAGCGCAACATTGCACGTCGTTGGGATCCACTGGACCGGAACGTGTTTTTCCGACCGACCACTGCTTGAGTTTGGAGGCCTCGTAACGCGTCACTGCCGCCGGTCATGCGTGTAGCTTCATTTCCCTGTTTTTCCAACAACATGCATTTAGGACTTTGGTTCTGTGATTTGTTAGGTCTGATTTGAGGCCCGTTCACACCAAGTATAATAACTACAAAGATAACTGATAATTAGTGTTAACACTGCTGCTTTAAATGCTCACGCTCTTAAAGGGTTAGTTCACCCAAAAATTAAATTTCTGTCATTAATTACTCAGTCTCACGTCGTTCCACACCGTAAGACCTTCGTTCATCTTCAGAACACAAATTAAGATATTTTTGATGAAATCCGTGAGGTAAATACAAAGCAATTTAACCGACACTTTCAAGGTCCAGAAAAGTATTAAAGACATCGTTAAAACAGTCGACGTGGTTCAACCTTAATTTTATGAAGCGACGAGAACATTTTGTGCGCAAAAACAAAAAAATAAAGATTTTATTCAAAAATCTCTTCTCTTCCCTGTCATTATCCTTACGCATGTTACGCAGTAAGCACAGTGACGGCTTCTGTGTTTACGTCCGAATGCCGGCTCAGTATTGGCCAAAGCTGATCACATGAGCAGCACGACACATGTGATGCTGACATAGGAGCCGGCCAATGAGTCGGCGTTCTGATGTAGAACCTGGAAGCGCTGGACGTAAACAATGTATGAAAATGACACAGAAGAGAAGATATTGTTGTTATTTTCGTTTTGTTTTTGCGCACAAAAAGTGTTCTCGTCTCTTCATAAAATGAAGGTTGAACCACTGCAGTCACGTCGACTGTTTTAACGATGTCTTTAGTACCTTTCTGGACCTTGAAAGTGTCGGTTAAATCGGTGTGGACTCTGCTATTCTTTTATTTTTTATAAATATAGTTATATAATATATAGTTATCGTCTTTGGTGTGAACAGGCCTTTAGTCAATAGCTATGAGAAAACACTGTGGGAAAATGGTTTACAGTTACATATCTTGTATTTGTATTCAATCAAAAGAATGTAATAGGTTATATGAAAAATATCTAAAGCAAAAGTTAAATTATACTGATGATTTGAGATTCACAGCTTTGCCATGATCAACAGTTTTCCTTTCTGTTCTGACCTTTATTATTTCTGATGTTTTCAATATGGTCATTTTCAGTTTTAACCCTCTGCTGCTCTTCGGTCACTTTTGACTGAAACTTTTTACATTATTATTCATCGCAATGGTATGAAACTTGGTGACTTTTGTGGCACTTGCTATGTGAACAGACACACACACACACACAAAACATGATTTGAAAAGGTTAAATTGTCCTGAAAAATAGTCATTCACAGTCAATTTTTTTTTATTTTATTTTTTTTATGTATTTTATTAAAACAGCCACAATGCAGAAAAAAGCACACAGCAATGAAGGGGTTAATTGAAAGATAATTAAAAAATGTTTAAAAATTGTATGGATTAATTAATTGTATTGTATTGTAAAAATTGTGGAAACAAATGGATCATGATTATTGCATACATATTAGTTAGTACCATAAATTTCCCTCAAAATTCAAAATATTAAATAAAAAATAATATTGAACAAAAATATATTACATTGATTTGACCGGAAGGATTATGAGAGTGACCCCTAAAGGAGGAACGTGGGTTAAACAGTGCAAAATATGTTTTCACTTTTCAGCATTGATTATTTACAATAATAAATGTAAAAGTGACCAAAAAAGATGAATGTTGCATTTTAAGCCACTATTAAAGAAGAATAATCCCTCATTTCACTTGATTATTCGTCATTATGAAATCAAATTTGGTATACAACCTTTTTGGATCTAATCAATTCCGAATGCACTGAATCAAGTCCCATCTCACATTTTTTCTTGTTAAATATTCTATTTCACTCAAAAAAATAAGAAATATGTCACATTAAAATGGGTTTTAAATGCTGTTTCATGTTGACTTTAAAGCAGTTCCTCACAAAGCTCCTCAAATAGATCTTCTTCAAATAGACGGGCCGCTCTTGAATTCAAAGGACTTCCTGGAAATGCTCTATAAGGTCCATTGCTTGCTGCACTGCACATACAGTTCAATTTCCATTAGATGCACAGAGAAAGAAAGACACTGAGATCCAAATAGCATCTAAATTGCTGACCTCCCCCGTTAGTCCATGATCCATTATAGAAGCTGGACAGAGCAGTCCGGGTAATTGGTCACCAGAGAAAAAGGCTCACCTGTATGGTGGGATTATCCACCTCTAGTTCACTAACAACTCCATTCATCAGCAAACCGCTAGTTTAATGCACCGCCAGGGTCTGACCTTTGCTTCCCGTCCCTCACCCCACACTGCTCAGAGAAGGTATCTGTAAACAGGATCAGATGTTGTGAAGTTCAAACGTGCTGCGTAACACGAGAATGAACCTCCTTGGTTCTTGTGGAAGCTCAAAGTGCTGCGTAACACGAGAATGAACCTCATTGGTTCTTGTGGAAGCTCAAACGTTCTGTGTAACATCAAAGAATGAACCTCACTGGTCCTTGCGGAAGCTCAAACGTGCTGCGTAACACACAAGAATGAACCTCCTTAGTTCTTGTGGAAGCTCAAACGTTCTGTATAACACACAAGAATGAATCTCATTGGTCCTTGCGGAAGCTCAAAGTGCTGTGTAACATACAAGAATGAACCTCATTGGTCCTTGTGGAAGCTCAAAGTGCTGCGTAACACGAGAATGAACCTCATTGGTTCTTGTGGAAGCTCAAACGTGCTGTGTAACACACAAGAATGAACCTCCTTAGTTCTTGTGGAAGCTCAAACGTGCTGTGTAACACTCAAGAATGAACCTCATTGGTCCTTGTGGAAGCTCAATGTGCTGCGTAACATGAGAATGAACTTCATTGGTTCTTGTGGAAGCTCAAAGTGCTGCGTAACATGAGAATGAACCTCATTGGTTCTTGTGGAAGCTCAAAGTGCTGAGTAACACAAGAATGAACCTCATTGGTCCTTGTGGAAGCTCAAA
>RJVU01015592.1:1753147-1819392 GCA_003731715.1 Anabarilius grahami | reverse complement strand
GTTCTTGTGGAAGCTCAAAGTGCTGAGTAACACAAGAAAGAACCTCATTGGTCCTTGCGGAAGCTCAAACGTGCTGTGTAACACGAGAATGAACCTCATTGGTTCTTGTGGAAGCTCAAACGTTCTGTGTAACATACAAGAATGAACCTCCTTAGTTCTTGTGGAAGCTCAAACGTGCTGTGTAACACTCAAGAATGAACCTCATTGGTCCTTGTGGAAGCTCAAAGTGCTGCGTAACATGAGAATGAACCTCATTGGTTCTTGTGGAAGCTCAAAGTGCTGTGTAACATACAAGAATGAATCTCATTGGTCCTTGCGGAAGCTAAAAGTGCTGCGTAACATACAAGAATGAACCTCATTGGTTCTTGTGGAAGCTCAAACGTTCTGTGTAACACTCAAGAATAAACCTCATTGGTTCTTGCGGAAGCTCAAAGTGCTGAGTAACACAAGAATGAACCTCATTGGTCCTTGTGGAAGCTCAAACATGCTGCGTAACACACAAGAATGAACCTCCTTGGTTCTTATGGAAGCTCAAAGTGCTGCGTAACACGATTATGAACCTCATTAGTTCTTGCGGAAGCTCAAAGTGCTGAGTAACACAAGAAAGAACCTCATTGGTCCTTGTGGAAGCTCAAATGTGCTGCGTAACACTCAAGAATGAACCTCATTGGTTCTTGTGGAAGCTCAAAGTGCTGTGTAACATCCAAGAATGAACCTCATTGGTCCTTGCGGAAGCTTACATCAAGCTAAACTAAATAAAAATGGGAAATGTTGCCTTGGTTGCGTGAGAGTAAAGTTTTAAATTATGTCTTAAATGGCCTCTCATACTTTTACACGCTTAAAATGCTACTTTGATTTAAAAAAGAACACAAAAGAGAAAATAGTGTAAAAGAAAATCACATTGTGCCCTCACATGTTCAAGAAGAGTGTAAAACATTAGAAAAGCATTAGAAAAGCACAACACAAGAGGCTGAACAAGGACATCCTAATCCTCAATTTAAGATATTCTCAGTTTCAGGAAGAGCACTTCATACATAAAGCGACCACCATGACGATGAAGAGTGGTCCTTAAACATTTCAGAAAAACCCTTGTGTGCGGAGACATTAATTGGAGGCTTTAAGAACGGAACAGACAACCCTTAATCCACTTCACACAACCACCCTTCTGCAGCCCGCATCTAATGTGTGATCAATACGGCAAGTGACTACTGTTGGCTGCAATTAGAAGACAATGCTTCCCGTTGCTATTTTCGGCATTTCCCATCCACAGGAAGTGCAACAGGGAGGATAATTGCGTATTGACGAAAAAGGGTGCTGAGATACACACATGCACACCCAATACTGTCATCACATGGCTTCAGGCTGTTTGCTGACCATTTAACCAGCCTGTGTGAAACCAAAACCACCAGCACAGCTGACCAACAGTTTGATGAAGATGAATGAAGAAACTAGCAATTATCTTTTCTGTTAAGTGGTTGAACTCAGAGGTTGCATGTTTCGCCTAGAAAACAATATAAAAAAAAGAATAAGTGAAAGTGTGAAAGTGAAGTGACATGTGGCCAAGTATGGTGACCCATACTCGGAATTTGTGCTCTGCATTTAACCCATCCAAGTGCACACACACAGCAGTGAACACACACACCGTGAACACACACCCGGAGCAGTGGGCAGCCATTGCTTCGGCGCCCGGGGAGCAGTTGGGGGTACGGTGCCTTGCTCAAGGGTCTCACCTCAGTCGTGGTATTGAGGGTGGGGAGAGCGCTGGACATTCACTCCCCTCACCGACAATCCCTGCCGGACCTGAGACTCGAACCCATGACCTTTGGTTTACAAGTCCGACTCTCTATCCATTAGGCCACGACTGCCCCTAAATGAGGCGATAAATGAGGCGATATTGACATAAAACTATATAATGCTATAAAATAAATGTGCAAAGCAGTTCAGATCATTTGTTCTTGAGTGAATTTCATAACAATACTTTGAGAGATCTCTCTGATTGCAGCATTAGAGGTAAAATATAAATATTGNTTCTCAGTTTCAGGAAGAGCACTTCATACATAAAGCGACCACCATGACGATGAAGAGTGGTCCTTAAACATTTCAGAAAAACCCTTGTGTGCGGAGACATTAATTGGAGGCTTTAAGAACGGAACAGACAACCCTTAATCCACTTCACACAACCACCCTTCTGCAGCCCGCATCTAATGTGTGATCAATACGGCAAGTGACTACTGTTGGCTGCAATTAGAAGACAATGCTTCCCGTTGCTATTTTCGGCATTTCCCATCCACAGGAAGTGCAACAGGGAGGATAATTGCGTATTGACGAAAAAGGGTGCTGAGATACACACATGCACACCCAATACTGTCATCACATGGCTTCAGGCTGTTTGCTGACCATTTAACCAGCCTGTGTGAAACCAAAACCACCAGCACAGCTGACCAACAGTTTGATGAAGATGAATGAAGAAACTAGCAATTATCTTTTCTGTTAAGTGGTTGAACTCAACACATTGCTCAGAGGTTGCATGTTTCGCCTAGAAAACAATATAAAAAAAAGAATAAATGAGGCGATATTGACATAAAACTATATAATGCTATAAAATAAATCTGCAAAGCAGTTCAGATCATTTGTTCTTGAGTGAATTTCATAACAATACTTTGAGAGATCTCTCTGATTGCAGCATTAGAGGTAAAATATAAATATTGGTGCACACCACATGCAGATTATTCTCTAAAACTATATAAATAATATATCTGCCAGCCGTTTGCATTTAATAGCTTTCATTTTATAGTATTGTAACAGTTTATGTGGTACTAATATAAGAGTATAAAGAAAGGAAATTGCTTTTCTTGGGGGTCTTTCAACAACAAAAATAAGAGATGGAAAATAAAGCATAAAAATAATGATGGAAGATGATGATGTTTCATTTTTATTTCAATTTCAACTGCCCTCTTGGATACCAGTTTTATTTCTACTTCTACAAGACTTTTCATTTCATTTTAAATCCTGTTTGTCATCGGTCCCTATTAACCATTTCAAATACAAAATAATTTTTGAAAAGCTTTCAGAATCCTTCTGTGACCCTTTTATTTTTTTTTTATTATTATTATTATTTTAGAGTGCTGGCTAATATCAAGTTATGTTTTGTTTTTTGTTTTTTTTTGTAAAAAAAGAATAACTGTGAATCAGTCATTGCCATGGCAAAAGGACTTTTATGTCTTAAAATACATCAAATAATACAAAATACTCCACTGAACAGCTCTTAATTAGTATGTGAGTGCGCCATCTACTGGTCATTGCTCAATAACTGTGAACCAAAGCATGACATAAAAATATTATGTTAATTTTAAAAATGTAAAAACAAATGTGAATTTTTTGGGGGGTAATTCGACACTTAACTCTTATATGTATTAATTTTATTAAAATTATCAGTGCATNATATATATATATATATATTTATAATTTTAAAAATGTAAAGAAATATATATTTTTGGGGGGTCATTCGACACTTAACTCTTATGTGTATTCAGTTAATATATATAATTTTATTTTATTATATTTTTACTGCACTGTACAGTACTGTAGTGTTTGAGACACTATACAGTGTATATATATATAGATATTACTGCACTTTTTTATATATAGTTCATAAATATTTTATGAAATAAATTAAATATATATATATGTGTGTGTGTGTGTGTGTGTGTGTTGCAGTTAAGTAAAATCCACTTGTTATTTACAGTGATTTTCATGGTTTAAATTAAACAGCACATGCACGACCCTCATGAAATCTATGAGATCTGTGTTCTGGATTAACCAGCAACCCAATAACCGATAGAGTCAGTTAATGATCGAGCTGAATCACTAATGAATTGCATCCAGTGGCTCAGCAGATCGTGAGGTTATGAGGAGAGTAAACTAGCTCAGAGTGTTAGCGGGAAAGGATATATTGAGTGGCCACGACCTCAAAGAAACAACAGTAACAGTCTGTTCGTGGTGTTTCAGTTGGGTTGGGTTAGTACACAAACTGTGCTCTGCTGGGATAGGAAATACACAGGCCGAGATTCCCGTATCTCATGCAATTACCAATGCTGGCACAAGTTACTTCACTCTGATTGGTCCCTGCGGTTACAGTAGCTGCATTGTCAAAACGCTTCTGCTCCCATTCGCTCCCTTCCAGAGGAGGAACTCCTGTTTATTGACATGCGGGATAAAGAAAAGCCCGTAAGCCAGATGTAAGCTACAACATACTGGCATATCCACACAAGCTTTGTTTAGGATCTGAGGGAGAAACACACTAAATGAAACGTTAGCTCTGGCCTGCTTCCTAGAGTTGGTTTGAGCAGCTTCTGTCTTGGAATGAGGCAGGAAAAGATAAATAAACACGGAGGAGCTCCAACTGCACGGCAAAATCAACACCATCCCATCGCTGGCAGTTTACGGCACGTCGAGCCCCGCTGGGCTTCTTAATTCCTCAGATTTCTGCCAATATCATATTCATAACGTGCTGAGCTCACACATTCGCTTTCTCAGTATGGTCGTATTCACACATTATCATCTGGGGGTAAAATGCTTATGTGCGTTGTTGATTCAAAATAAAACAATCAATATAATAACGCAAGACTGAACAATAGTGATTAATGATTGATCAGTGAATGAGGAAAAAGGCCCGGCTGCATTTTAATGGAAATTTCCACTGCAAACTGATTAGTGTTTAGACACAGTATGCTTTAAATCAGAGTAACACAAATGCACAAGGTAAACATAGACATTTTTATAAATACACCAATAAAGTCCACTTTATTTTTATAGGGTTTTTTGCCTTTATAACCCCCTTGTTTCCAAGTTTTTCTTGCTGTATTAGTAATATTTATAGGCATATATATGCAGCACACACAGTTTATGTTGCAAAGCTTCTGTGTTTACGTCCAAACGCTTGCTCAGTATTGGCCAGCTCTGGTCATGTGAGCGTTCTGATGTAGAACCTGGCAGTGCTGGACGTAAACAGCGTACACTCAAAAAAATAACTCTTTGAACGAACATAAAAAAATCATGGAAAGGATTTCCACATGATTAAGTTGCTTTATTTCAGGATTATGCAATTCTGTTATTCCAATTTAATGTACTTACGTTGGGTCAACTTAATTTATTAAGGTTGATTCAACTTATTTACTATGGTTGGGCACAGCTTCATTTAATAGTGTCAGCCCAACTAATTTGCAATGTTTTGGACCAACTCATTTACTTAAGTTGATCCAATCTATGCAATTTAAGTTAGCCTAACAAAACTGCTTAATGCTAAAAGGAAGCCATTTAATCACGCGGAAATCCTTTCCATGATTTAACTACATTAATTCAAAGAATAGCTTTTGAGTGTTAATAAATTAAAACCTTTTTACCATAGGAGAATGACACAGAAGAGAAGATATTGTTGAATTAAGTCGTTATTTTTGTTTTGTTTTTGCGCATAAAAGTATTCTTGTCGCTTCATAATATTAAGGTTGAACCACTGCAGTCACGTTGACTAACAATGTTTTTATTACTTTTCTGGACCTTGAATGTGGTAATTTCGTTGCTTTCAATGGAGGATAAAAAAAACCTCTCGGATTTTGTCAAAAATATCTTAATTGTGTTCTGAAGATGAACAAAGGTCTTACAGGTTTGGAACGACATGAGGGTGAGTACTTAATGACAGAAATTAAATTTTTGGGTGAAATAAGCCTTTAAATATTTCTTCATTTTATTTTTAAAGGTTTGTTTTTCATCTGAATATCAGCTAATTGGCATGACCCCGTTCAACTTCTATAAACTAAAAAAATTTTTAAAAATGCTTTCATTGCCAACGTGTGTTCTAGTAAAATACGTTTTCTGAGAATATGCAGGATTTCCGTATGTCCTTCACTGTGTGTTCAATCCTGCTGCTGTGACATTTACACCTTTAAGAATAATGATGTGATGTTTCTGATGATCAAACTTAAGGGAGTGACATTTTAGGCCTGAGGTAGAACCATGTAATTATTTCGTTCAGCAGTAACCTTTGCAAATAAAACGAACCTTAAATATATAGGCACAAATGGCATAATTTCTATTACAGCATAATGGCTGTGCCTGTTTATCCAGATGTCTGCAGTGAGAGATTAACTGGACAACCTGAATGACAACAGACACAAAACACAATATAATACAGCTACAACACATTAAAGAGGATTAGAGGAAGGGTAAAGCTGTGAATGGGTTACACTGCTGTGACAGACAAATTTAGCACTAAATCAATATAAAAACAAAGAAATATCACCTGTGGAGAACATTCATGTGTGCACAATGGTTTTGGATGGGATGCAAGGGATTAATTTGTAGAAAATGGGGCACAATTCTCATTTGTCCACCAGGGGGCGAAAGATGAACGATGTTTCAGATGATTATCACCCCACTGAAAGCCATTACTTCCACACTATGGTGCAGGGCCAAATTAAAAGGAGCACAATGGGCAGTAACTGTCAACCTAATGGTGTCTTACACAGTGTGATATTCAATTTCGTCTCAGCAGTGATTAGAGAAGATTATCTCCAGAAATATTATTTATGAAAACACTATGGTGTTTTATATGGATTTGCATGCACAACTATTGCCTGTTCTTATCAGATGCGAATGCTAATTAGAATAACTGTAGCTTTATTAAGCTTTATTAAATGGAGTCTGAGTAATGAACCCCAGGATATTAAAATATCCTTTGCACCTTGCGTTAATGGATGTTGCAACTAATCCTTCAACTTCCATCAAACGTAAATATGCTTCTGAATGGACAGTGTCTCTTTGCTGCATTAGCAAATAATATATGCGTGTGTGTGTGTGTGTATACATATGCAAAATGGTCAGGTGGATAAAATCAAAAGTGCATGCTGCTCACTAGCATATTCATGAGCTCCATGCGTTAGTTGAACTTGTGCCAAGTGTTATGGCATATACACATCTAGCACAACAAATGCACTACTCTATTTTGAACACAGCATGGCTACTGCCTACGTTAAAAAAACACCCTTTTCTGGAAGTGTGGAGGTGTGTTTGTACAAGAACACATTTGCATATGTATTTGGAGGTGCTGAGATGAAATATCAACAGCTTTTGATATAGCACATTGGCACTTAAAGAGTATATTTTAATCTGAAATGTTCTTATAATGTGAAATGTCTTTACTTGTTAAGCAATTCAGACTTCTTGGCAATCTCTCTGCAGTGTTTTAGTTGGAAATCCTTGACCAAATCTTTTGAAACTAAAACTATCATGGTCTGGTCCACAAGGGACACATGCGTTAAATGAACGGCATGACTGCACATGACACCGAGGCTGCAGGTCATATAAAATGGGCCCAATGCACAAGACATTAATCTGTATTTGATGGATTATTTCCCAGCAGGCTTTAGACAGATTTATTGGCAGTCAAGCAATGAAATCAACCAATCTGGGGGGGGGGTCTTTAAAGTCAAAGACTGATGTCTGCATGAGAATTATCACAGGTCTTAATGTCCAGAAGATCAAGTGCATTAAATAATCTAAACTAGAGAGAGACTATAAATTATGAACACCAATGGGTATAAAAAAAAGGCCTGAATATAAATCATGATAGATTAATGAATCAGGCCAGCCAATTAATCATCCATTTTGAGATTATTGGCACCCTCTGATAATTAACAGAAGTATTTATTCTTCTAGTGTCAGTTCTACACTGTACTGTACTGTACTGACATGTATATACATATATATATATATACATACACACACAAATATGAAAATTAAACCTATATATAGTTATTTTGAGTTTAAAAAAAAGTTGGTTTGGGGTTTTTTTAAACTCCTATAATAATGCGAGCCAATTATTACACCAATATTTTTTGTAAATATTGAGTGAAAGGTTTGGAAAATGTGTTCATATGTTTTATACACCGTCTCTTCATAATACTATATAATACATACATGTAAATACATTATATATGCATATATGGGCATGCATGCACATATGTACTTTCAAAAACTGTTTTAAATATGTACAATATGATTGAATGTGACCAGTCAGTTGTTTTTTTTTGTCTGTTTACGTGCTTTAGAGATTGTATAAAAAGATACAGCATTCAGTGTGCAGTTCACAATTTATTTACTGAATAAATCTGGACAAAACACCAAAATTTGATACATTACAATCAGAGCATCTGAGGCAGATATCCCACCATGCACTCCCCCCTCCCCTTGAAATCATGAGAGAGAAAAAAAAAAAAGAATGAAAAAAGAAAAACATCCTTCAAAATTAGCACCTAATCAGCACCAAATTAGGTAGGCAAGTTCCTTCTACATAACGAGGGAAAAGCACAATGACCAAGGAAAAAAACAAAAACTAAAACGATGAAAAGGAACTCCAAAGCGCAACTGGACTCCTAGTAAATCCTTTGCAAGATTCTTCAAGGAAAAAAAAAATGATGGAAAAAACAAACTCCCCTCTTGCTAGGCAGGCTAAAGCATTCAAAGGGCACATGCCATTGACTAGATATAAATCACGATTTCAAGTAACATTGATATACGACGAAACATGTCTACATGTACCCATTCAAAACATGATCATTTCACAGACCTATGCAGGCAGTAGTTAACATGAGGTACTCGAGACGGTGTAGTCGTAGAAATATCGTCTAATATTTATGGAGTTAAATGCAAAAAAACTAAAAAAAAAAAATATATAAAAATAATGAGTACGGTCAGCGTGAGTTTGGGGTGAGCGATTACTGGCACTGACGTTAAATCGTAGACCTTGCAACTTGGGACAAACTTTGGTACAAAAAGTCAAACCTGTCCTGTGTCAAATGTATTGCCTACAATATTCGTGAAAACTGGCGGTTAAGAAAAACGAAAAAACCCTGCACATATTTCTTTTTAAATATAGTAGTAGTAGTTACATTATAAATAAAATTTAAAAAAGATACATTTTGCTCCAGCAAAAGAAAAACAAACTAAAAGTTAAATATATGACACTAGTTCAGAGTGGATCTCCAAGCCTAGGCGAGTCAAGTGCTTGACGGTTTTTATTTTCTGAAGGCTCACGGAGGAAGTTTCAGTTATGGTTAGAGCGAAAAAAGCAGCAATAATAGTAAAAGGAACAGCTTAATGCAACACAAAATCTTTTTTAATGCAGCCGTAATGGATAAGAAACAAAAAAACATGACATGGGGTTTGCGGTATTGAAGTGGAGGGCTGTCGAAGAGCGAACAGGTTTACTGATATACTTTAAATAAACTGAGGATCAGATTGAGGCACAACCAACAAATAGCATTCAAGGAAAAGATCAAAAAATAAAACGAAGACACGGTCAACAACTTCGACAAATCGATGCTGGAAACAGGAGAGGTTTAGCAGTTTTGCCTGATATTTTCTTTGTTCCTTGGCTGCGGTCTCCTGTGCTGTAATGCATGTTTGTAGCTTACTGTGACTCGTACGCCTCGTGAGCACCACGTAAAATGAAAACAAGAAAAAGAACGGAAATAAATGAAAAACCAAAGTCTTGCTACATCACTCAACGCCATCAGCATTTAGCTTTGTCCAGAAGTCGTAGCATAGGGTGTTCAAAGCCACCCAAGCCAGAACCGACCATGTCTCTCCACGGAATGAGAAATAACGATAGACACCACTGTAATGAGTGTATTTCTTTTTTCTAATAATCTAAAAGGACGTGGCATAATGTCTGAGGAGCTTGTGCTCAGCTAAAGAACTGTTCTAGTTCTTCTTCCATATTGGCCTCCGGTACCAATTGGTCCAACTCGCGTTCGCCTCTTCCGTGGTTGGCGGCGGGCGCCGGACCGACGGAAGCCGAGAACCAGGGATGGTCCAGGATCTCTCGGGAGGTGAGGCGTTCCGCCGGTTCTCGCCGCAGGATGCTACGGATGAGGCATCGCGCCTTGGGCGTTAACGTCTCGGGGATGCTGAACTGGCCGCGACGGATCTTGCTAAACAGCGAGCTGGGCTCCACGTCGTGGAACGGATAGCGGCCCACCAGAATGGTGTAGAGCATCACGCCTAAGCTCCAAACATCCGCTGCCTTACCCGAATAGCTGCCATTTGCATTGAGAATTTCTGGGCTGACGTAGGCTGGACAGCCGTGTTTGTCCGAGAGAGAATCATCACCCCCTTCTAGGAGGTACGTATCCTCCAAACTCTCCAATTTTACAAGGCTCCTGGGAAAGACAATAAAAAAAACAGCACATTAAATACATATTTGTAGACATCATGCACATAATAAAGCAACCCTCTACAACGCGAGTAAATCACTCGCATGTGTGAACAAATTTCACGAGAGGTGACTAAAACATTTCTTTAATTAGCCAATGGCTAGTCGCCTGTAATTGAGTTAGAGGCAAAAAATGAGTTTTAGCACAGATATTTACGCTTTACGCACTGTCGCTTGGCTGAGAGCGCCCTCTGTCACCATCTCTCACACGTGCACTCAACGCGAGAGAACAAGAGAGCACATGCAGGGCTTGAATGGACAATTTCACAGAAAATGTCAAAATGCCAGTCTTGGCATGTATCCTAGTAAGAAACGTAAACAGTCAAGAAATAAAGCCCAAGTGTCAGTATATATCAGTATATTGGGTGCGTGCATTATGCCTTAAAGTGACAGCAGCCTAATATTCCTGCTGCTGTTTGTGTTTTTAGTGTTAATCAAACAACAGACTTTCTACATGGAAAAAGAAAAAGAGCACAATTCTTTTGACTGAATAACTTTTGTAACGTTGATAAGGATTCATCTGCATTTAATTTATACAATGAAGACTATGTAGTGTTATTTTACATTTGATTACTTTATTCAATTTCTGTACATAATCTACCTAATCTTTATATCTACCTATTTTATATTATATTTATGTAGATTTTTTTTTATGTAGATTTTTTTCTTCTTCTTTTTTTTCATTTGTATTGCTTTCCATTCCATGTAGAAAGTCTGGCGAGTACNATTTATACAATGAAGACTATGTAGTGTTATTTTACATTTGATTACTTTATTCAATTTCTGTACATAATCTACCTAATCTTTATATCTACCTATTTTATATTATATTTATGTAGATTTTTTTCTTCTTCTTTTTTTTCATTTGTATTGCTTTCCATTCCATGTAGAAAGTCTAGCGAGTACAATAAAACAATTACAGCCAATGGCGATTCGAGCTCCGTAGAGAGTTGTAAGGTGTAAAATTATTGGTTTCAAAACAGATCATGTAAATGGGACCATCAATGACCTTCAGAGAGGAATAAGCAACAAACTAACATATAAAATTGTAAGATACATGAAATGGAACAAATTCAAGATGGATCATTTAAAAATAAATATTAAATATATAAATATTTACGCTGTCCAAATATGCCAACTTCCATACTCTATATTAGGTTAAAAATCAGTATGCGCAGAGAAGTATGTCCGAATTCATAGTATTCATAAAATACTAGCAAAAAGTACCCGGATGACCAGCTACTTCCGGTGGAATTCTGAAGTGTGCATTCAATGGACACTTTACTGTCCCATGAGGGCACAGGAGAGGATTTTCGAATGGAAGTAAAGTGACGTAACTGAAGCCCTATGTCACATGACAATGACAACATGGCAGATATAATATGTCCGAATTTTACTCATACTACACACATTCATACTATACAGAATGTACTTTTTTTAAAGGTCACAAGGATAGTTTTAAACCATATGTAGTACCTACTATACAGTATGCAATTTCAGATGAAGCATTGGCCATTCTGGCTTCAAGATGGATTATCCAAAAATTGAACAAGTTATCGAATTTCAATGGGAAATGACTAAAAAAAGTACATGAAATGGAGCAAAATCCAGATGAACAAAACTGAACAAAAGCGGAAAACATTATGCACATAAAAAAAGTTGTTTCAAAATAAAGTTAGTTTTAAAATAAAAACAATGAAGCAAATGTTCAATTGTGTGGGCTTTCATGATGGATCACTCAAAATTATACAAATACCTATGACCTTTAATGCAAAACGATGACCTGGCCAAAAACAATTTGATCATTTTTATACTTCAATATTTTCCTCTACTATTGTTATAGGATAGTAGCTTTTGACAGCTAAGCATAAATATACTCTATATATTGGATGGTAAATCCCTTGCATAAAAAAGCAATATAAAGATAGCCTCTGGACATTCCTGCCACTGTAATCCAGAGTGAAATCTGGAATTCATCCTCAGAATTATAAAAAGCAGGAATAATGCAGCAGCACAGATGGAATTCCTCAAACCATCACTATTTCCCTGTGATCCTAGTTTTTCCACTGTAATCTTGAAATTTGCACAATAATGCAAAACATGAAGCATACAGATGATAAACAATCTGGTATATATTCACAATGAATACTGTGATATTTTAAGATGCTTTTTATTTGGCCATTATTTTTTCAAAAAGATGTGTCAGACTAATTTGCAGTTTTTCTGAGCATCAAGACAGATGTTTTTAATAAGGCCTCTGATTTAAACTTAAGCAAAAACAGGTTTAGGGTAAGTTTAAATCATGTTCACGAATCAGTCCAGTTTCTATAAAAAGATTCATAACTATGATTCAATGATTCATTTGCACCATAAACTTAAAACCAAGTGGTAACAATTAGTAAAATACTGAGATAAAAGTAAAAATATTGGATTTACATATACATGAATGAATAGAATTAATATGTTTATTCAGCAAGGATGTATTAAACTGATCAAAAGTGACAGTAAATACATATACAATAGATTTATATTTCATATAAATGCTGTTCTTTTAATTTTCTATTCATCAAAGAGTATGTGTGTGTGTGTGTGTGCGTGCGTTTGTGTGTGTTTTGTGCAGTCTGGGAGAGAATAAGAGACTTCTTATAAAAACTTTTTTTTTTTTTTTAAATCTTACCAACCCCAAACTTTAATACAGTTATGTGCACTCTTGCTCATGTGACATTGCCCAATTGTCAAAAAGCTGAAAAATACTGAGAGTTCAGCTCCATCGTGTAGCCCAAGTTACAAACAAAGACAAAAAATAAAAACAGCATATGCAATGAAAACATCTTTGAGGTCTTTTGCACGCTGCCTTGTGACTCAGATTCTGAATCAGAAACTATCCGAATGAAACCATACGCCCACTGAGTCTCAGCAAAACATCCAATCCTCGAAGCTCAAAATAGTCATATTATTTTTCACGACAAGCAGTATCCTGCTGCATGGATGGGTTTCAGGGTGTCTAAATTACCTGAAGGTCAGAAATGAACAGGGTGCCCCGTCTCTGACCTGAACTTGTGACCCGTTTCCATGCACCGGCAGAATGCCTCTGTGCAAAGAGAACACGGCATGCTGGAAATATTCTCTTAATGACATGCAGCATATGTGAGTCACAGCTCCACGACGCAGCTGAGTTACACCAGGTCAAGAGCCTGCAAAGAACACCGGCCCACACGAAAGCAGGAAAAACGGAGGAGGACACGTGGATGCACAAACTATTACATTAGGGAGTGATTCCAGAAGAACTGCACTGCGGTCTCTAGCGTGTGACAGTAGAATCTTACGAGCGTCCTTCATGACATAACCAGGTCAGGAACCCACTACGCCGAAGAATGCAGTTTTGTCTGGCTCGTTTTCCTCTCTGGTTCCAATCTTGGTGCGCCCTTGGTGTTTGATTTCTGGCCAGGGTAATACTCACCACCCTTGGCCACGTCTACTTGCGCTCATCTGCAATCACTCACTGAAAGGTGGACGGCTGACGCACCAGACCACAGAGCATGGGAACAGTAAGGTCACCGAGCTCACATTTTAAGCAGCGGGCAACGTTCTCCATTTCCATCGAGTGAGCCAGAGGGAATCTAGCTGAGCTGACTCATTTGGCCAGCGGGGCAACTGCCATTTAGCTTAAACGGGAAGGCCACCCAGATTCATAACACACACTTGGGATTATTTCAGACTAATTTTACTGCCAAACATATGGGCATGTTAATTTTGTAAAAAAAAAAAAACAAAGTCAACATGCAATGCCTTTAAAACCCATTATACTTCCACAATGTGACATATTTCAGAGAAAAACAGGATATTCCAAAAAGAAAAACAAAATAGAGAACGGGGATTTCATTTTATCCTTTAGAAACTGATCGGAGTGCGAAAAGTTGGAGGAGAGGGGTTGAAAAATATGAGGGTTTGGCAAAGTCAGACAAAAATAAACGGTATTTCGAAGATGGAGCATAAAAGAAAAACCAACCAAAAAACCCTTTTTTTTTATCGTAATAACAAATGAATGACATGAAGAGTAGTGATGCACCAAAACTTCAGTAACCAAAACTATTCAACCGCACATAAAAAGCAAAAACATTAATTGTAGGTTTTGGAAGAAATCATTTAAGTAGGCCAAAACCATTAACTAAAACTGGATTTCAGTTTTTGGCTGAATTTAATTTTTAATTTCAGGTTCAGTAAAAAAAAACATTTTTTTTCCCGCTAATGCTTAGTTTCACAAGACCAGAAACATGTGTTATAAATAATTTAAATAATGCATTTACAATATCTTGACTACTGTAATTCACTTTACTATGGAGCAAATAGCTCATCAATTGGGCGTCTACAATTTGTTCAGAATGCTGCTGTTAGGCTGTTGACTGGCAGCAAAACATTTGATCGCATTACTCCTATCTTGACGTCTCTGCGTTGGCTTCCGGTTAAATCTAGAATAGAGTTCAAAATTTTGGTTTTCGTTTATAAATGTTTACATGGTTTAGCTCCAGACTACCTTTCCGTTTTGGTACTCCGTCATAACCCAATTAGGTCACTTAGGTCAGGGGATCTTGGATTACTCTCCGTGTGCAGGACTAAGCTAAAACATAGAGGGGACAGAGCCTTTGCAAAGGCTGGCCCCAAACTATGGAACGGCTTACCAATGTCAATTAGAACGGTACCATCTCTTTCTATGTTTAAATCAAAGCTAAAATCTTATTTTTTATCTAAGGTGCTTAACAATAATTGAATTTTATTGTGTGTATTTTACTCTGCTGTTTGAAGTTTTCTTTTTTATGTATTGTTTCTAATGTACAGCACTTTGGTCAACCTTGTGGTTGTTTTTATATGTGCTTTATAAAAAAATAAATAACTAACTAACTAACTAACAATATCACCCTAATTTCACATTAGGCTGATACTGTAAATGCACTGTTTAAAGGTGGTAAAACCACAGTACTTGGATTTATATCACGGTATGGAATGACTACCTCATTAAAGACAGAACTTGAGTAACTTTTTGCCCGTGTCAACCATCTTTAAGGCCATTTATATGATAATACTCTTCTAAACGTTCACAAAACAAAAATATAGTACTAATGCGCATTTAAAATTTAGTGTGCAGTCAAATATATCTTTGTTTGGAAAATTTTCGCAGACGAAATCCGGTCATTTAAATAGGAATTCACGCGACTAGAAATTTTGCTCAATGGCAAAAGATTTCCAAATGCAGATTTCGCAACAGGTTTAAGCTCAAATTCGCCACTTTGACCAACAAGAGAGCTAGCTGGTTTGAAAGCAACTTCTGTGTGAGCTGTGCTTCATGTCACTACAATATTGACAGTAGACAATGGACCTTTTTTGTAGGGATGCACAGATACAACTTTTTCCAGAACGAATCCAATACTTCTTTTTTGGTACTCGATGATACTTATACCGAATTTGCAGACTGCATGCAGCAGAAGTGAGCTTTCTCTCTGTCCTTACCATCATGTAACCTTAGTAATAGGTGTATCGTTTTACTTTCTTTGTTATTGACATATCTGATCGAACTATAAACTTTTTAGCAATGTCTGTGAAAAATGTATGTGCGCTCGACACTCGAGCACTTTAATGAGTATGAGTATAGTAATGATATCGGTGCATCCCTTCTTGTTTGCCTTCGAAATTCCACTAAATTTTGCTAATGTGACTGTACGTTTAAGGCCCGTTCACACCAAGAACGATAACTGTAAAGATAACTATAATGATAACTATATTTGCGTTCACACCAACGAACGATAACGGTCTGTTTATTCTAAGCTCACGCGCTGCGATTTCAAAGTATGTACAAAATGTTTTTGCTGTTCTTGTTGCATTTACACGGCTTTAACCAGCAGATGTCCTCAGCATGCTATGTTTTGAGTGAATAGCTAGTGTAATCAATCTAATCTAACAGTGAATGTAGCAGACAAAGTCAATATAGTGGAATAAAAACAATACCTAGTCTTTTTCACTGCAACTTCAAAGGAAGCAAGACAATGTTGTCGGAACTAGAGCTGGATACCTGAGGTAATTTTGTGTTACACTGTTTGCTAGCCTGGCATAATGATCTCATCGTTAATACTTCTCACCATTTATTCCGAGGGTATGACTGATTGTTTTCCATATATACATTTTCTTTAAAGTATCCTTGAAAAGGGGACCTCGGCGATTAACTTCTCTGCAATGTCGTCTGCCATTTTAAATGCACGAACCCATAAATTAGAATGGATTCTGATTGGCTGTCCGTGTTTTATCGTTCAACAGCTGGAAAAAAATCGTTCTGAAAGTGATCCCAACGATATTGTTTCTCTATATCGTTATAGCTGTGGTGTGGACTCTGTTATTCTTTTATATTTAGAACGATTTTTAGAACTATATCTGTATTGTTATCATTATAGTTATAGTTCTTGGTGTGAACGGGCCTTTAGTCTTTTTTTTTTTTTTTCAAGAAAAATTAACCAAAAATATTTATGATCTTTAACTTAGGGGTGTAACCAATTTTGTGTCCAGTCAAATGCTCTTTAGAATGAGAATCTCCCCTAACACCACCTGCCAACAACTAACAATAGAAAGTAGCATATCATGGTTCTCGATTGTACACAAGCTAAAAGATATCGGCTATTTAAAAACAACTTCAATATTAGGGCTGCACGATTTATCGCAATTTTATCGCACGCGATTTGGCAAAAGCTGCGATTATTTTATGCGCAGCTTGTCAGAGCTGTACGGCTCTGTGATCAGTAGTAAATGTTTCTTTATCTGAAAGCCAGAGGGCGCTCTTGTGCAGAAACTGCAAATATGCCCTGCTGCCGAAGTAGAACACGCGTCATTCCAGGAAATCCCATACTATCGCTGTAGCTGAATAAACAGAAGATTGAAACATTTTGATTGATTAAACATGACTGAAACGTTTTGATAATGAACACACGACTGCCTTATTCTGTGTAAGAAGCAACATCATCTCACAGAAGGACGCTCAACTGTCGTTATGAAGTGAGTTTGGAGTAAAAACATGTTAGTAAATGTTGTCTTTTGTTGGACAAGATGTTAAGATGATAAATGCTTCTCATGTCTGGAAAGATGTTTTGACACGTGTTGTTTTTTCAAACACATTATAAGCGATTCAAACTCTCAGTGCTTTCAGAATTAGCAATTGGAGCCATAGTTCATTGATAAGCCGCGCATAAAAAAAAAAAAATTGCTGCTTTGCGATTTCATAATCACACTAAGCCAAAACGTTTAAGTGCGATTTCAATGTTTTTTTTCTAAACGTCCGATTAATCGTGCAGCCCTATTCAATATGTTTGTTTCAATAGGAAATACACCAGCACTGGAAATAAAACTGTGTTTGTCAAGTGAATTTAATATACCATGCTACAATCACATTTTGTAAATAACGTGCCCTCCATGCGAAACTCTCTTTAAAGATCAAATGTGCATGTTCTGTTTGAATGCAACCACTTTATTAGTGACTTCTTTACCTGTCTTCATTCTTAAAGACGAACTTCCTCAGCTTGAGGTCTCTGAGGACCAGGCCGTTGTCGTGGCAGTGCGCCACAGCTGATGCTATCTGATGGAAAAGTCTGGCAGCCTCTTCCTCTCGCAGCTTCTTGCAAGTGCGAACGAAAGAGTGCATGTCGCCATGGCTCCTCTCGAAGAACACGTACGCTCGCGTATCCCCCAGAAGAATCTCCACTATCTGGTTAATGTGCTCATGGGTGCCCAGCACAAAGTAAGCAGCCAAGGACTCCTGGTATCGACTGATATCAAACACCTGGAGGAGAGAGAGCATTTTAAATTCAATTAGTAGTCGTCATTGATTTCCCAACATCTCAGGTGGAGTGCAAAGGTATTAGCCCCCCAAGACAAGAGCATCGTTAGATTCAATGCATAATTCTGAAACAAAAGAATTGAAATCCATGCAGCGCAGAGTCGAAAGGCATTACACCTCTGCTGCATCTCCGAGTCCCCAAAACATACATTGAATTTTAATGTTGCTTAGTAACAGACACCTAAAAGAGAGAATCGGGCTAAATTTAACACGACAGCGGTGGACATCTGAGGCCATTCTCTCATCAGAAGATAAGAAGTTTTCACTAATGGCTCTTTGCCCATGTCAGCCCATTCAGTGTGTCTTATGTTTCAAAGTCATGTGGACTTGCATGCATGAATGCATGGCTGTATGGCTGTATGCACACACTTTCCAGGGGTATTCCCTCATGCTTTTATTTGCACGTGACTGTAACTCATCACTTCATGTCATTGTTGAAGAATCACATTCCTTTGATAATGCATCATAAATCACATTGGAAATGAATGCAATAAGCCAGAGATGCATGTCATGCTTATGTCTCTATCAGTAGCTGATGCAACTGCATAAGTGTTCCATTACAAAATGACATGCATAAGTGTGTTTCTCTTACCTTGCACACGAGCTCTTCCCCACTGTGCAGGTGGGAGGCTCTGAAAACGTGGTCTCCCTCAATGGGCTCCAACAAAAGGTAATTTCCAATGCAAGAAATGCAGTGAGAGGAGTCAGGGGTCTCAGGGGGGCTGGGAGATCCTAAATTGGGACTGAAACTCTGGCTGGATTCTGTAGTCCTTAGGCAAGATAGCTCCTCAAAGTCGTGTGCTTTATACCTCGATCTCCCATAACGCGAAATGTTAATGGGACTGGATCTCTGTATGTTCATGAGTATAGGAGGAGGTTCGTCCAGATCAGGAGGGTTCAGACGGTCTCAAGAGGGGGGTGGAAGTGAATGACAGACAGATGCCCTCTATTTAACACTGGGCATGAAGGCAGCGGCGATTCCCCTTGACTTTAATGCTCAAACTGATGATCGTATGCATGTGCGTTAATTGCAATGACAATGTGGCGTCATTTGAGCACAAATGCAATGACGTGCATGCACGAATTGTGACCTCTATGCTCACTGTGCCCTCAAAGAAAAGCACGGTTTTGTTATTGGAGTCAAAAATTCATGTATCGGCGCGGTATAATGTAAAGGTTGTGACGTCACGGTCGATGCAGCGAAGCAGGTAAAGAAAAGATTTTTTGCATTAAATTAAAAGGCAAAAAGTGCCGGCTGTGTTCAGATATCCTGAGAGGGTGCTCCGTGTTCTTTTAAGCTGGCCTCCACGCGAATCATGTCCGTGCATCTACCAAATATGGCTAGGAAAAATTTCCTCCAGGTCGCGAGCCGCCTTTTGTTACGCCTGGGAAGTGGATGTCCTCCTCCTCGCGAGCAACTAAACTCCGACGATCTCCGGCGGATGAATCTGATTTGGACAAAGACAAAAAGGGACGGCCGACGTACTCCCCGGGCCTATCCCTTGTTTCAGCAACAAGACACCATTATCTTCATCATCTTACTTACGTGGCTGGGAATCTAGTCCTTTGAACGCAAGGGTCAGCTACACACACGAGCTGACTGACTGACTGACTGCGCTCGCGGGACTGACTGGAGCTCTCCACGCGCACGACCAGCCCCCCTGACGTCACGGCCAAAACGCTCTCCCATTGGCCGCTCGCTTGACGCTGACACATCCACAGTCTTGCAAGCAAGCCATCCGTGCAGTCATGTGAGATAATTGTTGTCCTTACAATTTAATTGAAGCACCCTAAATTATCTGTCTATATGGTGAATTCTAGAGTGCGTTATGATTAAATGTCAGCCTTAAAGGGACTTTGATGTCAGCTGGTTTGTGCAATGATGCAAAAATTACATCAAACCCTTATTAAAGGAATAGTTCACTTCTGAATTAACATTTCCGGATAATTTACTCATCCAAGATGTTCATGTCTTTCTTTCTTCAGTCGAAAAGAAATTAAGATTTTTAAAGAAAACATTCCAGGTTTTTTCTGCATATAGTGGACTTCAGTGGGGTTCAACGGGTTGAAGGTCCAGTTTCAGTGCAGCTTCAAAGAGCTCTACACGATCCCAAATGAGGAATAAGGGTCTTATCTAGCGAAACGATCGGTCATTTTCTTAAAAAAATAAAATTTATATACGTTTTAACCACAAATGCTCGTCTTGCACTAGCTCTGCGATGTGCCACGCATGACGTAATCACGTTTGAAAGGTCGCACGTGATGTAGGCGGAAGTACCGATCCAGTGTCTACAAAGCAAACGTGCAAAGATTAAGTCAAACGCCCTTTACAAAAAAAAAAAAAAAGGTAAAACAACGATATCGGATGATTTTGAAGTAGGGGGAGAAAATTAGATGAAGTTTTTCGTCCACCTCCGGTACTTCCACCTACGTCGAGTGACCTTTCAACATAATCACTCTAGGCGTTTCTCAATGTCAAGGATATTTCCTTGGCAGGACTGGTCCTTCCAAGTCACTTCCTTCAGAGGCTAGGCGAGGCTCCTCTTTAGCATTCGGAGAACACGTAAATGGAACAGACTAGCAAGTGCACGTCATTGCGTCATTACGTCAGTGAAAAGGTCCGCTTTCGGTGCTGAAAAATGGAAGTGCAAACGTTACTGATTACACAGCTATCACTTCTGAACATTAACTAAAAAATAATTTGCTTCTCACCGATATCCGTTCGCCGCGGTGTCTCTCCCCCCGGTAAACAGCTGCTTGTTTTCTACACGGAGACGTATGAACGCCTCCGTTTGTTCCTTGGTCCCTGTTAAAAAGGACGAGAAAGCTATGAATAACGCTGTGAATGGTATAATGGTATAATATTAACGTTAAATTACTTTGGACAACTTAACTAGTTATTTATAAAAGAAATGCCGGTGACGGCAACCAAGCTAACAATTGTTAAATGACGGTCCGGTTCAGTTAGCCATCAATAACGTAATTTGTATTTGTATAATTTATAATATCAATATGGTAGTAATTTGTACTGGCATTTAAACGTTAAACTTTATTTATCTGACATATTTGCTACAGTTATAACAAATGTTTGGTAACGTAAATATACTTACATTTGAAAGCATATTGCCCGCTAACGTCCGACATTTTTTTTTTTTTTTTTAGCAAGTTCGCAAAGCTGCGCGCATAGGATTGTGGGTGATTTGAGAGCGCGAAGAGCGCGAAGGCTACACATATGCATCCTTTCCTGTATATGGGATATTTTTCGAACGAAGGACTCAGTCCTTGTTTGAAATTCCGAGGATCCTCGACATTGGAACAGTCCTTTGACGGATGTCGATGACGTAGCATCCTCGAAATTCTGGCTTCCGAGGATCCTTCCTTGACATTGAGAAACGCCTTCTGTCTCCTCTCCACCATTAAGCTGGTGTGTGGTGGGAGTTCTGGCGCAATATGGCTGCCGTCGCATCATCCAGGTGGATGCTGCACATTGGTGGTGGCTGAGGATATTCCCCCAACTATATGTAAAATGCTTTGAGTACCCAGAAAAGCGCTATATAAATGTAACAATTATAATGCATCGCAGAGCAGTGCAAGATGAGCATTTGTGGTTAAAAAGTATATAAATTTGTATTTTTTTAGAAAATGACGATCGTTTCGCTAGATAAGACCCTTATTCCTCGTCTGGGATCGTGTAGAGCCCTTTGAAGCTGCATTGAAATTTAGACCTTCAACCCGTTGGACCCCACTGAAGTCCACTATATGGAGAAAAATCCTGGAATGTTTTCCTCCAAAAACTTTTTGACTTTTTGACAGAAGAAAGAAAGACATGAAAATCTTGGATGACATGGGGGTGAGTAAATTATCAAGAAATGTTAATTCTGAAGTGAACTAATCCTTTAACTATGTCGCAATGAGAATTAAGCATAGTATATGTGTGTATCTATATGCATTTGTGTCATAATTTCCTTTTGAGGATTCATCTTTCATATTTGATCACCCTGAGCTGAACGTCAGCTATCTTTGTAAACATAACACGTTTTAAACACAATTTAAAAATATAAATTTTTATATTAGTAATGTGTACACCTATAAGAAGAAAGTGATAAATAATGACAGCGCTTGTTTATAATCAGTCCTAATCCTCGTATTCGCAAGCATCTATATTTCACATATTTGGGCATCTAACTTTTGTTTACGGAAATGTATGCTATTACAAAGCATTATTACAAAACTCACAAAACTATTTTCCTGACATGTGGAAAATAACAAGAACAAGTAGGTAGCTTTCCCGTAGCTCAGTGGTTAGAGCTAGCAATGCCAAGGTCATGGGTTCGATCCCAGGGATTGCACATACTCAGATACAAAATGTATAATGCAATGTAAGTCGCTTTGGATAAAAGCGCTCTGCCAAATGCATAAATGTAAATGTAAATGTAAATGTAAATGTAAAGTAGGTCGCCAAGCAGTATAGTGAATGTAGGCAGATGTAATGGAATTCTTGGCCAGATGGTGACTGAGGTTAAATCCACACATGTTAATAGCATGTCTGTTCCCTGCTTCAGAAATGCAGGATGCTGTACCGTGTTTGTGAACAAAAAACAGATGTGTGGACATCCATGCTACAGCTATACAAACCTCTACAACAATTTTGGGTATATAATTTCCATATAAGGCTTCAGGATATGTCCTGTTCATATTCCATGCTAAAAATAAATAAATAAAATATTTAAACATATAAGGCAGGACCAAATATATATAATAATGATAATAATAAAATATATACATTTTTTAGCACAGTTTTTTGTCTTGTGACAATTTTCTGACAATGAAGCAAATTTCATTATATTTGTGTGAAAATATAAAAAAAATATTCATCATAATCACCCAAGATTCATTCATAATCTAAAATTATTCCTCAAAAACAAATGTTGCTGTACCCTGCAATTTCAGGACCATGAAGTCATATTTAGATATGACTCATATATATCTGCCACATTATTTCACAAGAGCTGGTACATCATACTCATTCATTCAGTGTGGCGTTCATGAAGTGATGTAAGTTTTACCGCAATGATCTGAGAGTTTGACTGATGAATGACAAAAACTCACTGCTGTCTGTTATGTCTGTGTTTAATCTGTTCCAGTTGTATCGTGTCTTGTTAGTTTTTTTACACAATGTTATGATTTGTACGAGTTGGTGTTGAATTTCAAAACTGATTACATGTACTGGAAGAGAACATTAAGGAATCAAGGGGATTTTTTTTTTCTTTTTCGTTTGTGTGTTTTGGATGAATGGCATTGTTGTGCCTCCCACTGGTACATTTACCCAGTGTTTATTGTGTGTAACAGTGAATGGTGGGTAGAGTGACATATTTATGTACCCCACAGTTGAAATGTTATATGGAGAGTTCATCCAAAATGAAAACTGTTGTATTTGACCAAAGACTATAGATATACAAAGACAGAGCACTCCTATTACTTAGGTCCTCTGAGCAGAAACTATTGACTGTTCCTAGGTCTAAATGTAAATTATGGGGTGATCGCACCTTTTCAGTGTTGGCTCCGAGGCTCTGAAACAGTTTGCCTTTGAATATTAGTACAGCATCCACACTGGTGTCTTTTAAATCTCTTTTAAAAACTCTATTTATTGATATGTTGGTATTTTGTAATTTCATGATGTGCAGTTATGTCTGTGTTGTATATATAGGTGTGTAATGTATGTTTGCTTTTTGCATATGTTTAAAGATTGTGCAGAACATTGGCCAACTATTGTTTTTAATTGTGCTTTATAAATAAAATGCCTGGCCTTGCCTTGCCTATTTTTATTTATTTATTTATTTTTCATATCAGGTAGCTTCATCACGTGATATAGTTAAGATTTTTTTTTTTTTTTGCAAGAACTTTATTGAACAAAAGAATTTAACAACCACAAATGGCCTGGTACAAAATAGAAAATATCTTAAACAGACAACAGACAAGCATCCTACAAAGACACAAAGGACAAATGATTGGGGAAAAAACAAACAAACAAAAACACTAGGAGTTCTCTGCAAGATTGAGATCCTCTATCAAATTATAGAGGATTACAGCATTCTTTTTCTTCATTAATTTCAAAGATAAGAAGAAATTACACCATTCCTTGTGAAATATGAAAAAGTTTTCAAGAATTTTTTTTTTATGCAAGAAAAATTTCCCAAGAATAATAAATGTGTTAATTGCTAAGTCATATGTTTCTTCTTCCATAAACATACCAAATATAACATTTTCTTTTAATACAGGTACATTTTCAATTTTAGGAAATAACCAGTAATGCATATCCTCCAAAAAGGCATAGGCATAGTTACAGTCATAGAAAAGATGTTCTGTTGTTTCGATCTGATCAACACAAAAAGAGCAGTTGTTAACATCAAGACCAAATCGACATCTTAACAACTCTCTGGAAAGATATATTCCATTAATAATTTTAAAGTGGACTTCCTTTGCTTTTGGTTTCCTCCATTCAAATAGATGGGACTTGGTCTTGGATGCCTGAAATAGCTGCCTGGCAAATATGACTGCTGAGTGAACAGACTTTCCTTGAAAGGGACTTTGATTTGACTCACTTTCATGTTGTTTCAAACCCATACTGTATGATTTTCTTTCTTTTGTGGGTCACACATTTTGGGGAATGTTCCTCTATTCAAGGAAATAACATGGAATCCAGGAGCTGACAAGCTCTAAAAGGACAAAAAAGCATTTTAAAAGTAGTCCATAAAACTTGTGTGCTGTATTTCATGTCTTCTAAAGCCATACAATAGATTTGTGTGAGGAATAGACATTGGACAATATAGTGTTGGACATTCATTGGACATGAAAGGAAGTGACAGTTTTCAAAAGACATGAGGGTGACTAAATGACGACTTTCATTTTTAGGTGAACTATCCCTATAATAAGTTTTTTTGCATGTTAAAGTGTATTAAAAACCTTAAATAGTCTCAGCTATGCCTTTGTAGGGATTTTTTACATACTGCAAAGCAGTCATGATTCTTCTGTTTTGTTCATCTGAGAAAGTGACTTCCCCCTTGCATTCCCAAGCTCCTGCTTTACCGAAGCTGAGTATAAGCGGAGTAGGGGGTGGAAGGTGAGTGAAGGATTGAGCAATTCTCCAATGTGGAATGCAGGGCGTCATATGGAATGCACACAGCTGGATGAGAAACACAGACAGAGCTGTTCATTCCAAACAGATTCCACCCCCTGACATAACACTGCAAAGGGGGAGCCGATAGCTTTTCTCCTGCAGTTCATGGCCTCGGTGTGCCCACGCTTCATGAGATTGTCACATAAACAGCCCCTTTCTTCCAGAATCATGGACTACAGCTGGGAAAACATGATTTTACAAAGTACAACATGTTCCTGGATCAACATCTTTGCTGATCCAGTAACAACATTCCAATCAACCAATCAGATTTGAGGGACAAGTTTACAGTTTATGTCAATTTAAGCTTACAACCAGGGTTAAATGCTTCTACATCAGTGTTATTCACCCAAAATTTCCCTCTGATTTTAGGGATATGATTTGGGTTAGGTTTAAGGGTTGGGACATTAAGTTTTTAGACAGGAATGTTGTTTCAGAATCAACAAAATATGTTGATCCAGGAACATGCCTTACTTGTAAAATCTGTCAAAAAACGATCAAAATCGTGGCGACCAGTTCCATGAAGAACCTTTAACATTCATGGACCTTTCCATTGCATTCCATTATATTTATATTCATTAATCTTTGTTAATGTTAGATAATAAAAATCCAGCCGTTCATTGTTTGTTCATTTTAGTTCACAGTGCATTAACTAATGTTAAGAAATACAACATTTGATTTTAATAATGTATTAGTATTAGAGATTAATAAATGCTGTAGAAGTATTGTTCATTCTTAGCTCATGTCATTGTAAAGTGTTACCTTTATTTTTTTAAGAGTGTACTGAAAAAATAGCTGTCCATGCTCTTAAACTCCTCATCCTTGTTGACTATTTCAAACTCAAAGTGGGTCAGGATTTCCCAGGCTGGGTTTAACTTCTTTCCGAAGAGTGAGTTCAAAATGACTCCATTTCACCCTCTCTAATAGACCCAAATACAATGCATGGAGGCTGTGGAGATATCTTCTCATATTTAGGTCAAACCACTTTGTGTCACACAGAGAAAAGCAACCACACTGAATGTGTAAGTAAAAATGGGATTATCTTTACCAAAGTGCCTCGTTTTCAGTATAGACTCATTTCTAACTCTCTTCTGTGCAGTTGTCTCTGCTAAAGTGTGCTAAATTGGGAAACTTCAAAGTGGGAACAGCGGCGGCTGCCTGGAAGTAGAGAGATGATCTCTCCTGGAAGTTTCCAAAGGTCAGCGTGGATGGCTAAAATCTTAATTAACCCCCTACAGCAATGGCACTCACGCCTGTCAGACACACCGCCCATGAGAAAATGAAGCAATTTTGCTGCTGGGAAATGTCTCTATCTCTTTATTTTAAGCCTCAAGGTGGGTGAAGTGCAGAAACCTGCTCTGGAAAACTATAGAAACATATTACTCCATCCATTTAGCTACCACAACAATATTAGGGTGACGCTTTGGAATGTCAGTCCATTCCAGTTTCACGAAAGACTAACATACAGTTAATTGTTACCACAGCTCACTCACATCATCTCAAATTTGCAAATCTCACTGAATATGAATCATATCCAGATTGCTTTTTGAGGCAAAAAATGCTGCCAGTTCCTCTTAAAATGAATTTTGTCATTATCTACTCCCTCTCATGTTGTTATCAATACGTATGACTTTATTTCTTATTTGAAACAAAAAGTACATATATTTAGATTTCATTCAAGTCTTTTCTATATAACATTTTATTCACTAATAATTTTTCTCTATTGAGCCAGTAACTTCTGCAACAATAAAAACATATTTCAAAATGTTTATAACGGCTTCACTGTGACCCAAATAAACTTTACTAAAACTTACAAAAACTTAAACTAAAATGAAAATGCAAGCTGAAAATTATTATAAATACAATAATAGTATATGAATACTGACACTGACAAGAACATGAGGTAAGTAAATAATGGCGAATTTTTATGCCAGGTTCAGGCTACACAATATTTTTGTCTGTTATGATAGTCACTTTGTCAGATTATGCAATTTGACTTCTAAATTCTTGTTGTGTCGTGGACAAGAAACATGTCAGACTGCACATTGCTTCCTGACCAATCATCGCTTGCCGTCTTTAATAACGTGTGTGATGTCATTAAGGAGGTGGAACTTGTGACTGACGTCCGAGCGTAAACAAACAATGGCTACCGAAGTGCTGTTTGGTACTGGCTGTCTTGTTGTCAGAAAAGCCCCAAAAAAGTTAGAATACCAGCACTAATACCATTGTCTCTCTTTTGTTTCACCATGTTTGAAAGCTGTGTGCAGAAGAGTTTCTGTGCTCCTATTGGTCAATATTATAGATGTGACAGAATCCGTCTTGGAGGGCTGGAAATTTTTTTTAACTTGCTAGTCTTTCTGTCGGGACATCGTGAAGCGTCACAGATGCAGTGTCAGTTGTTGTCCAATATGACACACTATATGAGATAAAATGATTGATTCCAAGCTTTACTCACCTTCAAGCCAGGTGTATAAGACTTTTTTTTTCTTTCTGATGAGCACAATCGGAGTTATAATAATAAATATCCTGACGCATCCCAGCCTTGTGAACGGGACCAATGAGGATGAAGCTCAAGAAAGTGCATTCATCCATCATAAACGTACTCCATACGGATCCTTGGGTTAATAAAGGCCTTCTGAAGTGAAGCGATGAGTTTGTGTAAGAAAAATATCCATATTTAAAAAGTTATGAAGTAAAATATCTAGCTTCCACCATACCGCCTTCCGCCAATATAAAGTTCGGATGCGTCAGGACATTTATTAATATAACTCTGATTGTGTTCATCAGAAAGAAGAAAGTCATATACACCTGGCTTGAAGGTGAGTAAATCATGGGGTAATTTTCCTTTTAAAGTGAACTAGTCCTTTAAAAATGGCAAATTTATTATCCCTTGATAGTATTAGAAAAGTTTATAAAGGCATCACTGCGGTCCAAAGAAACTTTAATAAAACTTAAACTAAAATGAGAATGCAAGCTGAATATATAAAATAAAAGCTCAAAATATTACAAATACTATAATAGTATATAAATACTGGCACTGACAACATGAAAGTGAATAAATCATTTTTGGGTGAACTATCTTTTTAAGACTAGATTTTTTAGATTTCAGAAAGATTTCGAAAAGTTTATGAAGGTTTCACTGCGACCCAAAGAAACTGTCTGGCTAACTTCTGTCCAATCCTCTGGCTCAGTAGATCATGGGGAAATTTTCAAATACCGAGCCTTTTGGCTCCGGCTGCAGAAAGAATTCTGAAGGACTGGGAGAAAAAACATATAGCTTCATTTGAATTGACCAGGGTGACTCAGATTCCAGACACGCAGGATGAATAACAACACAAAAAAAGTCCAACAAACAAAAACACGAAAGAACTGAGCTCCAGGCATCAGGAAGGACCAACAGCACAGCCAAAATACATTTGTCATATTTAATTATACATATGGTTATTAATGAATAAAGGCGGCCAAATGACACACGGTTATTTTGTAGCAGTATGAACGCCCCAAAGAGTGAAAATATGTGCAGAAAGCATATAAATAAATGACAGGCAGAGAAGCTTTAATACATTATGTAGAATCTTGCTGAAAGCTTGAGGAAAGGCATAAAAATGCAGGCTGGGAGGAAGGTCTCATTGTAGAGCTGTGATCTTTGAAGACCCTGAACAAGTCCAGGGGGCAATATAAGCTCAAAACTCAATAGCAGATTTTGAGAAAGAGGCCAAAGGAGTCTGAATCCCTCAACCAGAGCGGATTTACTGTATCAAGCATACAATTTCTGTGTTAACTGATGCATTTAATTCAAAGCATTTTGCACCGGTTTTAGATACTGCTAACACAGATGCTATGGCAATACGATTCAACCCTCATGAGAATATACAAAGCATGCCTGTACGCATAATTCACGTGAAATAAACAATTAAAAAGCATATAGTAGAGAGGGATGTCTTGCATTCCTTTAGTGATAATGACGGCCATTTCTGGACTTCAAGAGCAATGTTACAATCAACATAAAACACATTCATATCATATTTTACTACCATAATGTGATTTACCAGTAAAATTTAGTGGGACTTGATTTTATCCACTGGGAAATTATTGAACCATCAAAAGTTCATTAATGCATAATAAATAGTGCTGAGCATGTGAGAGCATGCTAGGGTTGAGAATACTTTATAAATTCAAATTAAATATTTGAATTGGTATGGCAGGATGTAGGATGCAGAAATACCATTTGAGTTTAAATGTATCTTTGGCAATCAAAGAAATTCATTTAACTGGGATGGATGGATGGATGGATGGATGGATACAACATTAGAATGATACAATGATAGAAAGATAGATGGATGGATGATGGATAGATGGATACAACAATCGAATGATACAATGATAGAAAGATGGATGGATGGATGGATACAACAACAGAATGATACAATGATAGAATGATAGAACAATGGATGGATGGATGGATGGATAGTTCAATCATGATAAACCTTTGGAATGAATTTAAACAGCATTTATTAATATAAATGGAATGTACATAGGTTTGGTCTTGGCGGACTAGATCTGCTACACTGCTGCTGCTGCTGGATGAGTGACATCTAAAATGCACATGAAAACATTGAAGTGAATTTAGGCTGCTGCAAGGAAACATAGGGAGAACCCCCCTAGAGCAGATCTAGGCAGGTGGTGCTGGGGAAGTTGGAGGGCAAGCAAAATCCCATGGTGCGCTGCAATGAACTGATCCAGTTCGAAGTCAGGAATAAATAGGTTGCGTAGATTGAACAAATGGAATGATTGGATGACCCATTGTCTTTAATTGAACCAATCAGCTGAAGAGTTTCATGACTGAACTATATATATATAGATAAAACAATAGAATAATAGATGCAATGATGGATGGATGGATGGATGGATGGATACAACAATAGAATGATACAATAATAGAACGATAAGATAGAACTATATAGAACGATAGAACAATAGATAGATAGATGGAATGATGGATAGATGCAACAATAGAATGATACAATGATAGAATGATAGAACAATGGATGGATGGATGGATACAACAATAGTATGATACAATGATAGAAAGATGGATGGATGGATAGAACTATATAGAATGATAGAACAATAGATAGATGGATGGATGGATAGATGTAACAATAGAATGATACAATGATAGAAAGATGGATGGATGGATGGATGATACTACAACAGAATGATAATGATAGAATGATAGATAAAACTACAGATAGAACAATAAAACTATGGATAGATAGTTGGATGGATACAACAATAGAATGACAGGCTGATAAACACAACAATAGAATGGTAGAATGGTAGAACAAACAAATGAACGATAGATAGATAGATAGATAGATAGATAGATAGATAGATAGATAGATAGATAGATAGATTGATAGATTGATTAATTGGATTGTTTGATTGATTGATTCCAGAATACATTACTTGTGTTTGCATGTACCTGAATTTCTTTGAATTGCAATTCAGTATAAATTCTTTGCCCATTCATTTCAGTTCAGCTCCATGTGGGATGTGGCCAATTCAGTCCAACTCATTCAAACAGAGTCAGTTCTTCACATCAGAATCTCCCCCCAGCCCTTGTTCATTCACTGTAATATTAAAGTACAAGGCTGGCTACATCAAACTCCCTGTAAAACGATGCCATCCTATGTGTGAATCAGTCGAGCTGTGACCTGTTACTATCTGCTAGACAGACGGCACGGGAAAAACACACACACAAATCTCTTTGACTCTTGCTTTTGAAGCCTGGCAGTTGAGACATTTACTCAGCCAACGCAGGTGGCAGACAGACCATCTGAATCGCAGCTATCTGACATTGATCTTGCAAGGGCAGTAGGTTCAAAGAAACCAGCCTAACAAATATAACAATTTCTAGAGGGAACGCAAATGTTTTGTGAGCGAGCGCAAAATTTCTCGAGGGAACACAAAACATTTGTAAGAGAATGCAAGAGAATAGTCAAATAGGGGCTCCGTATATCGGCAGTTATTTTTGTCCAATTAAACACTGTTTAGTAGCTCAAATACCACCTTTAACTGACAATTGAATGTACAAAATTATGATTTAAAGCTGCATGTTGACTAAAGCTGACTAGCTAATTTAAAAAAGGACAAACCATTTGATATCATGTAAAATTATATGTACTATATATTATATTGTCGCAAAATGAAACCATATCGCACAGCTCTATATATAAAGTTGAATACAAGTATATCCAACTTTACTCGCATATACACAGTACATATAGCAAACCTCAACTGCTTGATTGTTTATATTGCCGCTAAATGTATATTGTCATCCAGCTTTAATCTGCTAAATGCAACTATAAGACATGAAGAGATTAAGATAGAAACATTAACATCATGATTTTCTATAAAGCTGCTTGGAAACAAAGTGTTATAACAAGCGCTATACAAATAAAACCGCCTTGACTTCATATGCGTCACATTCACCAGCTGGAGTACCCTTGACTTCCACCAGAGGGCACTGCTTTCGTCTTTGTTATTTCATCACAAACTGCATTTCCCATAAACCTTTGCCTGGACTCATTATCATGTGATTACATCCACCTGTGTGTCATTAGCTTGTTAATGTCTGTGTATATAAGCCATGTGTTTTCTCTCACTCTTTGCAAAGTCTTGTATGTTGTTACACCATTTTCCTAGTTTCCCTTGATTTCTTTTTTTTTATTTTATTTATTATTTTAATTCTCTGCTCGTATTCTGGATTACCTTCTGTGTTTTTTGTCCTGTTGCATATTTGGATTGTTTGGCTGTGTTTTTGACCCTTTGCTTGTTATATGGATTACGATTCAGGAATGTCCCAATAAAGCTGCATTTGTATCTCTAACCAAAGTCTCGGAGCAGTTCGTAACAATATGTCCTACCCCAACTTTACAGTAGCTATTTTTTATGCACATTTTGAAGTATCGCATCAGAAATGAGTGCTGGAAACAGCAAATTTCGAGAAAAAAAAATCCCTTCATTTGCAAAAAAAAATTTACGCTTGCTTGAGGTGGTTTTTGACTTGTGTGAAAAAGAGTTAATGCAAATAATGGGAGATGGAAACGCAAAATAAATTCTGACGTAGCGAACATTAAACCCACGTGACTAATCGAAACACACCTAATTCACATTTGTTATTTTCTTTATTTGCGAACTTTGAAAAGATTCGCTTCGTGTTTGGATGGAAACCCAGCTACTAACACAGGGAAGAAAACAAGTTTTTGCTGCCTTTGTGCATTTAAAATATCACATTTTCTCTAAAATTTTATATGAGAAATAAAAATAGACACAAACGAGTCAATTGTTGTCATGCATTATAGAGCTATAAAACAAATGTGAAATAAAAAATATTAAAATTATTTGATGAGAAATGTCTTTGAGTCTTGTAAGAAGCAAAAGTCTCTGTAACACGATATGTTGTTCAGGGAAGAAGGAGGCAGGAACCGGCAAACATTCAACATAATTTTAGTTCCAAAATAAACAAACAACAAAACGAAAGTAAAAGCAGTGGCAGTCGTCCGTGAGGGACTAAACATAAACAAAACATAATGTAAAATAGTCCAGGCTTGGTCCTCTCTCGTCCTTCACTGTCGTCGCTCCTCCTTTTATGCTTCCGGAGCTCCTCCGTGAGAGACACGAGACCGGTGCAGTGCACGGGTGACACTCCTTAGCAATCACGCCACCGGCCTCGTGCCTTTCTCTCGTGGCTCTCGCCCTGCCCTGCTTGTCACACACCCCCATCGCCCCTCACAGGCCGGGGGGTACCCACGAGACAGCACTCTACTCTTCCCCGGGGCGACAGAGACGAGAGAGGGGAGAGAGGAAAAAGAAAAAAAAAGATTCTTGGTCCGGTACCCAGACACACAGCCGTCGGTCCTCGCAGCTCTTCCTCGCAGTGCCATGTGATGGTACAGGACGCTTGGTGGACGGCTCGATCCTCCTCCACCCCTTGGCGGCCGCCGATGGTACCTCCGGCTGAGGGCAGTCGGCAGCTCCTCCCCCATTCCCTGCTCCTCCCCATCATGGCGAACGGCAGCGGTTCTCCCTCTCGGACAGCAGCCAACCCAGGAGCACGGCAGCGAGCTCTCCATCCCACCTGTTCTATCATCGTTTCAGCACCACCTCCTCGGGCAACCACTCGCGGTCTTCACTCTTCCGCGCTGCCCGACCTCCTCAGCACCGCGATCCCCCTCAGCAGCGAGGGCTCTCCGACAGCATGTCCCTCCTTCCGCCCGGATTTCGGCACCAATGTAACACGGTATGTTGTTCAAGGAAGAAGGAGGCGGGAACCGGCGAACATTCAACATCATTTTAATTCCAAAATAAACACAACAAAACGAAAGTAAAAGTTGCGGCAGTTCCTCACGGACACCTGCTACCCAGATAAACAAAACAATGTAAAACTGGTCCTCTCTCGTCCTTCACTGTCGTCGCTCCTCCTCTTATGCTTCTGGAGCTCCTCCGAGACCGGTGCAGCGCACAGGAGACGCTCCTTACCAATCACGCCACCGGCCTCGCGCCGTTCTCTCACGGCCCTCGCGGCGCCCTGCTTGTCACAGTCTCCATTTGCTCTCCTAGCTATTTCAACCATTTTGCTATCTGAAAGCTTTCAATATGTCAGCAAATCCAAAAAACAACTAAAATGATAGACAGGCAGAGAGTGTTTCTGATTGGCTAATTTTCCGGTTGGCTAAAAAAGTGTGGGTTGCTCTCCAGCCATATTTTCAACTTTATTCAACATTATTTTCAACTTCCCAATGTTTTTTTTTTTTCTCCATTTAGTCACCTGATGGAATTTGGTTCCACTGTTGCTTTTGGCTTGCTTAGTTGGGGACGCTTAATATTCAGCAATATTATTGATCTGACTGCATTGACACTATTGGATGAGAACTAAACTGAGCTGGATGATGATGTTTCCGATTAAATAATTAATGAACTTTACACAGTTATTAAACCGAACTAAATCAACACTGCGCTCTAAAAAATGCTGGGTTAAAAACAACCCAAGTTGGGTTGAAAATGGACAAACCCAGCGATTGGGTTGTTTTGACCCAGCAGTTGGGTTAAATGTTTGCCCAACCTGCTGGGTAGTTTTATTTAACCCAACAATTGTTTACAAATTACTATATGTCTGGCTTAAAATGAACCCAAAATAGGTTGGAAATTAAAAATCAGACTCATAATTACTAGAGGCAACAATAATAATCAAAAAGATGAGCATTTATTAATAAGCAATTTAATAAATGTTTATTGTTTAAATATTATTCAAAAAAAGTATTAATGATTGTTTATTAAACATATTAATAAATGTTAATTTCCAACATATTTTGGGTTCATTTTAAGCAAGAAATACAGTAATTTTTAAACAATATTTGGGTTAAATAAAACTACCCAGCAGGTTGGGCAAACATTTAACCCAGCCGCTGGGTTAAAACAACCCAATCGCTGGGTTTGTCCATTTTCAACCCAACTTGGGTTGTTTTTAACCCAGCATTTTTTAGAGTGTGAACTGACTTCAACTGAACAATGACACTTTTTTGTAGCTGCTGTACATCAGAATTGAATTCTGTCTGCATTATTAATCTTTATTTTCTGTTTAGTGTCAAGCTGCTTTGAAACAATCTGTATTGTATAAAGTGCTATTTAAATAAAGGTGAAATAACAAGGACATTTTTTGCATGGTTTTCCACAAAAACGACTACCTAATTTCTGGGAAGCATGCGAAAACTACTATAAAGATCTCATTTGTGATTTTTCATTCTTACTGCTAGGTTTCCACATGCAGCATGTTGCAAAAAGCCTTATGATAATGTCATCACAACAAGCATCATTATGGCGGAAACCTAATTAGTTTTCCTCGCTTGCTATATGGCGACTGCGAGAAATCTCTGGCTGCTGAGCTCACTGGTGCATCAGTCCTGATGGATCGAGACGGGGCCAAGCTTTAGCGCTTAACCACCATCACCGATGACTCCAACAGGAGATTTTCACTTGGATGAATGATGGCGTTTGAGCTATCGCAGCTGACGTTAATAAGAACCGTTTTATCCAGCAAACCAAGAGCCCAGCAGTACAATCAAAACAGGCCTGTGGCATGTGCTCCTGCCAGTTAACGAACTGTTGAGGCTAAATTACAGTAATGCTACCATAATTATGATTAGAGGAGCATGTCTCCTGCATAACTAGCTCCAATTTTCATGCCTTGAAGAAATGCGTATCAAAATGATGTGGTTTAGAGTGGAAAAAGCACGCTTATGTGAGTAAAAGGAGCAGCCTGGAGCGTGTGTTTAATTANGTTTTCCACAAAAACGACTACCTAATTTCTGGGAAGCATGCGAAAACTACTATAAAGATCTCATTTGTGATTTTTCATTCTTACTGCTAGGTTTCCACATGCAGCATGTTGCAAAAAGCCTTATGATAATGTCATCACAACAAGCATCATTATGGCGGAAACCTAATTAGTTTTCCTCGCTTGCTATATGGCGACTGCGAGAAATCTCTGGCTGCTGAGCTCACTGGTGCATCAGTCTTGATGGCGTTTGAGCTATCGCAGCTGACGTTAATAAGAACCGTTTTATCCAGCAAACCAAGAGCCCAGCAGTACAATCAAAACAGGCCTGTGGCTTAAACTTTATTAATTCTGTTAGACAGCTATATATATAGGGTGTACCTATTTTTAAGGCCCTGAAGTATCAATTAACACAACAGGCCTGTGCTATCATTTCATGCAAGGTGGGAGTCCTGTGATCTTGTGAGAAAGTTCTCTGTGGTTTTAGCTTTCAAGAAGACCAATTAGTTAGATGGTAAGATACTCACCCCTGAATACCTGTGAGAGACAAAAGACATTTCGCTGCTTAGAAACAGTTGATTAAGCAAGATAAGACTTTGCATAGTAATGAATGACATTTCACTGCGGCAAAATGTAAAGTCAGCACCTTTAGAAGTACTTTGTCATTAAAATGGAATTCAGTGCAGTTTGGAGAGAGATTGCGAAAATGAGATATATTCTTCCTCAGATACTAATTTAACTATGGATACAAGATGACTGAATATTTCACTGATTCTTGAGACATGAGACAAACTAAGTCTTACAAGTTTAATTGCCATTGGTTTCTAAAATAACACTGCCACTTTGAAATGGATGATCATGAAAATATTCTTAACCTAAATGTACCATTTCCTTTTCTCTTTATCTAATTTATGACTTTACATTATCACTCACCAACATAACTCAGTACTCCATGCAAATTAAAATATGGAATAAAATGTCAAAAAGAATAAAGGTTACTTATAAAAATACTCCTCTTGTAGTTATAGTCATCTTGAAGGTCCTCTTTCCATGTTTCTGTTTTAACATAAGATTTAAATATATAAATATATTTATTATATCAATATATATATCAGCAAGGATGCATTAAATTGCTAAAAAGTGAATGTAAATACTTTTACATTTTTACAAAAAAATCTATTTGAAATAAATGCAGTTCTTTTGAACTTTCTATTCATCAAAGAATCTTGAAAAAAAAAACAATGCATGAAAGTTTCCACAAAAATATGAAGCAGCACAACTGTTTTCAACATGATAATAATCAGAAATGTTTCTTGAGCAGCAAATCAGCATATTAGAATGATTTCTGAAGGATCATGTGACACTGAAGACTGGAGTAATGCTGAAAATTCAGGTTTGTCATGGCAAGAATAAATTGCATTTCAAAATATATTAAAATAGAAAACAGTTATTTAAAATTGAATTATTTTTTCACAATTTTAAGGTTTTTTCTGTATTTTTGACCAAATAAATGTAGCCTTGGTGAACAGAAGAGACTTTTCTCAAAAGCAAACCCCAAACTTTTGAATGTGTGTCTATATATATATATATTATACACAAACATTTCACAATATAACCATCGGACAATTAAAAAAATAATAATAATTACCCTCATTTCAAGTGGCTGTACCATTTAGTAAATGTGTGATATGCAAAATATGGTCTTGTTATCAACACTGTACGATTTTCTGTTCGACTATGATTTAAATTCAAAAGATAATAAAAACCTCTTAATAAATACCAATGAAAATAATTACTTTGATACATAAACTTAATTTTGCATTCCTGTAGCATTTGTCCTATGTAGCACTCAAGAATCAGTGATTAATACCAGCATCGAATCAGAGGTTTGGTAGCAAAGATACCAAACATTTCCCAAAGGTGGTTTAAATTGTCCTAAATAACATCTGTTGGGAATCTGAAGTGAAAGGGTTCAGTTTGTTTCCTTCTGTTCTCAGAAGGCCTTTGATGTGCCTACCAATGCGATTGTCATCCCATAGGAATTTTCCCTTTCCTGTGCCAGCAGTGGAAACAACATACCATCTCCTCCGTCGGACTAAACTCGCATGTAAACGGCACATTCCGCAGACATCACACCTGTTTATGTTCTGCCAAGGAAATGCACTGCTGTCAAAATACAACAGCGGCATGACACCATCAAGACGGGGTCAAAGATATAGGGAAAGATGAGACCAGATTGGAACCGCCAATAAAGCAAAAGATGATGTTTTTTCTTCATATTGCAACAACAGTGTGTTCTACTATTGTGCATGGAAATATATTGAACCGCCATAGTGGAAATCACATTAGACTTCTGAGGGCATTCGCTGTTATTACTTTGATATGGTTGTTGTCGCCGCAAGTGAATAAAGCAAATGGATTCCAATAACATTCGACTCATTGTGCCATTCCGTGCAGGCAGGGGCCGAACTGAATCGAGCTATACGGGGGCGGATAAAGGAGCGTTCAGAAGAGAAGTTCACCAGTATGAGCTTGGCGGCCAGCAATCACACCATATGCCAAGTTTCTGTGGCCAGGATAAACAAGAAAACAAGACAACAGCTAAACAGACACAAAAAGCAATAAAGCACAATGAAATACTGATGCAGTAAACATCCAAATTTGTTATTTTGCCGTGCAAAAGGAACATTTGCATTGATTTTGTTTGGGAGCAACTATAGTGCTGACACGCACCAGAACTTTGTTGGCCGCAGAGGCTTTGATTGCCTCCGTGGAGAATTGCCATCCTTAACTATTTGGTCTCTCACATTCCATTGAAATAGTACTGTCAACATAATTATCATGCCTCTGTAATAAATAACAAAAACAATGGCGATGGCAGCGTAATAACTGAGACAGCATAACTGCCGTGCCACCACTGGCCTTCTGAAATATAGTGACTAATCGCTGGAGAATCTATTAGGAAATCAGACTGGGTTTCTAACTTAAAAAATGTGCAAAACAGTTTATTTGAGATGGAAAGTCAAAAGTCAAAAGTGTTCTGCATATAAAATATAATAGACCATATAATCTATAATTATTCCATATTATAGTTATAGATTAATTATATAGAATAATTATAGATTGGAATAATTAGGAATGCAGAGCTCATCATGGAATTGGAATAATTAGGATTTTATACTCATCAAGACTGCATTTATTTAATCAAAAATACAGCAAAAACAGTATACTATTGTGAAATATTATTACAATTTAAAATAACTGTTTCTATTTGAATATATTTCAAAATGTTATTTATTCCTGTGATGACAAAGCTGAATTTTCAGCATCATTAGAATCCTTCATCCTTCAGAAATCATTCTAATATACTGATTTGCTGCTCAAGAAACTTTTCTATTATTATCAATGCAAAAAAAAAAAAACAATGCTATTTCTGCTTAATATTGTTGTGGAAACCATGATAGACTGCCATTTAAAAGTTTGGGATAAGTAATGGCGCTTTTCCACTGCATGGTACGGCTTACTTAAATAGTACCACCTCGGTGGAGTTTCCAAGTGAGCTGTACCAATACTAAATGTGACGTGTAAACACTGCAGATCACTGATTGGTCAGAGAGAATCATCACTACCAGCGTCATTGGGTTTGAAACACAAGACACCAAAACCCGCTAGATTTAAAGAGATAGTTCACCCAAAAATCTGCTTACCCCCAGGGCATCCAAGATGTAGGGGACTTTGTTTCTTCAGTAGAACACAAATGATGATTTTTAACTCCAACCGTTGCAGTCTGTCAGTCGTATAATGCATGTCAATGGTAACAAAATCTATGAGAGTAAAAAAAACATGCACAGACAAATCCAAATTAAACCCTGCGACTCGTGACGACACATTGATGTCCAAAGACATGAAATGATTGGTTTGTGCGAGAAACCGAACAGTATTTATATAATTTTTTACCTCTAATACACCACGTACAGAGCAAGTACACACCTCACGCACCGGATGCTGTGTGCGCGCTCAAGGCAGTTGGACATAGTGGTGTATTAGAGGTAAAAAATGATACTGTTTGGTTTCTCGCACAAACCGATCGTTTTGTGTCTTAGGATATCAATGTGTCATCACGAGCCGCAGGGTTTAATTTGGATTTGTCTGTGCATGTTTTTTTTTACGGTTGGAGCTAAAAATCATCATTTGTGTTCTACTGAAACAAAGTCACCTACATCTTGGATGCCCTGGGGCAGATAAACATCAAATTTTCATTTTTGGGTGAACTATCCCTTTAAATAGTCAGTAACTGCAATTCGTACGTATTTTACAAGGTGGCTAATTCGTTCAACCTCACTTGTACGAATTAGTATGTTTTTTGCTAAATCGAGCATATTTTATGAGTTGCCAAATTCGTATGAATTCATACGAATAACCTACCCTTAACCCCGCCCCTAAATCTACCCGTCGCTGGGGTTTAGACAAATCGTATGAATTTGTACAAATGAGGTCGTACGAATTCGTACAATTAGCCACCTCGTAAAATACGTATGAATTGGTATGTGGAAAAGCAAACTGAAAGTAAACGGAGACGAGCCAAGCCGTGCCGTACTGAGCAGAGCTGACCCAAGTAGTACCACGCAGTGGAAAGTCGCCATAAGATTGTTTTTGGACTGGGTACCATAAATGATAATTGATGATAATTGAGCACCAAATCAGCATATTAGAATGATTTCTGAAGGATGACACTGAAGGCTGGAGTAATTTGTCATTGCGAGAATAAATTACACTTTAAAATATATTAAAAAGAAAACAGTTCTTTTAAATTGTAATAATATTTCACAATATTTCTGTATTTTTGATCAAAGAAATGCAGCCTTGGTGAGCATAAAGTACTTCTGCCAAAAACATTTTTAAAAATCCTAATTATTCAAAACTTCGATATATGTTATAAAATATATTCCATACATTGTGTGTAAAAACATGCACAAGTGAGAGGGGAAACGTACTTCCTGTGGTGTCCCTGCAAAGGAACTGAACGCTGAGCTCTTCATCAATGATCATGAGTCATCCAGCCCGTGGCCTGCCTCCATTCTCATACAGAACAGCTCCGGATGCCAAGAAACCCATTCTGAAATATGACTCCCCGGAGAACCTACCGTACTGTACGATTGGATGAAACTACACTGATTGTTTCTGCAGCATGACTGGGTGAAATTACAGCTCTGGTCACAAAATGTTCTTATATTTTTTAGCTTAGAATTTCAGTTCATCCAGTACATTGTTAAGCCTATTGCAAATTGTGTAATCTTTGAGAGAACTCAATTGGAATAATGTCTTGCTATTGGACAGGAACACTAGGTGGTTAAAATCCTAAAAGATTGTCTTTACATTTCTACAGGGGCATGTTATCCCATTTGTACTAATCATTATCGGGAATCCATTTTTTAATCTCATTCCTTCAGGATATTCACCGGGGAGTGATTGCAGTATGACGAAGTAAAACTACATTGGTGACTTCTAGATCAAAATGTGATTATGGAGCTCTTGGATCAACATCAATTGCAGTTCCTATGAACCACAGCCCTAACCTAAATCCAAAGCCTGAAAGATACTCTAAGTCAGAATGTGAACGCAAACACTTCAAACAAAAAAATATCAATTTAATTAATTGTTGAGTATCGTCAGAAATTCATGATTTAACACACTTAGGGTACGTTTACATGACAACGATGTACTAAAAGTAGAAACGTTTTTCCTTTGCTTTTTTTTTTTGCGTGTAGGCGACTACGTTTTTCACACCGATACACGAGAAACAAATAAAAACGTTGTATTATGCTGCCAGGCCAGTAGTTGGCGATGTCACTTTGTAAAGAAACACTTCGTGCCTATAGACTGAACACGTAATACGCATGACGTCACCATTTTTACTAATTCAAGTTTTTGTAGTTTACACAGAGACAATAACGGTATCGATTTAAAAAATTCGCATTTTGAATCCCATTTTCAAAAGTTTGCATTTTCAGACCACCAAAACACCATTGTTGTGTAAATGGTTGGCCAAAACACGTAAAGGGCGCTATCATATACCTGGCACAATGCAACTGCAGGTGCAATGCAAGTGTTTTTTGCTAGTTTCAGCCTGACGCAGTTATCATTTTCATGTCCAGCACCCATGTTGTTTAAAGTCAATGGTGCAGTATTTTTTTGTTATTTAAAGGGCACGTTAGTAATGTGAGCCTATAGGTGTGTACACAACACACGTACACTCTGCTTATTACACACACAAACGTTTTTAAATATTAAAAATAAAAGGATTCCTCTCTGTAGAAGCGTTCAGTCTTTCCACTTGCAAATTCTGCCATGTGATCTGCCATAGTGCAAGCACAACTGTCTTTTAAAGGAAATAGGGGATGAGACTCTCATTGGTTTATTGCACTTTACGCCCAAAACACACCCATGACTCATTAAGAGACTAGGTACAACCCTTTTGGACCATGTGCCTGGTGCGTTGACCATTTTTTCCTTCATTAAACTAGCAAAAGAGGAAGTGCACCTGCGCCATGCTCTTCAGACCATGCTCTTACATTGTTAAAACAGGGCCCGAAAACGGTGTTATGTAATCAGTCCCTTCGAGTTGCCACTAGGGGTACTGTCAGTTTTCAGTTATTTAAAATTAGTTGAACTGGTAACATGTTTATAGTTAGATACCTGAATAACAAAACATATTCGATTGATGTCAGACATTTGCTTGTAACTCTATCAACCCTTTTTAGATGCATTTTCCAAATGGTAATGTCTATGTTTGAATACTTGCTTTGAGTTTGGCCTAATGCTGCCTTCACATGCTATCAGAAATGTCCTACTCCCCACTTCTGAAGTAGCGATTACGAGTTCATCGCATTAAAGTTTCAAAATGGGAGGGCGTTCATGTGCAATTTTTGCCAAGGAAACTCGTATTCACAAAAATTCAGAGAGCACGTGAAGGCAGCATTAGTGCTTTGTTGTCGGAAAGAACAGGAATCATGGAGGACACCAAGTTTATTCTTGCCTATTTATTGGGAAAATCTTAATAAACCAAAATTAGCTTTAGCATCCCGTTCATTGTCAACAATAAACATTCACAACTCTATCTAGATAGTCAACAAACCTCTTGTGAAAGCTCAAACGTGCTGCGAAACACAAAAATGAACCTCACTGGTTCTCGCATGTCAAGCAAACATTTACCACAACTGATGTGTGAGTTGATGAATGTTTATATGTGAATAAAAGCCTAAATTCAATCTGTTCATTATATAAAGCAATCAAGTCTCTTCAGAAAATTTTGACTAAACCGCTCAATTCATGTGGATTAGTGTTACGATCTCTTTATGAACTTTTTGAAGCGTCAAAGTGGTAGTTGTGTAGCTGTCTATGGAGGGACAGGAAGCACTCAGATTTCATTAAAAATATCGGTAATGCTTTAGATTACAGCCCGGAAAGTACTGCGTAATNAGTTACGCTGTAAATTCGTTGTAATTACGCAGTACTTTCCGGGCTGTAATCTAAAGCGTTACCAAAATATCTTCATTTGTGTTCTGATGATGAACAAAAGTCTTACAGGTTTGGAACGACATGAGGGTGAGTAAATGATGACAGAATTTTCATTTTTCGGTGAACTAACCCTTTAAAACAGTAACAGCAAAATGTATTCAGGTAACACTTATTTTAATGGTCCCCTTTCGACTTTATGTCAACTAACTCTCGTTACAGTACCTTTATTCATGCTGCAATGCAGGCTGGGAACTCACAAACCTTAAAGTTTCAACAATAGTGATCAATTTGAAATTCTAGTTTGGAGGAGTTCTGTTGTGGGTTTTGATGTAGTTTCAAGTCATTCAAATTCACAATTTATTTGCGACACAAAATGTCCCCTAACCTGGAAAACATTTAGTTGTTGTTTTTTTTACAGTGAACCCTTAAAATCAGAGGCCAGTGATTGGTTAATATGAAACGGTGTTGATACAAAAACATGTTCTAGGCTACTTGACTAAATTACGCTTAACGGCTTTTACCATATGACTAGATGAAATCAGTAATGACGTCTACAGTATGACTGTGTGAATCTACTGATCTGTATCTCCCATAAAAGGACAAGTTTGGTTCCTCTTTGCAAACACAATGCAAGCAGGACTGAAATCAATATCTCAAAAGATATCAGCATATCAAGGCCACATTTAAAATTGCCTTACATTGTCTACATATGGCATTTGTGCATGTATCTGTACAGCTCTCATCTCTAAACAACAGCCAGGCTGTGGTTAGTTTCTGTCTACACAGATCTTCCTCCCACAGTTATCTGAAATTACATCGGTGACTAATTCTGATTCTGATACATTTTCATTTATAAACTGCAGCATGTTTACAGCAGAAGTGTTTAGTTCAGTGGTTACTATACCATGTCATTTCTTCTTTTGCAATCTTTCTTCTCACACAATAAAATCATTTTTAACTCTTTAAATCTATATTGCTATTTATTTATTAAGGTTAGTATACATCATTATTGCAAAATAAAATAATTTAGTTCTGAGTTTATGACAATGACTGTAAGTGTGAATTACATACATAGATTTTGTTACAGATTATGACTATGGCGAATAAATGTATATGTTTTTGCTACATGAATAAAATGTTATGGATGAGACTGTACATTCTATATTTACAACACAAAGTCTGTATATTCATGATATTTTCCTGCATCTAACATTAGATGAGAGCAGACAGCGAGCATTAAAGATAAACACATGTCATGTTTTGATCCCCCGCTCACTAATTTCATTTGCTGTATCCGTGGCAACAAAGGGGAAAGAATAACAGAGCATCCCTTATCACCTTCACAGCCAAATAAAGTGGAGCTCTTCCTACTTGTGACGCTTTGTTGCAGTTATCTCTGCATCTGTAAAAACAAGAGTCGCCGTCGCAGTTAGCAGCTTGCCACATGTATTGAGATGCTATCAGAGAAGCCGCCATATCAAAGAGTCTAATGCAGACAGGGCTTATCTCGCCGAGAACTCACGTGTGCTATATGTAGGGCAAGTCTTATCAGAATGCTGTCATTACAGCCATTGCAACACCAGACACAGGTCAGGATGACCACTGAGGGACTGCACAATCAGCTGGTCAGTGTGTGTTTGGAGTGGCGATCTGAGATTGCCAAATAAGTGAAAGTGTAGCTGACGAAGAGCATATTCAGAGTTAAAGTTATAAGGTTCAGGTTACATTAATAATTTATGCAAAAATGTTTTTATTTACCAAGGCCCATGTTGTTTAAGACCTTTATGCAACCTGTATGTTAGTAATAATAACCGGAGGGGGAGGAAAAAAAAAATGCTTATGCACCATATTAAGTCTTTGGAAGCCATTTGATTTTTTGATTTAATTTGACATTTTGATTCAAAATGTAGGTTTTTATTTATTAATTTCATAGAGTCTAATCAAACTGACATGTTCCAGGGTTGCGGAACATGAAAAAACCAATGCCATTTAAATCTGTTGCAACAACATTTTGCAATTGTGAATTTGATTTTATTGCTTTGGCACATTTTCAGTAAATAATAATATACAATTTGGTAAGTTCGTCACACAAAGCTATTGTATTGCATCACCAGACTGGTAATGTAATAACGTTTTTTTTTATTTTAATAATGTGTTTTTTGAGCAGCAAATCAGCATATTAGAATGATTTCTGAAGGATCATGTGACACTGAAGACTGGAGAAATGATGCTGAAAATTCAGCTTTGAATCACAGGAATAAATTACATTTTAAAATATATTCAAATAGAAAACATTTATTTTAAATTGTAATAATATTTCACAATATTTCTGTTTTTGCTGTATTTAAAATCAAATAAATGCAGCCATAGTGAATATAAGAGACTTCTTTCAAAAACATGAAGGAAAAAAATCAAGAAAATGACATGCATACTTTAAAAAAATAATTCGAAAACGCAATTCAAATATAGTTTTAATTGGAGTATTGCAAGACATGGCATGATGTGTCATGTCAAGTTCAAATATGCTTCAATTTTAAGCTTATACGATCAATGCATGCATAAGCATGCTGTTTGAGTGAAAAAATCCCCCCAATGTTTATTTGTAGCGCTTGTGGCCTCAGCCCACAGATTCAGAGCTGGTGTTCCCACTCACCCAGAGCTTTCTCATTCTAAGAGAGAGCATTCGTGACCCACCTACGTCTGATTCAGCCAGTCGTAGGCCACTCTAAAAGCAATCTGATGGCCATAAACCATCTCTGACATAATGTTTCCAAGGTTAACTATTCATGAAATCAGAATAAGATTAGAGTCCCTCATGAGAGAAGCTTTAGGCTATAGATGCACATAATATGTGCATGTGAGGCCCAAAGCTTCTTTCTTGAATCTAATATTAAAGGTTCTTTATTGGCATTTATGGTTCCACGAAGAACCTTTAACATCCATAGAACATTTCCATTGCACTAAAGGTTATTTAGAGTTGAAAAGGGTTTTTTAGATTATTAAAATGTTCTTCATACTAAGAACTGTTCACTGTAGGTTCTTTATGGAACTCAAAATGGTTCTTCTATGACATTACTGTCAAAACCCCTTTTTGGAACCTTTATTTTTAAGAATGTCAGGAGGTTTCCATGTCATGCAGACAAATATCATTTGAATTTAACATTCAAAGCATAAGCATATAATTCCAAACTCTTATTTGTCCTTATCCATCTGTACAAAATAGTCAAAAACCATGGCAACTAATGAACAGGGACAAAGAAAACAGGAACTAATTCAGGAAACTATCTCAGTCCAACTCAAACAAAACTAAAACCCAGATCAAACGTAACAGCATCATTTTTGTAGTCTATTTTAGAGCTTCAGTGGAGTAGATTAATAGTTTAAATTTCTCACAAAAACTATGGTTTCAGAAGACTTTAGCTCCCAAGTCATTCAGAAAAAATGATGCTTTTATGGTGTCTTTTTGGAGCTGTACTACGAAATATCATTGTGTGTGTAAAGAAACTTCAAATATTCTCCTTTTTGTGTTCCACATAATAAAAAAATCACAGCATTCAGATTTGAAACAACATGAAGCTGACTAAATCAGTAAAATTAGTAATTTATTTATTTATTTTAGCCATTTTGCCATGTAAATGCATTGATTTATAGCAGCATAAATTAACAAATTGTATATGCAGTATATTGAGTATAATGTTAATATTACTCAATATGTAATATAAAAAAATACTCCAAGCACAACTGTGCAATATGCTTACAAAATCTTTAAAAATAATAATAATATTTGAATAAAGGGCAAAGATATTACTTTTGGCCACTGCTGTGTATATAAATGAGTTTTAGCACAATAAAACACACATACACTGTACAAACAAACTTACCTTCAAATACATGCAAACAAGACGGAGAGAGAAAGAGAGAGAGAGAGAGAGAGAGAGAGAGAGAGAGTTGGTCTCAGTGGAAACTCTGACTCATCTGCCACTCGGAGCCCAAATCAATTTACCATTGAGTCATCACAGGACTTCCTCTCTCTCCTTCGCTTTCTTTCTCACTATTTCTCTCTCTCTCTTTCTCTTTCTGCTGTCAGCCGAACATGCATTGAGGTTACAGCAATGTTTTCCTGTGTGCTCCAGGGCACATTTTTACGCAGTCCAAATGCATCATAGCTGCTTGAGTAATTATGGCAGCACCAGCAGGTTTTATAGCGTTCAGCCGCACAGAAACGGTTCCCCTCAATGAAATACACAACAGAAAACTGTCTTCGGTTCTCAGAGCACGCTGAATCTCATGCAGCATGACTACTTGATAAAACTGCTGTTATGGATGAGACTACAAAGATTATACAGCATCTTCAAACTTCACATGCAAAAGACTTCAAACACTGAGGGGTCAGTTGCGCTACTTTAAATGCAGTTTTCATTTCAAAACCCTGCATCTTATTCACAAAAAACTCACAATACAGTTTAAGAATGCTCTAATTGCACTGTTAAAGCACTTTGCATATCTATTTATGTTTATATTAAAGGGGTTGCATGTAGAATTCAGAAACCGTTGTTATTAGTGACACCGGTGGTCACTAAGTGAACTGCAGCCAGCAACTTATTGTTCATGCTTACAAGAAACTGAACGTGATTCAAGGCCAACCATAAACAACCAAGGAAGTCTGGGAATATTTTAGTTTTTTAAGTTTCCTTACAATCTGTTCACATATTGCCAATACAAAAAGTGATTAATACTTGAAAATTCTTACAAATAGCCCCTTTAAAGGGTAAGTTCACCCAAAAATTAAAATTCCTGTCATTATTTACTTACCCTCAAGTTGTTCCAAACCCGTAAGACCTTCGTTCATCTTTGGAACACAAATTAAGACATTTTTGATGAAGTCCGAGAGATTTTTTATCTTGCATATAGTTGCAAAATTACCACATTACTTTTTGTGTGCAAAAACAAACAAAAAATAATGACTTTATTCAACATTTTTTCCTCTTCCCTGTCAGTCTCCTACACAGTTGATGCAGTGCAGGCTTTAGTGTTTACGTCCATACATTAAGGTTGAACCACTGTAGTTACGCTGACTATTTTATGTCTTTAGTACTTCTCTGGACCTTGAATGTGGTAATTTCATTGCTTTCTATTAGATATATATATATAAACTCTCGGATTTCATCAAAAATATCTTCATTTGTGTTCCAAAAATGAATTGAGGTCTTGCAGGTTTGGAACAACATGCGATGAGTAATTAATGACAAATTTCATTGGTCCAACTTTATATTGGGTGGCCTTAACTACTATGTACTTACATCAAAATATAAGTACAATGTGAAAACATGTATGTACACAATAAGTGCATTGTATCAAATTATTAATTTAAATGTATGTACATAGTAGTTAAGGCCACCTAATCTTAAGTGGGACCATTTCATTTTTGGGTGAACTAAGTCTCAGCCTTTCTTTTAAGCACAAACACACCTATTTTCATGCAAATAATTATTATACCTCGTTATTCACAAAACCCAATGCAATTCGCCTGATGTAATACAAGTCATCATGAAACGGAGGTTGAGATAGTCTTTTCTTCCCTATTGTGACGTATATCTGAGTGAAACAACTTCTTGAACAACATAGGGCGTAACTTTTGACTATTGGGAATTGATTGGATAATTGTGGTTTCCTATTGGTCGATCTCAAGTGAGTGACAGGTTGCCCCGCCCTTAAACCAGTAAACATCATCAGAGAGGGAGGGGGAAGTTATTTTGATAAAAGATTACGAGGCACATTAATTTATTTTTTAAACAATGATGTGCACGGAAAAAAAAAAAAANTTATTTTTTAAACATTGATATGCACGAAAAAAAAATCAATTATAATAAAAAATGCACAATTAAAAAAAATGTATCAAAAATAAAATACAAATGGTCAGTTTTGATTTCATGGTGTCTTTAACTTTGTACTATTACTGTATGCACGGAATATAATATAAAAGATGTTTGTGTGCATTTTCTATTGCTCACAGCAGCAGTAATACATAACAATGATGAAGAATCCAGACATACAGTGTAGTCAACAAACTTTGTGAATTTTTAAAGAGCCATTTTAAGTGTCTAGATCACAAAGATGGAGCAATGCTGTACAGTACCAATAAAGTTTACCAGATAATTTTAGTCTGCTGTGTCCTCAGTGAACTAGCGTTCATTTGTGCTGTTACCTGTTTTGCATGCTTCCTGTAGTCAATCAAGTGCTGAAACAATGCAGACAGCACATGCAAACTCATGCACAATTCATTCTTCATGTCTTAAATATGCACAAACTCCACAATGGTTTCTCAAAATGCTCTCGTGAAGACCCTCCAAACCACAAGAGAATATGAGGAGGAGAACCTCAGTGACCCCAAAATGCAATGTACCGCTCATCAATGCGAAGCAGATGATGGCATGGAGCCTCAGCCATTAAAGACCACAGTGCCTGAGGCCAACACACAAAGACCTCCAACCACTGACCAGCCCTACAGATTAGCCTGTTACTCACGCTTCCATAAATCACATGAGACAACTTATGTTCTCTGGATAGAAAGAGAGACAGGCGCAGGGAATCATTTTAAAGTTGCATGCAGCCTGAAAGTTCTTCTCACGTGTCTCAGCTGGAATCCAATTTGATGCAGACTGTTATTGTCGCTTTTGGCCTGAGCCAGAATGCAGAACAGCGTTTAATGAAGGTGTGTGATTTTGTGGTTTAGCACTTGGGTTAACATTTCCTTGAAGATATAACACTCTGTTTACAGTGCTAAAGAGCATCTTGTGATTCAATGGAAGCAAGAACATCTGTCTTTATAAAACTTGTTTAAAATAAATTAACGCTTTTATTCAGCAAATATGCATCAAAAGTGACTAAATACATTTATAGTGTGACAAAAAATTCTATTTCAAATAAATACTGTTCTTTTGGACTTTTTATATATCAGAGAATCCTGAAAAAGAAGCATAATGTTTCCGCAAATATAAAGCAGCACAACTGTTTTCAACACTGACAATCATCTTGAGCAGCAAATCATCATATTAGAATGATTTCTGAAGGATCATGTGACACTGAAGACTGGAGTAACGATGCTGAAAATTCAGCTTTGATCTCAGGAATAAATTACATTTTACAATATATTAAAGTAGAAAACAGATGTTTTAAACATTATATTATATTAACAATATAAATGTATTTTAATCAAATAATTCAGCCATAAAGAGCATTAAAAGGCTTCTTTAAAAAAAATCTAAAAAAATATTACCAACCCCAAACATTTGAATTTGAATAGTAGTGTAACTTCACATATCCAAATTAAATTTTGTTTAGGTCACAATGAAAAAAAGCCAGATTTTCAGTCCTTTGAGCCTCACTATTGTCACAATTATGCTTAGTTTTGGTTTCATATTCATTTTATTCAGTTCCTGTTGTGTCTGCCTTTGTTATCCAATTATTTTTCCTCAGTTTCCCCTTTTCTCTTGGGTTACTCATTAATTAGATCCCACCGGTTTGTATTTAGTTGGTTATCCTGTATATATATTTTATAAGCCCCCTGTTTCAGTGCACACTTTGACTCATCTATTGTTTTATTAAAATACTTATCTAATTTGAACTAAGTCCTACTGTCTTCATCTTCTTCTTGGTCTACCTGTGACAACTCTATGAACATGCATTGCCGCTTTAATCAGGGATTTTTGCAGTTACTTTGCCCAAAATTGCCCAAAATTAAAAATACTGTACTGTACTTACACACTCATGCCATTCCAAACTGTTTGAATTTCTTCTGTATACCACAAAAAGAGTCATTTTCATAATGTTCACATTTAAACATTGAAGACACATTGTGGTACCTCAATTATGTCAAACAATAAATTGGTTGCTACATATCATAATGTGTTCAGTTTTGTTTATTAACTGCAAAAAATAATAGGATTTGAGAACTTGTCAGCACACAAAGCTATTAGATGACTTAAAGAGATAGCCCCCCCCCCCCAAAAAAAAATCATTTGCTCACATTGTTCCAAACCTGTATGAATTTCTTTCTTCTTTTGAAAAAAATAAAAAATACTATGAAGTCAATGGGGTCCATCAACTATTTGGTTACCCATATTCTCCAAAATATCTTCTTTTGTGTTCAGAAGAAGAAAGAAATTCATACAGGTTTGGAACAATGTGAGTAAATGATGACAGAATTTTCATCTTGGGGTGAACTATCCCTTTAAGAAGACTTTGAATATAATGCACAAGTTGTAGAAAAGTTGTTACTTTTTAGTGTTTTGCTTTTTTAGATTGAGAGTTTAAAGGGGACCTATAATGCCCATTTACAAGATGTAATATAAGTCTCTGGTGTCCCCAGAATGTGTCTGAGAAGTTTCAGCTCAAAATACCCACAGATCATTTATTATAGCTTGTCAAATTTGCCCCTATTTGGGTGTGAGCAAAAACACACCATGTTTGTGTGTGTGCCTTTAAATGCAAATGAGATGCTGCTTTCCAGAAGAGGGCGGAGCTTTAACAGCTCAAGCTTCGCTTGCTCAACAACAACAAAACTGGAGAATCTCACGCAGCCAAAATGAGGATTGTCAGTAACGGTGTTCAGCCTTACGGAGTCAACACTGATGGAGAGACTCAGGAAGAAGTTACAACTTTTAGAATGCATCTGGACCTTTCTGAATGGTTAGTGGATAAATTTATGTAGTTGCTGTGGAGTTGATTCAACTCATCGACTAGCATGTGCCGTCATGTTAATCTTTTGTTCAAATCCAGCATTGAATTGACCCTCGTTTGTGAAGCAGTCCAGCGTAAAATGACGGCATGGCAACAACACTCAGCCCAACATGGCCTTTGTTGCGTGTTCTCAGGGGCAGAGTTTATGTAAATTTTGGGGTTAGTGATGTCACCAACCCAGGAAGAAGCTCGTTGTAGTCCCTACAAGCTGTTTGTTGTAGTCCTTAAAAAGTGATTTCTGTAAAAGAAAATATCTCCCTTTGCATTGAACTTTGAGCGTCGTAACTTTGCAGATGTTGTTTATGCTCAAACAGCAACATTACACACTAACTAAAGTTAAAAAAGTGAAATCATAATCAAGAACCCCTTTAAATCACCACTTTCAAAAACAAAAAAGCTCAGATATTCTGTAAAACATGTGCTTTTATGTTCCAAGTTGTACAGCCAAGAACAAACTGTTAATTTTTATGTAAATTAATTATTTAACAGCAGCTTTCCATTTCATATGCAACATATTTATGCAAAAACATGACTACTGACTAAAAACTACGCGCTGAACTTTTGATAATGCAATACCCATGCAAGAGTCACAAGTGAATTATATGTGAGAATGGGAAAAAGTACTCAAACTTTTCAGCACACACTCAAGGTTTCTACATGTCCATCTTGTAGAGAGACAGAAAGAAGGAAATACATTGAAAAATGAAGCTCTGAGACTTCCTCTGGAGCTGGAGCAGGTTGCCACGACCACCCTGATGCCTGCTGTATTTGTCTCGTTTATCTAGACATGATGCAACACTGAGCTCAGAGTTAGAAACCCACCGATTGGGATTGAGGGAAAAAAAGTAGCAATGCATCACCTCAACTGGTGGCAATAAATCTGGAGTCTTTCCTTGGGTGTGCTCCAGTCATGTAAAAGCCGTTTAAATCACCATCCTTCCTGTCATATTACTCACCCTTGACTGCCGTACGCTAAATTACATTTGGGCTTGAATTCCAAGCCTCTCGCTGCGGGCGGCTTAACGCGTGAATAGGAATTGATCCGCTCTTTGAGGCCGCGTCACGTTGATTTCTCTGTCTTACAGGATGGGGGGATTGACCTTCCCCGCCAGGTTTCAGAAGAGAGACGAGTCGAATCAAATTCCTTTTGCTTAATTCAGTCACAATGAAGGATTGTTACGGGCCGCGTCCGCGCACGTGTCGGCTCAAAGACTGTTTCACCTGCGAGGGCCGATTAACCTCACCTCCACGCCTGCTGCGTCGGTCACATTCACTCTCAGAAGAGAGGTCAGAGGTCACATTCCAAGCCTGGAATTCTTGACCTCCTCAATTAAAGCTCATATCTTTCATTTAGTGTTCAACACAAGCCCCAGAACCTTTCAGATGCAGTTACATTTGTTATGTTTTCATGAATCATTATTCTTCAGGTAGCAGTGCTTTCTAATCCAAAGCAACATACTAAAGCGATATGCATTTTAAAAAACTTTAATTCAAAGAATTACATTCAATATACATATTTTATCAGTCAATGCATTTCTTGTTAATTAAACTTACAAACTTGTTGTTGAAAGTAGCCAGTGTCATATTAGAATCATTGCAATACTATTACAGTTTATTAATTTGTATTCATGTCGCTCCTAATCCGTAAGACTTTCATTCATTTTCTAAACACAAATGTTTTCATGTTTTTCATATTTTAATGAAATCTGAGAGATGGGCGGGGCTAAAGAGATCTTTTGGCGCATTTTGTTTGTGTCGACTCTGATTGGAGGAATTTTCTGTACAGCATCATGGGTAATGTAGTTTTTCATCATTAATTCCACTGTTAACCAATTATTTTAAAACTAACCTGAATTATTGCGGGCTGATGGCTTCAACAGAAGCAAATGCTATCAATTAACAACCTCGTAGCTCACAGTAAGGCTGTCTTTGAAGGTTTCTAAGTTATCATTAAAAACCAATTTCCTATGGAGAAAATAAATAGTTTTCACTTCTGGAACCTGACTGTTGCACTCTGTTGTTGTTTTGCATGCACATATCTATTCTATTCGACAACTTTGACACTGATGAACATCAATTAGATCAAAGGTTGTTGATGTAGCAAAATTATTTTTCTCTTTTCAAAGGATGAGAGCGAGGGTGTAAAATGGTTGTGTAAAACTAAATACAAAATTTGGGGGCACAAAACTTTATAAGGGGACTGCAGGGGGAAAAAATAACAAAATACTATAAAAGAGCGTAATATGACCCCATTAACCACCCAGGTCTGAAAGGGACTTCCTGGACATAAAGCCCCTGCAGAGCAGCACAAGACTTGTTATCTAGACAGATGAGCAACAAACGGAGCGCAGATGCATCACAAAGCACTGGAACCCACAGTAAAAGACTTTCCATTTATGTGCTGCTAATGGATGGCTGATCATTGTGCCGTGTCGTGGCTTGGACGGTAACACCCTGGTTTCATTGTAGATGCTCTGCAACATTCGCAGAAAAGCACTGATATCTAAATCTGCACATTGTTCTACTGTAATAGCAGGTTATGCAAGATTCACTCCAATATCTGATGCTCATATGAGCTTTCAAGACATCATAAGTAACTAATGGTCTTTGCTAAAGCAAGCGTCACTTATATTACTATAGATTCCTTACAAACTTTGACGCGTAACTCGTCCCACACTTTTTGTCGTAGACCCATGAATGGGGTGTCAAATCATGTGGTTTATTAGGGAGAGGTGTTCTTTGACTTTTTTGTAAGAGATCAGGTGTACGATGTTCATTCAGCGGGTGACAAATTAGGCAACCACCCCGTAGACTTCCATTGAAAAAAGTTGAGAGGGATATCTCTGGATTAAAATATCATAGAGAAAAGTGGGTGGCTTCATTTTGGCTCAGACTGCCAAGTAGTCTTTAAATATCACCCTGAAAACTGTCTAGCCATGCCCTAGCAACCATGTAGAGCACCCTAGCAACTGTAGCAACATGGCCCACAGTGCTAATTTGTACATTTTTTTGTACAAAAATGCTTGTCCTGTTTGTTTGCTGCATGAGCTCTTGAAGCTCCGCCCTCTTCTGGAAAGTGAACCGGGAGCAGCATCTCATTTGCATTTAAAGGGACACACACTAAAACGGCGTTTTAATCTGTGGGGTATTTTGAGCTAAAACTTCACATACACACTCATTTTCACCGAAACTTATTTTACATCTTGTAAAAGGGGCATAATAGGTGCCCTTTTAATGTTAATTTTTCATATCCATATTAATCATATTTTCATTAACAGTATGTTTTAATGAATCACAACATTGCATCTTTTTTTATCTCACCTTTGTTAACGAAATAAAAAAAAAGTATTTTTTGTAGTAAGCAATGGAAATAATGTAAAACTCTAGTTCTGTAAAGGGTGTTTTATGGAGTACAGCATGTTATACATGTCAAGCTGTGAGCATGTACCTCATTCCTATCTTTCAAAGCCTTGTCTGCTTTGCATATCTGAACACAAACCGAGACAAACATTCTCCCTCATTTACGATCAACTTCCTCCAAACCTTTCTGGGTCAACTGACTTTGTTTATGATACTTTCAAAGGAGGCCTTGTGAATTTCAATGGAATTTGATCTGAGAGCATGCATACATCTGCTCACATGGCTTTATTAGATTTACTCACTGTTTGACAACACACTTTCACAATTTATTCCCAACAGCAACTGCGTACCAGACAGAGCAGGACTAAACTGCGTAACAGAAGTGCACCTAATTAAGGTCTCGATCTAGAGGACTGCTTTGATTTACTACAGCATCTTGAAACTAAAGGCATTCGGTTCATATGCGTGAGAGAGGTATGGAAAAGAAGACAAGTGCAACTTCATGTTTTCAGTGGTTGAGCTGAGTTCATAACTCAAAATTCAAATGATCCGCTCAAAACATAAGATGAGCTTCCATAAAGGAGTATACAAGATGCAGTTTATATGCCCATCACAGAGCAATTGGTAGGATCGCATAAACATGTTTTTCCTGAACATTAAGAGTCAGTGAATCATCATCCAAACCAGCTAATGGAAAGTTCTGAAAGACAATTCACTTATAGATTGCTGGAAACTTCTTTCGTGTTTTTATGTTTATCGCACATGGGTCATTTGGGATGCTAGAGTCGCTGGCACTCTTGTGTTGCTGTGTTCTTGAAGGTGCCATATGCAAATATTTGAATATTATTAACATACATTTGTGTACATTGACATTGAAAACAACAAACTGCACCAGACATGGAACTTTCATAAAACTTGCCATATTCAGTAAGTGTTTTGTTTTTAACCCCTAAAGTCACTTAATGACATTAAACAAGGTGAATACAGGAATTAAATGTGTACATTTCCTGTCTAACTCCATGAACGGTGTGTCCGAAATCGTATACTGCCTGAGTAGGTACTACATTTGAATTTGAACTTACTTTGTGGCCGTTAAAAAAAGTATGTAGTATGAATGTGTGTAGTATGAATGTATTCAGGATGTACTACGTCCACCGTGTTGCCATTATCATGAGACCTATCAGCGTTGCTTCCCCTCCATTCATAAATCCTCTCCTGTGGCCTCATGGGATACTAAAGTGTCCATCGTATGCACACTTCAGAATCTCACCGGAAGTAGTAGGTCATCAGGGGAATTTTCGCTTACTGTTTTTCGAATACAAATTCAGACATACTACTCTTTCACATACTATGTAGTAGGGAAGTATTTGATGTCAGACACAGTGCAAGACAAGGTAATTTATATTTCACACAAAATGGCAGAATCTGGTGTCTGACTATGCATCTTGTTTAGGTCATAACAGCAAAAGGGTGCTCTATTAAGTACTAAAGATGCTTGCTATGAATGGGGTTGAATAATTTTGAGAATGCAGAAGTCATTAAAAGTTGCATTTTCAGTTGAATTTGGGGAAACCACTGTTGAGCTATCCCTTATGAAAAATACGTTTATTCAAGTGTTCTATCAGTATACTTCTTTTAAACTAAAAAAAGTATGTACTTCTCAGGAATATACTTTATGTACTTCTCGGAAATATGCTTAAAATTGCACTTAAGTATACTTGACTGAATTTTTCTAGCTATCCATGTTTTCACTGTTATACGGTAGGGGTCGCTATTACACCACATCTTCTAGTACAGAACCTCCAGATCAAAACACAAGAGAAGAAGCTGAAACAAGTGATAGAAGATTTCTCACGCCAATGTAAAATAATGTGATCATCAAACATTAAACAGCATATAAATCACAACTGCCTATTGCTACTGAATGAAATGATGAACCCATGAAGAGGAAACGTCTGTGAAGCTTTAGGGGTGTTTATGAACTCGATCTATTCCATCTGTGTTTTGATCATCATTCTGAATCTGATCCAGGCGTAGTCTTTGATAAAAAATTCAATTTTCTCAACTTTTTGTTTAAAACGTTGCCTTTCTTTATGAAACGTACCCACATTCAAGTGTTGATAAAAAAGGATGCATGAAGCTATAATAAAATATTTTTAAAATAACAGTACAGTTAAAGGTATATTTCAAGTAAAAAATAATAATACCTTAATTGGAATATAGTAGTATACTGAAAGTGCAGACAAAATATACAAATAGTCAACTATAAGTATGATGTTATGTTCACTTAAAGAAAACTTACAAGTATACTTGCAGTATAAAACTACTAAACTAGTGAGAGTACACTTCAAAGTGTACTTTCATAAACTAAAAAATGTACTACTCGTATTAAAATAGTAAACTACTAGTATACTTATAAGTTCACTTGTAGTACAGGTGCAGTACAAATGAGAAGTTGTGCACTTAAAGTTTACCACTGTTATAGTAGCCTACACTTAAATGTATACTTTTATATAATAAAAGTTGGCCAATTTAGTCACAAGCAGTATTGAAATAGTACACTTACAAGTTTACTACTAGTAGGCCTACACATTGATATTAGTATACTTACTACACAAAGTATACTTAAAAATATACTTGCAACATTACTTAAGTATACTTCCTAAAATTAACTTCAAGTATACTTCTTTTTTCTAAGGGATTTCAATTACTTTTGTTTGATTTGTTCATTGCAAACTGCTGAAAGTCTGTCAATTTTACCAATAAACCTGATTTGAAATGGGGTTTGAATAATTTTGTATATAAAACTACAAACGAACACTTGGCCTGAAACTAGCTAGCCTCTGTGGAGTAAATATATAATAGTAAAATTTAAATCATAAAAACGGGGTTTTAAACTATATTTTGACATCTCCAAAACCGCACAGTTGAAAAAGTTTGCAAGCCTCATATAAAATAGATGTACAACAAAACAGCTCATATAATATTTAGTTTGACCTCCCAAGGTAGATGATCAACATTTTCTGAAGGCTAAGCACCTATTTTCACTGATCCTTGGTTGAAAAAGAACATTTCAGACACTATTTTGAACCATATTTGTGGAAAGTGCTAGAGAAAGAAACAAAGAAGTGGGGAAAAAACATGCAAGCTGATTCACAACTTTCCATTACTGTTGTGTCAAATCTTTCTCTCTCCCTCTCGGCTGTAAATGGATCTCAGCTCGGTCTGTGCGTGTACGTGCCGCTGTCTCATGGACCATTGTGTTGCCGTGTTCGTGGAACTGAAGGGAACAGAACAAGCAGTCTGTCATTTACTCATGACTCATCGAGGTTGATGCCTCTGCTACATCGACTCCCGAGGATGCACAGCAAGCAAACCAGGCAATCAATCATATTTTAATACAAAACAGCCCCATTTTCAACGAGACACATCACTATCAGATAGAGGACCTAATTAGATAGGTGCAGAAACAGCACAATCCTGCAGAGAACGATCATTACCAACACGGCGAAAAACGTTAACCCAATGATGGATGGAGGCAGATATTTAAGCCGTTCGGAGAGTAATTGCTACAACGCCAGCGGAGCAGACGCGTACCAAAGTGCAGCAACTAGAAAAGAAAGTCATTATGATATACTTTCTACAGAGATGTCGTTGAATACCCTCGGGTAACACAACTAAATCTATACTGACAATAATTTCCAGTGCTCCGCTTCAGAAATTAGGCTGCATCAATACTGCGCTTGCAAATCCTGTTTAGCATACCGGTGGCAGGTTTTGCATACGGAGTGCATTACTGTCACCTTACTGAATAGCATTATCATGACTGGCCATGAGGTATTGGAATAAAAGGGTGACCCACACGCCAAGCTGGAGTTTACGGTTATCATTTCTCTTTATCTGCGTATACAGGCATCAGTGATTATGAGCAACCCCGTTTTTTACATTTTGGCGAATTTGTGGCTAATTCATATGAATTCTCATTCATACATTTTCGTACGATCTGCTTAGGCCCCAGTGGCGGTTAGGATTAGGGATGGGGTTAGGGAAGGACCTTCATGCTTAGTTTTTTCTAAAAATCTTACATTTTTGTACAATTCACATTGTGAATCGAAATGACTACCTCATAAAAAGTTATGTTTTCCTGTGAGATTGGGTTGAACATTCTCAGAACATTCTGGCAAGGTTCTGTCAAAGTTATGAACAAACATTCTTCCAATAATGTTAATAGAACGTTCATTCAAGCTGATCTTAAATAATGTTGTCATGGAACGTTTTTATGAAACCTTTTAGTTGGACATTTGTCTAACTTTTTTTAAATATTACTATTTGTTTCAAAATGTTCAGTGAACATTCAAAAGGAACATTCCCATAATGTTTGTAAAATGATAAAATGGAACGTTACCTTAAAGAGGACGTATAATGCCTCTTTTTACAAGATGTAATATAAGTCTCTGGTGTCCCCAGAATGTCTGTGAAGTTTCAGCTCAAAATACCCCATAGATCATTTATTATAGCTTGTCAAATTTGCCCCTATTTGGGTGTGAGCAAAAACATGCCGTTTTTGTGTGTGTCCCTTTAAATGCAAATGAGCTGCTGCTCCCGGCCCCCTTTCCAGAGAAGGGCGGAGCCTTAACAGTTCGCGCTTCGGTTGCTCAACAACAACAAAGCTGGAGAATCTCACGCAGCCAAAATGAGGATTGTCAGTAACGGTGTTCAGCCTTACATTGTTCAAACCGGAGTCGACACTGATGGAGAGACTCAGAAAGAAGTTACAACTTTTGGAATGCAACTGGACGTTTCTGAAGTTGCTGTGGAGTTGATTCAATTCATCAACTAGCATGTGCCGTCATGTTAATCTTTTGTGTAAAATGGACCCCCACTATACATAGCGTACCTGTTTGCCAAACAGAGCCATACACACAGGGCTGATGTTTATGATTGTCATCAAATGCTGTGAATGGTCTAATATTTTTCCAAATTATCGCTCGGACAGAAACGCTCCTTTTTTTAGCAATCGAGCTTGCCAGGGTCAACTTGCTGGCTATCCAAGCTAACGAGACTCTAAATAGTGTTCTGTGCTCATCTGTGCAGCCAATGACAGAACAGCTAGCATGCTTTGCTCAAACTTTTGCCATGGCGTTAGAACTGGTACACTGTTTTAGCTTGCGAAAACAAAATGACAGCTGAGAGATTTCAGTCCCTCTATTGAAATCTTTTTCCAAAACTCAGATGCTTCAAAATATTCATAGAGTGATCTTAAAAGAAGTCCATAAGTCTTCTAAAGAGACATGATCGCTTTATACGATGAACATATTTAATTTAGGCTTCTATTCAAATCAATAATAATGATCAACGAACATACATACAGCATTAAAATTTGGTAAATGTAAGCTCAATTCTGATTCACATTCTCGCGTCAAGCAAGTTCGAGCTTCTGTTTATGTTTGCTGATCCATGTTTATATGTGAATAACAGAAAGTTTTGGATGAATAGACTTTCAATGAAGGGACAGAAAGCTGTCAGATTGAATTAAAAATAGCTTAATTTGTGTTCCGAAGATGAACAGAAGTCTTACAGGTTTGGAACGACACGTTTGTGAAATATTGATGACAGAACTTTCATTTTTGGATTAATTATCGTGGGAACATTAACAACTCGCTCTTGGAACTGGGATGTCACATCCTGCACCGTCCGAAAAACGGTCAGTGACGGTCTCTAGGGACACGCAAACCAAGATGAAGTTTGTGCATGTGTGTGAGAGCCATAAACATGAGGGAATGGACATCACAGCAGAAGGACACACACACATATGCCGTGACAGATTGTTGCCATGGAAGCATTGCTGCCCCTTAGATCATTTTCAGCCTCTCAGTCAAAAACAGTCAGGAGAAGAGATAGTAAAAGCAGGAAGAGCCCTGGGCTGACAGCGCCCAGCTGTGCTCATTAATGTACGAGGGATGCTTCTGAAGAGCACGTCCAGGTACCGTTTAACTTGCTTTCAAATCATGCACGTCCCCATAGGGAAAGACAAAACACAAATGAGAGTCCTTTAAAGGAACAGTTGATCCAAAATTTCTGGCATTATTTACTCACCCTCATGTCTCTTGCTTTTTATGCATGAAACACAGTGCAGTTCTTTTCTAAACAATGGTAGTTCATAGCGTCCACATCTGTCAAGCTGAAAAAGTTCATAAACAGTATCTTAGGGGTCCATATGCACTATATTACAAGTCTTCTGAAGTCATGTGATGGAGAAACAGCCATTTCCTTTAAGCCATTATTCACTGAATATGCAGCAAACAAGTTTGTAACAACATGAGGTTGAGTAAATGATGACAGAGTTTTCATTTTTGGGTGAACTATTACTTTAAAATCTCAACTGATTCTCCTAGACAACAAAGAGATTCAATTCGAAGCAAACTCAGAGATTTGAATTAAAGTGCCCCTATCATGGATTTTTGAAAATGACCTTTCATGTAGAGTGTAACATAGCTCTAAGTGAATGAAAACATCCTGCAAAGTTTTAAATCTGAAAGTGCACCGTAAATAAAGTTATTGTCTCCCAAAAGTAAGAGTCGATTCAGAGTCAATTAAACGAATCGTTTGTAAAATTAATCCCAAGCCATTTCCTTGTGACGTCACAACGAAACATTAGCATTTGCCCGCCCACTTATTGCACGCGCAGACGCCAGGGAAAATTCATTTTTTCAACAATACCACAGCAGTACAATCTTTTGTTGTGCTCCCGTCATTTTTACTGACGACTGCTTATCAAACCTCGGGGAGTTTAACGCATGATTCACAAAACGCTTGGTCTTAAAATATGGATAAATGCCCAGTTTATTTGTACCAGCTTGCTCCTCCGAATCCGAATCTCAACCTGTAAGTATGATTAATAACTGATGTTTATATTTTCTAGCGATCGTTCAAAATTCGTAGTTTTGTATGTTATGTTGTGTAATGTACAGTCTGTATATCTCCTGCTGAAAAAGTCTGTGTACACATCTGGCCTAAATGTTTATCTTATGTTTAGGGTTGGGTATCGTTTGAATTTGAACGATTCCGATTCCGATTCCGATTCCTTGTTTCGATTCCGGTTCCTAACGATTCTCGATTCCGATTCTTTTAAGAGGGAGGGTCAAAAAAAGTTTAGGATATTTTAAATGAGCTAGCTAACCAACGGTCTTTCTGGAAGGAAATAGTCTGACCTTCTCCATCAATTTTAATTCTATGAAATTTTTACTTTTTATGAACTTTACTATGAATTTCTCACAGGGCTGTTTTCAACTACAATTTAAATATCAAATCTATGAACTTGAATATAAATATTATAAATTATGAACATTTTCACAGGGGTACACTTTCCTCAAGAGAGCTTTATTTTTGAAAACCATGAAAACACATTTACACATGAGTGTATGATGCTGCAGGTACTTGAACATGTTACCGTGCTCCCACTGATGGGCTAACCTGGTGCAGAATAGCAAATAAACAATAAGAAACAACTTGTAAAACCCAGTCCAGATTAGCAGCAGGTACAGTATAAAATCAGAAACAGTTCTTGTTTAGGAAAATGATCATATCTGCCTTCTCAGGCAGGATGCGTGAGCGTTCTGGACAGATAGTATCTCCTGCTGTGCACACATTTATTTCTACTCCATGAACTCACTTCGGTAAAGTTGGTTTTATATTCGCACATTCGGACTTCTGATAAATTCAGACTTTCCAATAAATGTGCAATAAATTAATGTTTGCGAATTTTAAGCAGCGACATGATATTGACAACCAACGATTGTCAACTTACAACATTTTTCACAGTCGATCAAAATAGGCAAGTATTGTTTTAATGGCATATTTACTTGTGAATGTCCACTGAATGTCCAATGTAGTGTGATTAACAAAGCTATTGAATACGGATGCCCGAATGTGCGAATATAAAACCAACTTTACCGAAGTCATGAACTCGGAGGTGCTTTATCATGTTCGACGTGCACACTCCTATGCACGAAACAATCTTGCCGCAAATGTTGCATTTTGGCGAGATTTCGTTCTGTTTAAAAAAAGTGAAGCCACACTTTGGACCGCCTACGCACGCTATCCATGTTCGACTCGCTCGGTTATGCCAACACTTCCGATGGACGCTTCTTCGTTGGTGTTCAGCGGTTTCTTCTTCCAGTCGGCGAACTGTGAATCGAAACTAGGAATCGAAACTAGGAATCGAAATTTAAACTTTTGAACGATTCCGGGAAAATCGAAAAGCTAGTCCCGGTTCCAATCGATACTCGATACTCGATACCCAAGCCTACTTATGTTAGAGGTTTTCAGCTTCGCTTGGCATTCTGATACAGTTCACACAGGTGCACCTATATAAAGTATAACAGTGACGCTGCTATCACATCTTATAAATAACTAAGGTGACAGTTTCTGGTTGATCAACTACTTCAGACGTTTCATCGTCGGACTCGGGCTCGAATTGATACGGTAAAATCGATGCTATCTTTTCTGTCCATACATTGTATACTGTGTGTTGCGAATTGATAGCTGTCATTCAGTTACAGCAATGGGCGTTTCGTTTCAGGCACGCGGTGCACACAGTAGACCAATCACAAAGGATCGGGCCATCTGACCAATCAGAGCAGTGTAGGCTCACGGAAAGGAGGGGTTTAGAGAGACTGATTCTATGAACTGCTTCAAACAACTCGTTTACAAAAGATTGAAAACTCAGGTGAAATTAAATGTATATTATGAGAAAACTAAAGTGTTTTTTGACCTTGCATGCATGTAAACGTGTTGTGGGAGACTCCCAAAACAATATTAGGAACCTTAAAAAAGGCATAATCTAAATTCAAATACTAAAAAAATTGTTGAAGAAAACCACTGCTTCAAAGATCTCAATGTCTCAAACTCTGCTCAGATTTGCAAAGATATACCAAAGCATGCAATCAAAAGATCTCAATATGAACTCAAACATATCATCAAATTTATCCAAGGCCAAATAATCTGAGTGATACCATCAACATGGATTTATAACTCTTTAATCTAAATGTATGTCAACAAGCTGATTTGTGTCTCTTTGTACATTTCTATTATGCATTTTGTCGAAAGTGAATTACATTGCATTCAAAGTACAGCGTTTAAAAGTTTGGGGTCAGTAAAATGTAAATAAATAAATAATACTTTTATTCAGCACAGGTGCATAATATTGTGATAAAAATATAGTAAAGATATTTATAATGGTACAAAAAAATGTATCTCCGTTTCCACAAAAATATGAAGCAGCACAACTGTTTTCAACATTGATAATAATCAGAAATGTTTCCTCGAGCAGCAAATCAGCATATTAGAATGATTTCTGAAGGATCATGTGACACTGAAGACTGGAGTAATGATGCTGAAAATTCAGCTTTGATCACAGGAATAAATTACATTTTAAAATATATTCAAATAGAAAACAGTTATTTAAAATTATAATAATAATACAGCTTTTAATGTATTTTGATCAAATAAATGCGGCCATGGTGAGCATGAGACTTTAAAAAACATTAAAAAACCTTACCGACCCCAAACTTTTGTTCATATAGTTAGTTTATATATTTATAGCTATCACAGTTCATCCATTCCTTGAGAAATGAACCCATGCCCAGTTAACATCTGTACTGATGAATTCAACTAATGATTTTAGGAGAAACATCCGAGACAGACACTTGCAGCATAACGAGAACTCCATTAAGTCTCATGGGATATGAAAGAGCCATCTGGGTGCCTCATACACACACGCTCACACACTTTTACACATAAATACACAAAGACACCCATTTTAGTGCAGTGTATTTTCACCTATCTGCACATTCGAAATGACTGAGTTCACTTACTCAGAAACGAAGAGGAAATCTGTAGACACAACTACAGGTATCAGAATGACTCAGCCAGTATGCTGCAAATGTGGTTGAGAGAGCAGACTTCAAACGGACTAGAAAATGCTCTCTCCACAGCGACACAGATGAGGTAAACAGTCTCAGCTGGGGTTATTGATGCTTAATTGACTTTAGTACATCTGCAATTCCATTTGCATGGTTGAGCGTTTGAAGGCATTAGTGAAGTTCAGGTACACTGAGGGATGTTCGACTGTTCTTTATGCAATGGCTCTAACTGCATAAGTGGCACATCTGTTGCATACAGAAATAAAATGAATACAAAATGAGGTACGATTGTGTTGCTGATGAGATTATCCTATTCCTTGTTTGCAAGTGACTTTGATGTATTTACCCGCGAATGCAGGCATCTCGGACTGAGGCTGTATGTAACTGCATTGAAAGGCTTTTGCACTAGGCTATATGACAAACAGATTAAATCTATTTATCAATATTTATCAGTTCTTATCTGGCACAGACAAAAATTAGGATGTTAATTGATTTTTTTTAAAATACCATGCATAAAATGTCCTTCTATTCTGACAAATCAGACAGAGATTGATTAGCATTCTCATTTATGTCTGAGTAACACAGGATTTCTGGAAGTAAACATTTTAAAATCATTGCTCATGGGAACCTACGTAGGGAAATGATGATGAAGATTTATGAAATGGCGTCATTAATGCTGACTGACTGAAGGCATCACAACAACACACAGTCCCAAACCCTTCACTAGCGATGAACCTGAGATGTGAAGTCAAGTTGGTGGTTTAAAAAAGCCTAAAAAACAAAAATGAAAACTTTCTCTAGTGAAACATCTAATGTTATATAACAAACGACTGCCATATGTAGTCTGTTGCTTGCAAAATAAAAATATTTGGTCAAACTACACAGCTACTTTTTTAATAGCCATCAAAGGTGCTTTTGGTGTAGTTACAATATTCACCAACAGGGGTTAAAATTTGTAGCCAACCCTCAATCCCTTGTCAGTAATATAGCAAAACTATAAAATAAGTAAAAACTCATAAAACAATATTAATAATATATCTATATATATA
>RJVU01015592.1:1730574-1749881 GCA_003731715.1 Anabarilius grahami | reverse complement strand
TGTATATATATGTGTGTGTGTGTGTGTGTGTGTATATATATATATATATATAAAGAATTGTCAAATCGATTAATCGCGATCAATCCAAAGTTGGTAAATGTGTGTGTGTGTACACATATATTTTTATTTACATAATATAAATGAAAATATATAATAAATATATACAAATATAATCCAAATACAATACATACATATATACTTTTNACAGAAGAAGAAGAATACTTAATTTCCCAGAATGCATTAACTTGAATTTCTTTGAATTGCAATTCAATTAATTCCTCCTTCTGTCATTCCAGTTCACGTTCCAATTCACCTTCCTGTGTGGTGTGGCCAGTTCACTTTAACTTCACACTCATTGCCTGAAAGCAAATTCTTATATTCAGAATTTTGCACAACCTTGTCTTCATAGCGCTCAGATTGCATGTCACTGTCTTCCAGTCTCATTCAAACACTGCAGTGGATGACAGACATCATTGTGCCAGGAACCCACTGTGGCGTGCTGCTGATGTGTTTCCTGTATGGCACTGGCCTCTGGGCGCAGAGATGGGTTTCTCATTTTGTCCTTGACTACAGATTATGGGGAAACCAGTGCCAGGCCGCAGCATGAAACGCCTTGCAGGGCAACAAAGACACTGCTGGAGACATTTGGAGAAACCATGTCAATACTGAATGAGCATGTGCTTGGGTTTGTGCATGTCTGATCACTCGGAACATTCATACAATTACTATAAATCAAGTACCAAAAAGATCAGACATTTTTTTCATATTCAATCTTACTCATATTACAGTTTTTTTCAATTGCTAACAAGCATTTAGCAATACTTAAAGTACTTTTTCTAAACTCTTAACACAGCAACACACAAACATCACACAATTAGCCAAATAGTTAATTTTCTGCCCAAAACCATATTTTGTTATATAAACACAAACTCTACATTTCAAAATGCTAAAACCCTCTTTCAACACATACTAACTCTATCAAAACACAGCAAACCTGATTCAAAATCAAGTCGTTCTGTCAAAACATAGCACTAGTTTTCTATCCAACATGAACAAATAGTCAATCATACTGCAATGACTGTCAAAATACTAACAGTTGATGGCATTATGAAAACTGCATTACTTGTCGTGTTTCAGTTCTAACTGGAAAAAATATGAAATTCATTGTTTTTATAATTCAGTTTCCTTTTACTGCAGTAATAGTATAATGAATGCAAGCCATTCTACATGTTTGGTTGAGTGTTGAATGTGTTCATTCTTGGCAACAGAAGTGAGTCATTATTTTATAGAATGTGCGGTAGAAAAAAAGAAGAAGAAAGTAACAGAATTGCTCAGGGCAGCTACTGGTCAGATGTGTTCCTTATGCAGGACTTCTGTTGGTCCCTCTGTTGAAATCTCTTTCTGGTGTTGTGTGTGTGGTGTTGATGGAGCCCATAGAGGGTGGGATGGTGTCCCTTTGGTAGCTAGTGCCCTACGCAGACCACATATTCTGCATATATGGAACAGTGGTAGTGGAATCGTTGTAGTAAAAGATTTACATGAAGCTTTTACTGAAATGAAAACATGAAATTGCTGCCATTGATCAACAACAAATACAACATACATGGCCTTTGGTTACTGCTGAAGCTTTTTTCCACAACAGAATAAAAAAAGTATAAAAGGTAATTGTGACTTTTTATCTCACAATTCTATTTATTTATTTTTATTTATTTATTTTTTTTATTTTGCAATTGTGAGTTTACATCTCACAATTCTGACTTTTTCCCTAAGAATTATGATATATAAACTATAGGAATTGAGTTTAAAAAGTCAGAATTGTGAGATAAAATTACATAATTACCTTTTTTATTTTCTATTCATGGCAGAAATAAGCTTTCATAGGTTCTGCGAGTGTACGTGAAAAAAACAGGGATGCACAGTCCAGCATTCTTCCTCCTCTCCTCTACATCTTCTTCTCCCTGGTCCTGATCCAACTTCTCCTTTCCTCCTTCATCTATTCTTCTCCCTTACCCAGATATTATTTTTTCTCTGCTTCTCTGTGTTGTTCTTCATCCACACTGAAAAATCTGATCAAATCTGATTCAAAGAGTCCTATTTTACTGTATGTTCATGTAATGGAAAGAAGTTCAACCTCTGACTATTCTGAGATTGGAATCTGCTATTTCTCAATATTTCAGTGATCTGCTAATTAAAAATGCTTATCAATTGTTTCAGTATTTGCTTTATATTTTTTTTTCAAAACTTTTGAGCTGCTGTTGTTGCAAAAGTATAGGTTTTATCCTATATTTAAAAATTGGATCATTGGGTCTTAATTTCTGACTTCTTGTGTTTAAGCATTTGCAAATAAGATGAGAAAGGTCCATGATTTTGGTATGAGGTAAGCTTATATGAAAAGAAAATGTAAGCATTTACGAAATGTGTTAATTGACTGCATTCTGTGTGAAAACGACATGAATTGAGTTAATGGTATGGTCACAACAGGCGGATGTTCTGCTAAATGTGTTTAGAGTTTTGAAAATGTGACTACAGAATGGACAAAAGTATGTTAGCAACTGAAAAAAACTGTAATGCAACATTGTGAGTTTTTTTTTAACATGAGATCTATGGACCACGTCTTTGGCCTGCTGTCAATTACTACAGACAGTAAAGTGCTTAAACAAACAGGAAACACATTTACAGTAAAACACTTATAATGGTAAGCTTGCAGCACAGGAAATAAATATTTGAAATATGCGACTTCACCCTTTTGAAAGTATAGACAAACCACATTAAACATGTAGCTTGTAATTGTTAATAAAATCACTTAGCATACCAAGTTAATCCAATCTTTCAGCTCATGTCACCATCAGCTTAAACAGTAAACATGGTTACTTCTGCTTGTTATCTGAGTAAGGGTAGCAGGAAGGGACATATAGAAGGTGATTTATAGCTATCAGTAGCCTAAGAAGTAGGCCTAATGTTTACATGAGACAGCCTCCACCCACAGGAAGTTCATCTGCCAATAAAGTGCTTTAGGCAACTGCACAGCTCGTTTAAGTGCTAAAATGACAAGCTTCACATTTATTTATTTAAACCCTGCAAGCCAGCTAGGCATTCATCATAAGTGTATTCACTGCAGGTTTTCCATCCTTCCATCCATACATCCATACATGCATTTATCCATCCATCCATCCATACAAGCATCCATACATCCATACGTGCATCCATCCATACATGCATGCATCCATCCATCCATACATTAAAGCATCCATCCATCCATCCATCCATCAGTCCTTCCATCCATACATGCATCCATCTATCAATCCGTCCACACATGCATCCATCCATTCATCCATACATGCATCCATCTATCCATCCATGCATCCATCCATCCATACATAGGTGTTTCATAAACTACATCTCAACTTACCATTCATTCTGTGATGGAAATGAAAGTGGTGGAAATGTTTTTATTATTATTAAAATACATTTTTTAAACATTTTGTATAAAATGGCTGACTCCTTTGCTAAAGCAAAATTTACATTTACATTTAGCAGACGCTTTTATCCAAAGCGACTTACATTGCATTATACTATACATTTGTATCTGAGTATGTGCAATCCCTGGGATCGAACCCATGACCTTGGCATTGCTAGTGCCATGCTCTAACCACTGAGCTACAGGAAAGCTAATTTTTTATATAAAAAATTAAATAAATATTAAGTATTTAATTATTATTTTATTTTATAATTCATTTTTGTATCATTTGAGGAACAGTCATAATTTGTGAGAACATGTATAGTATGTTAGTCATTTTCAAACAGTAAATATTAAAATTTAGTTTATGAGTTTATAATAATTTCAATCTTTGTTTAGATTATAATAATATTTTAACAATTCATATTTTAAGTTCCAAAGTCTGGGCAATTCTAAAACAATAAAAATTCACATAAAAGTGACATTAAAAATTCTCACATAACAAAAAAAAGTAAAAAAAATAAGTTTGAAATATTTTTTAATGCTACAAAAAACCCTGGGACATAAAAGTGCCTGTAGTTGTCTGTGTAATTGACAGCAGGCCACATGTGTTGTACGTAGCCATTAAGTTGAAAATAACCCTTACTTTTCCTTGAATTGGGATGGTGTCCATTACTTTGTTGAACTTCTAAGTTGTAAAACATGAAGACAGCATCCAAGTATGATGTAGTAGTTTAGTCTGTACCAGACTGACCACACTGAGATCATAATGAAATAGTAGCTCTCATGGGGTGTGTCCTTCTTAAACCCGCTGCATACTGTCATCTGCAGGACAAAACCTATTTAAGTCATTTAAGTCGATGAGTTACTGTCACTACAACTTTGCACTGACACTTAAAAGGATAGCGCACCAAAAAATTTAAGGATTCACCCAAAAATGAAAACTCTATCATTATTTATTCACCCTCCTGTTGTTCCAAACCCTTAAGACTTTTGTTCATCTTCCGAACACAAATTAAGATATTTTCTGAGATCTGAGAGATTTCTGTCCCTCCATTGACAGTCCACGCAACTTCCACTTTGACGCTTCATAAAGTTCATAAAGAGATCGTAAAACTAATCTATATGAATTGAGCGGTTTAGAAACACAATAGCTTTATATGATGAACAGATTGAATTTAGGTTTTTATTTTCATATAAACATTGATCAGCACACATAATCAGAAGCTCAACTGTCGTGCTCAACTGCTCGATTCATATGGATTACTTTAACAATCTCTTTATGAACTTTTTGAAGTGTCAAAATGGTTGTTGCATAGTTGTCAATGGAGGGACAGAAATCTCTCAGATTTCATTATAAAATATCTTCATTTGTGTTCCGAAAATGAACAAAAGTCTGGAATGACATGAAGGTGATTAAATAATGGCAGAATTTTCATGGAAAGGGTGAACTATCCTTTTAAATGATGTGATCATTTACTCACCCTCATGTTATTACAAACCCATATAGTATTATTTATGTGGAAATTTTGGAAGAACGGTTATGCAGTAAGGTTCTCCTATACCTACTATTCCTTTAAAGTCACAGGGCATAACACCTTGAGTCTGAATATGGTATTTTTGTAATAAAGATTTTATCATTATCCCAGCTACACCCTAAAGGTAACAGCTCTTCAATAATCTCCACGTTCAAACATGCTTCACATGCTCCAAATAAGTTTCTTTTCTGCGAGATATCGACTGAAGATTGCTTGTTGCCTTGCTGTAAATAACAATCAGAGACATTTGTGCTTACACATGCGAATTGGTGTCATGCTGTGCGCTTGCATCTGAGTGCTAAACCCATCAGTCGACATCTTAGCCTAGCAGCCGATGGGGATTCCTGTTTGGACGTGTGATATAGGTCAACAGCAAAGCCGTGTGGAGCACCAGCCACTCAATATGGTTCGGTACGTGTCGTTTTGTCCATGACCCACTTGCAGATCGAAGGAACACAGTGTTCCCCTATCGCTCCAGTTGCTATGGTAACACGGCGGGAGAGAGACGCAGGCCGTGGACATCATTTATGCTGCCAGGCAGGGATGTGAGCAAGAGGAGAGTGACAGAGGAATAGAGACCGACTAACACACAGCGATCAATACATCTACATGCGAGTAGATTTATGAAATCCCATGAGGGGAATCCAGAACTCCCATTCATAAAACCACAGTTGCACATGCCAATTAGTGTTTCAACCAAAAGAGCCTTTTCTGCCAGTGGAGAGAATGAACTCAGCAGCCTTACATATAAATAAAGGCTTTGTGTTGTTGTTGTTGAGTATCATTTGATACATCAGGCTTTTATGGCTCATATAATATAGTGAGAATATACTTCAGGAGGAAAAACACCTCAGTTTTATTTAGAGGCCCAAACTAAGCAAAAATATGCAGTTTGGTGCAGATGCTGATATTTATATTGCTAAAAAGTTGTCAGTTGTCTCTCTATTTCTCCCAATAATACAGTATGTCTTAGAAAGATGGTAGTTAAATGATTCGTTTTGTGATCAAAGTTATGTTTTTATTGTAGGGAGCAAAACATATAGTGCAATGCTACTCAATTATAATTGAGAGATGGACAAATAAACTTCTTTTTGGGGTCGAACACCACTCCTGGTAGAGACTAATCTTTAAAACTTCTGAACGACTGATGTGAGAAATTTGTGAACATTGATAGGCTGGAAGTAAACTTGTCTAGATGAACAAGGACATAAAAATCATTGTTAGTAGTCACAACCTTGATGTATAACCTGGATGGCCGAGTGGTTAAGGCGTCGGACTTAAGATCCAATGGACAAATGTTCTTGTGGGTTCGAACCCCACTCCTGGTAGAGACTAATCTTTAAAACTTCTGAACGACTGATGTGAGAAATTTGTGAACATTGATAGGCTGGAAGTAAACTTGTCTAGATGAACAAGGACATAAAAATCATTGTTAGTAGTCACAACCTTGACGTATAACCAGGATGGCCGAGTGGTTAAGGCGTTGGACTTAAGATCCAATGGACAAATGTCCTCGTGGGTTCAAGCCCCACTCCTGGTAGAGACTAATCTTTAAAACTTCTGAACGACTGATGAGAGAAATTTGTGAACATTGATAGGCTGGAAGTAAACTTGTCTAGATGAACAAGGACATAAAAATCATTGTTAGTAGTCCCAACCTTAACATATAACCAGGATGGCCGACTGGTTAAGGCGTTGGACTTAAGATCCAATGGACAAATGTCCTCGTGGGTTCGAACCCCACTCCTGGTAGAGACTAATCTTTAAAACATCTGAACGACTGATGTGAGAAATTTGTGAAAATTGATCGGCTGAAAGGAAATTTGTCTAGATGAACGCAAACATGATAATCATAGATACTTGTCGCTGACCTGACATATAACCAGGATCGCCGAGTGGTTAAGGTGTTGGACTTAAAATCCAATGGACAAATGTCCTCATGAAAATTGATGGGCTGAAAGAAATTTGTGAACATTGATTGGCTAGAAGTAAACTTGTATAGATGAACTCGTATTTATGATAATCCCGAAAGCACATGAAGGCAGCATTAAGATCCAATGGACAAATGTCCTCGTGGGTTCGAACCCCACTCCTGGTAGCAGCTAAACTTTAAAACATCTGAACGACTGATGTGAGAAATTTGTGAACATTGATTGGCTGAAAGTCAACTTGTCTAGATGAACATGAACATAAAAATCATTGTTAGTAGTCCCAACCTTAACGTATAACCAGGCGTTGGACTTAAGATCCAATGGACAAATGTCCTCGTGCGTTCGAACCCCACTCCTGGTATAGGCTGATCTTTAAAACATCTGAACGACTGATGTGAGAAATTTGTGAACATTGATCGGCTGAAAGCAAATTTGTCTAGATGAACACAAACATGAAAATCATACTTTCTTGTCGTAGCCCTAACATATAACCAGGATGGCCGAGTGGTTAAGGCGTTGGACTTAAGATCCAATGGACGAATGTTCTCGTGGGTTCAAACCCCACTCCTGGTAGTGGCTAATCTTTAAAGCAACCGATGTGAGAAAATTGTGAACATTGATTCGCTGAAAGCAAACTTGTCTAGATGAACACGGACATGAAAATCATACTTACTTGTTGCAGCCCTAACATATAACCAGGATGCCGAGTGGTTAAGGCGTTGGACTGATGCTGCCTTCACGTGCTATCGGAAATTTGATAATTCCCAATTCTGAAGTCATGATTACGAGCTCATAGCATTCAAGTTTTGAAATGGGAGGGCGTTCATGTGCAATTTTTACCTAGGAAACTCGTATTTTACGATAATCCCGAAAGCAGGTGAAGGCAGCATTAAGATCCAATGGACAAATGTCCTCGTGGGTTTGCTGAAAGCAAATTTGTCTAGATGAACACAAACATGAAAATCATACTTACTTGTCGCAGCCCTAACATATAACCAGGATGGCTGAGTGGTTAAGGCGTTGGACTTAAGATCCAATGGATAAATGTCCTCGTGGATTCAAACCCCACTCCTGGTAGAGACTAACCTTTAAAGCAACCGATGTGAGAAATTTGTGAACATTGATTGGCTGAAAGCAAATTTGTCTAGATGAACGCAAACATGAAAATAATACTTACTTGTTGCAGCCCTAACATATAACCAGGAAGCCGAGTGGTTAAGGCGTTGGACTGATGCTGCCTTCACGTGCTATCGGAAATTTGATAGTCCCAAATTCTGAAGTTGTGATTACGAGCTCATAGCATTCAAGTTTTGAAATGGGAGGGCGTTCATGTGCATTTTTTACCTAGGAAACTCGTATTTTACGATAATCCTGAAAGCAGGTGAAGGCAGCATTAAGATCCAATGGACAAATGTCCTCGTGGGTTCGAACCCCACTCCTGGTAGGGGCTCATCTTTAAAACATCTGAACGACTGACATGAGAAATTTGTGCACACTGATCGGCTGAAAGTAAATTTGTCAAGATGAACGCAAACATGAAAATAATACTTACTTGTTGCAGCCCTAACATATAACCAGGATGCCGAGTGGTTAAGGCGTTGGACTGATGCTGCCTTCACGTGCTATCGGAAATTTGATAGTCCCAAATTCTGAAGTTGTGATTACGAGCTCATAGCATTCAAGTTTTGAAATGGGAGGGCGTTCATGTGCATTTTTTACCTAGGAAACTCGTATTTTACGATAATCCTGAAAGCAGGTGAAGGCAGCATTAAGATCCAATGGACAAATGTCCTCGTGGGTTCGAACCCCACTCCTGGTAGGGGCTCATCTTTAAAACATCTGAACGACTGACATGAGAAATTTGTGCACACTGATCGGCTGAAAGTAAATTTGTCAAGATGAACGCAAACATGAAAATAATACTTACTTGTTGCAGCCCTAACATATAACCAGGATGCCGAGTGGTTAAGGCGTTGGACTGATGCTGCCTTCACGTGCTATCGGAAATTTGATAGTCCCAAATTCTGAAGTTGTGATTACGAGCTCATAGCATTCAAGTTTTGAAATGGGAGGGCGTTCATGTGCATTTTTTACCTAGGAAACTCGTATTTTACGATAATCCTGAAAGCAGGTGAAGGCAGCATTAAGATCCAATGGACAAATGTCCTCGTGGGTTCGAACCCCACTCCTGGTAGGGGCTCATCTTTAAAACATCTGAACGACTGACATGAGAAATTTGTGCACACTGATCGGCTGAAAGTAAATTTGTCAAGATGAACGCAAACATGAAAATAATACTTACTTGTTGCAGCCCTAACATATAACCAGGATGCCGAGTGGTTAAGGCGTTGGACTGATGCTGCCTTCACGTGCTATCGGAAATTTGATAGTCCCAAATTCTGAAGTTGTGATTACGAGCTCATAGCATTCAAGTTTTGAAATGGGAGGGCGTTCATGTGCATTTTTTACCTAGGAAACTCGTATTTTACGATAATCCTGAAAGCAGGTGAAGGCAGCATTAAGATCCAATGGACAAATGTCCTCGTGGGTTCGAACCCCACTCCTGGTAGGGGCTCATCTTTAAAACATCTGAACGACTGACATGAGAAATTTGTGCACACTGATCGGCTGAAAGTAAATTTGTCAAGATGAACGCAAACATGAAAATAATACTTACTTGTTGCAGCCCTAACATATAACCAGGATGCCGAGTGGTTAAGGCGTTGGACTGATGCTGCCTTCACGTGCTATCGGAAATTTGATAGTCCCAAATTCTGAAGTTGTGATTACGAGCTCATAGCATTCAAGTTTTGAAATGGGAGGGCGTTCATGTGCATTTTTTACCTAGGAAACTCGTATTTTACGATAATCCTGAAAGCAGGTGAAGGCAGCATTAAGATCCAATGGACAAATGTCCTCGTGGGTTCGAACCCCACTCCTGGTAGGGGCTCATCTTTAAAACATCTGAACGACTGACATGAGAAATTTGTGCACACTGATCGGCTGAAAGTAAATTTGTCAAGATGAACGCAAACATGAAAATAATACTTACTTGTTGCAGCCCTAACATATAACCAGGATGCCGAGTGGTTAAGGCGTTGGACTGATGCTGCCTTCACGTGCTATCGGAAATTTGATAGTCCCAAATTCTGAAGTTGTGATTACGAGCTCATAGCATTCAAGTTTTGAAATGGGAGGGCGTTCATGTGCATTTTTTACCTAGGAAACTCGTATTTTACGATAATCCTGNGTGATTGGCTGAAAGTAAACTTGTCTAGATGAACACGGACATAAAAATCATTGTTAGTAGTCCCAACCTTAACGTATAACCAGGATGGCCGAGTGGTTAAGGCGTTGGACTTAAGATCCAATGGACAAATGTCCTCGTGGGTTCGAACCCCACTCCTGGTAGGGGCTCATCTGAACGACTGATATGAGAAATTTGCGCACACTGATCGGCTGAAAGTAAATTTGTCAAGATGAATGCAAACATGAAAATCATACTTACTTGTTGCAGCCTAAACATACAACCAGGATGGCCGAGTGGTTAAGGTGTTGGACTTAAGAGCAAATGGACAAATGTCCTCGTGGGTTAAAGCCCCACTCCTGGTAGAGACTAATCTTTAAAACATCTGCACGACTGATGTGAGAAATTTGTGAACATTGATCGGCTGAAAGTAAACTTGTTTAGATGAACACGGACAAATAAAAACACAGTTTGTAGTCGCAACCTTAACATGTAGCCGAGTGGTTAAGGCGTTGGACTTAAGATCCAATGGACAAATGTCGTTGTGGTTGGGTTTGATGGGATCACAACTCAAAAAAAAGGGAACTTTCAAGACCTCAAACTTTTTTTTAATTACACAGTCATTTGCGAGAGAAATTGTTCTTGACCAACTCAAGTGCTCGAATAAACTTTTACTTTGAATTCAAATATTTCTGGGTTCTAACATGACTTTTATTTTAATAAAACCAAAATAGCTGTACATCAGTGGATGTACCATATATATCAGGAATGGGGGACATTTGTTTGCATTTGTTTTGTGAATTTGCCGGAATGGATATCGAGCACTTTAATCCATGTCTCAGCTTATTAAAAAGCATAAAGCAAACAAGCCATGTGTTCCGGCTTAATCTTCATTTACTCTTTGTGGATTCCAGAGTATATTGACATTGAGTCACTGTTCATCCTTCTCACGTGGATTTTCTGAATACATTTGAATGTAATCATTCCAGGGCTCACATCAGGTCTGATGGTGAACTGCTTACCATGCATTCTCTCCAGGAAGGAAGTCTCGTCCCACCGGAATACCGATCAGCTACATTGCACCTGTTGTCTATGCTGAGACATCATCTTTATGGCTGATTAGAGTGGTGATTACTTCCTGATAGGCTGGACCGTTGGGTTTGCTGGGGCTGGTTCTTCTGCAGCTCATTAGAAGAAGCCCAGTGAAGTCTTACTAAGCAAAACTTGCAGAAGGTTCAGCCTGCAAAGTGCAGCCGGCAGCAAAAACACAAGAGAGAGAAGAATGAAATTTTTGATAAGGTGGTCTCATCATTGTACTATAATCTTCTGGGTTACACTGTCTTTCTGAAGTTATATGATCCAGTGAGGTAGAAAAACCATCATAATGCCCGTTAAAGGTTATATTCTAATTTTGTTTTTATATATATAGCATTTTATTATTTTGTTACCTCACTGAAGTCCACTTATGATGTTGGTCAAGGTTTTTTTTGCAACAAAAAAAGTTGCAATTTAGTTTTGCATGACCATTTTTCACTCTCTCTAACAATTAAAGGTGCAGTAAACGATTTCTGAGAAACACTGTTGATATTTGGAATCAACCCAATAAAACACACCCCTCTCTTCATTGCTCCGCCCCCCAAATGTATGAAGACACAATGCAGTGGATGTCTCTTTATCAAAGCTGACGTGAAGCAAAATAATGCTTTGCGAAAAATAAAGCAGAAATGGCGAACGACAAGGAAGTACAAACAATGAACATACAGTACACAAGAGTATATACAAGCAAGAGTTGGTTGTTAGTCGCCAGCAGCACACCAGCTCCAGACAAACGACACTCAAAACTGTCCTGTTACTATAGCTAACATTACAACAACAGCATATCTTGTTTCTCTGAAACAGCAAAACCAATTTTACTCACGTATGTAGCAAAATCAATGCAACCTTGGCGTCAGGAATTCAGTTTTCAGGCCTTCCCACTTAGGTCTCTCCAGCGCTGGAAAGCTTTTCTATTATTAACGTGGGTCCTAAAGCTCTTGCCTGATCATAACCCTGCTTTTTCTGCTGATATTCCTCTGACCTTTCCTCTTTGTAATATCTCTCAGCCATCTCTCTTTCTACAGTCAGCGTTGAATCACTTACTGCACCTTTAAGACCCTTTTACATGACTCACATTCTAGTCTCAAATACGTTGTATTCTATAGAGAAAAAAGGTCAAACAACAGAAGCTCAGAGTTCACATGATTTCAATTTTGACCTCATTTGCTGCTGACTTTCCAAAATGAATGCAGACAGTAATTACCAAATAATTTGCATCATTATGTTGGTGATGTTGGCAGGAAATCAAACAAGACTGATCATGACTGCAATAAGATGGCATTCAGACATTAATTCACAAATTATGCAAATTAGACATTATATGCAAAATATTAATACATATAATACATACAGTACATTCATGTAAAGCAATATATATTCCTTATAGCAAATCTCAGCTGCCTGATTTTTCTTATTTCATCACAAAAAGTAACTAATGTAACACAGTTCGTAAGTACGGGAAGAAGGAGGCGGGAACCGGCAAACATTCAAACAAACTTTAATTCAAAATAAACAGAACAAAACGAAAGTAATGCCGGCAGACCCTCGCGGACGTCTGCCGGCCACACAAACATAATAAAACACAACATAAAGTCCAGGCCTGGTCCTCTCTCGTCCGTTCACTGTCGTCGCTCCTCCTTTTATGCCTCCGGAGCTCCTCCGTGAGGGACTCGAGGCCGGTGCGCCTCACAGGTGACGATCATTAACACTCGCGTCACCGGCCTCGCGCCGTTCCCTCACGGCTCTCGCCCGCCCTGCTCGCCACAACTATATTATTGCAGTTTTCTATATAAAGTTGGATATATAAATATGTCCAACTTCATTCGCATACACACAGTATATATATATATTATATAATTATAATATATATAATGAAATTATATTGTATATATAGTATATATAATAATATATATAATATATATTATAATATATAAATATGGGCGGTCATATGTTAATGAGTGCATGGTTGTAATGCCATGACCATGATGATTTCAGAATGACCCATTTTTGCTTAGTTTCATTTAAATGGATTGGAGCGTACTTCAAAATCATTTACATGTACACTTACACTTATGACATGAAACGGAAGCTGCGATAGTCTTTTCTTCCCTATTGTGACGTATAGCCGAGTGAAACGGCTTCTCGAACAAGAGAAAATGTAGGGCGGGATTTGATTTTGTCCATTGGGAATTGATTGGATTGTTGAATCATTGTGGTTTGCTATTGGTGGACCTCATGTGAGTGACAGGTTGCCCCGCCCTCACACCAGTAAACACATCATCAGAGATCAGATGAGAAGAGATTTCCCTGCAAGAGGTAGGGGAAGTTATTTTGATTTACGGATAAATCATTTATAACACACAATGCAATATTCCATATAAAATAAGAATTGTCCATTTTGATTTCATGGTGACTTTAAAAAGCAGCTCAATTAACCAAAGCATCCAATCTGTGCATTTTATTAGTATGTGCATTCCTGAGAATTGAAAGAAAAAAAAGTGCATAGAAAGACCTATTTTCCACAATATAATATTTTTAACAAAGAATAAATTATGTTTTCTTGAGCACAAAGCAATACCAAGCAGCACATTATCCACAGTTGGAGGGCGTAAGGTGGGCGGTGCAAAAACTGTATGTCATCCTTAAAATAGCCATAAATGAAAGCTAAGGCTGTAATCAGAGAGTCTTACTAATTAATGAAACATGAAGGCAAAAAGGACCCCAAGCAGATTGTGACCTCAATCCTCCTCTGCTTATACGAACTCTCAGTGGAAACACCAACTATGCACAGCGTGACACTTTTCTTTGGTTTAGACTCAAGGGCATCCTTGGATAGCACATGGTGAATCACCTCCGCACCCATCCAGTGGGGTTTCTAGGGATGAGTCATCCTCATTAATGGTGGGCTATTCGGGAACATCTGCGCAGCCGCAGAAAAGCGCATGCACGCTCTGTCTTAGGCGGGATTCCCCTCTCAGCATGCCTAACAGAACCCCGGCTGTCAAGCAGTGCAGCGGATGGAGTCCAGTGACGTTGACGTTTAGGTAGTTTATCTGCACGATGAGTCATCGACCGTATGGGTGGGTCATTTGCACACCCTCAACCTTTATTGCACGGCAGAGATGAACTGTGCAATAATAAGAACATTCAATGAAAGGTTAATGCAATGCATATTTTTTTCAAGATACATGCATCCTTGCCACAAAGTAATCCCATCTGCAATAGTAGCAGTCATTTTTCACACATTACTAACACATATATCATCAGAGAAGTCGATAAGAGCCCTCAAGGCATTTAGATGGGCTGGTTTCACAGAGCTATTATTCTACTGTGGTTCCTTGACATTATTGACATTGAGCCTGTCCTGGCTAATGCTTCCCCAGTCTGCGATGATAACACGTCTGTAAGGATTTGAATGAGAAGACACATTTGTCTTTGGCATGACATATTTCATTATCCATCCAGACCAACCAATATGACAAAAGTTCCTGGCATCTAAATGAACATGATCAACAAACATGCTAAATAATGTCTTATTAAAAATATAACATAAATACAAAATAGTTTTGTAAGGGTTAGGTTTAGGGTTAAGAGATCGAAAATAGTTTATATGTAAAACATATTTAAAACTACATTAATTTAACAAATTATTATCTATATCTATTTATTATATTATATATATATATTAATTTATAATAATTCTATTTTATCATTTTTTCAAAGTTTTAAATTATATTATAATATTTGACCCTTATAAATTCCCTTAAATAAAAATTAAATGCAAATTAAATGTTTTTTTCCTTAATAAATTTAAATGAGAGCATAATATTTAACATTTTCTGTCATAAATTAAGTAATTAATTAAAACAATTTATGGAGATTTATTTCAAATTGAAATAAAAGTAATTTCCCCACATATGTAAACTAGGAACATTAATGCAAACCCCTTAAAATATAAAATAAATAGTAAAGTAAAAAGTAAAAATAGGTTATAAAAATGTAGAATAGATTAAAAGAGCATCTGAAAATTTTAGCAAAAATGTTATTATTGTATTTTATATGTAATTGTATTAAATATTGCAAAAAATATCGATACAAATTTTAAGTCCAAATTAAATGCATTGGGTCAATGCTTATAGAAGATGTTTGGATGGTCTAAGAAGCAGCATGCAGACTGAATAAAAAATCTCAAAACATGAATGAACTGAATTTGCATGGACGTACACTACTACACATCAACTGGTGTTTGCTGTTCATGTGTGTGTTGTATTTCTTTACTGTAGTCAGCATGTGTTGCATCAGTGCTTTGGCCTACTTAAAGTAGATTCATGCAATTCTGCTGTCTAACAAAACGACCTATGCTCTCACATCATCTGAGATATAGACTTAATCCAAAAACAACCATGACAACACGCTCATCACCACGGTAACCCGACTCATTGAGCTGCAGAGAGCAAGCTCGCCTAATGAGGGATACAGAGTGTTCCCTCTCCGCTCGTGGCTGCGGCACATGGTACGATTCATGCGGCACCTGTTGATTTATACTCTACTGTCAGACAGACACGACACCAGACAGCTCACGTCTCACTTCATACATGCACGAGACTGACTGTATCCACAGTACAGCGTCTATTTAAGTCTTATCTTTTTTCTTCTCAGTGCATTTCAGTGTATTGTTTTAATGGCAGGTAAACCCAGAGGAAAACTGTAGAGATTGCACTTTCATAGCTCAGGAGACTTCATGGAGTCCTAAATTACTGTATGTTTCATTTAAGAATCAGCTTTGTTACGACACTCAAAGTTCAATGCAAAGGGAGATATTTTCTTTTACAGAAATCGCTTTTTCAGGACTACAACAAATGGCTGGTAGGGACTACAACGAGCTTCTTCCTGGGTTAGTGACATCACAAATCCCAAAATTTACATAAACTCCGCCCCCCAGAACACGCAACAGAGGGGGTGAGGCCATGTTGGGCTGCTTTAGAGAAGAGGAAGAGTTGTTGTAGTAGAGTGTTGTTGTCATGCCGTAATTTTACGCCGGACTGCTTCGCAAACGTCAATTCAACGCTGGATTTACACAAAAGATTAACATGACGGCACATGCTAGTCGATGAGTTGAATCAACTCCACAGCAACTACATAAATGTATCCACTAACAATTCAGAAACATCCAGATGCATTCTAAAAGTTCTTCCTGAGTCTCTCCATCAGTGTCGACTCTGGTTTGAACAATGTAAGGCTGAACACCGTTACTGACAATCCTCATTTTGGCTGCGTGAGATTCTCCAGCTTTGTTGTTGTTGAGCAACCGAAGCGCGAGCTGTTAAAGCTCCTTCCTCTTCTGGAAAGGAGGCCGGGAGCAGCAGCTCATTTGCATTTAAAGGGACACACAAAAATGCGTGTTTTTGCTCATACCCAAAAAGGGGCAAATTTGACAAGCTATAATAAATGATCTGTTGGGTATTTTGAGCTGAAACTTTACAAGCACATTCTGGGGACACCAGAGACTTATATTATCACTTGTAAAAGGAGCATTATAGGTCGCCTTTAATAGTTAAGGGATATAGAATATATCATGCAGAATAAGGCATTAATATGTGTTTTATTAGTACTAATAAACAGCCAATATCCTTGTAATATGCATGCTATAAGCAACTAGTAAATAGTGAAAATTGGAGCCTAAAGTGTAACCAAAAGTCAAAAGACTTATGTCATAATGACTTAGTATAGCAGTTCTGATTTTTATATCATTATTCCAACTTCTTATCTCATAATTAAGACTTTTCATCATAATTTTGACTTTTTATGTCATATTTATGATATGCCAAATCAAAGCATGATTTAGTTTTTTCTTATGTGGCAGAAATCATCTTTCATATTCGAGCCCATGAGGACTATGACAAAAGAAAGCTATAAAAAGATGTTTATGTTCACATGGACATTTGGTGTCATCAAAGCAAATCTGAGAACAATCTCAGCCATTATCGAGATCTTTTCTGACACTCCAAAAGAGAAACATATGAGATTACTAGTCTTTTGAAGAGCAAACGTTAGCAGAAGTTTCAGTTTGTTCTCCATTTCATCTAATTGCTTTGGAGAAACAACTGTGATTTTTCTCTCCTAAAGCTTATGGAACTCAGTAGAAGTTCTGGTGAAAACTCAAGAGGGTTGGTGCAGATGTTGGCCGTAAACCATCAAGCTTATATGACCTGCTGCAGGGAGAGATTGATATCTGCAGTAATTTGAGTGGTTTTCTGCCCCGTGCAAGACGTGGCATGAAGTCAAGCCTCATTACAAGTATTAGTCAAACATTTATTCCTGCTGTTTGAAAGATCAAAAACAGCCACATAAACAGTCGTGTGGGAACGATTTACTGGACGTTTCTCTCCTGGAAGGCATTACTGATAATTCAACAGCATAAACAATTTAGAAAATAATACTGTCACAATGCAACAATAGCATACACGTCTTTTTTTTATCTGTGCATGACTGTAATCGTGTCTGCCTCCCCCGCACGCATGGATGATGTCATCGTTGGCAGAAGGCAGCGATTGTGATTATTTTGTTTATCACAGTACATATTATTCATATTCCTCTACAGTAACTGTAATTGTGACCGTCGCATTGGCCTTTTGAAATTGTGATTAATGAAACACCTGAATCTCTGCAAACGGTGCAACGGTTTTGACTTTGCCAGCTGAACACAATGTCAAAGTTAATGGAATGTCAAGGAAATCCTTCAAAATCTGGATAATCTGTGATATCTAAATCTTTCCACCAAAACCACCCCAGGCGCTTATACCTTGGCAGTCAAAAGAGGAAAAGGATAACAAGCAGCAAACATGTTTGGCTTTAACACGAGAGAGAAAGAGACTGCATCTCCTGCTGGATGGATATCACCTGCGAGACAAATGCTACTAAAGCAGAACATGCGAGCATGAAATTTTGGAGACATAAAAGAGAGCGAGACATGGAAATGATTTTGTTGGATTGCACATACTCTTGGCTTGGCTATTCAGAAAATTATATAATTGATTTTTTTTTTGTATACAAGTACAAAACTGTCACTTCATTCACATCATTCTGCAACAATGCAATATAATAAAATACTAAACAACCATTCAGGATGATCTTTCTGTCTGGGATCTATACACAAGCCAGGGTGTAAAACAGCAGGATGTGACTGTGAACTTGAAAAAGTGACACTTTATGAATCAGTTAGAAGGCAAACCTCAGCTGTTGACCTTCTGATGTCCTCAGAGATGTTGCCTATTTACTTTGGCTTGAACAAAGTTCACATCACCATAGAAGTTCTTGAATAATTGTGCATTTAGAGCATATATAGACACAGTCCCCTTCTGATAAAAGCTATTTAACATGCATTTGTGAAGTTCAATGCATGTGATTCATACTATATATTTGTAAGGTCAATGTCATATAAAATAGGTCTTATATATAGAGATCCACCGATATATCGGCCAATAATCGCTATCGGCCAATAAAAGCAAAATTTCACACTATTGGCTATCGATAGTTAAAAAACAGCTGATAGTCAGGGCCGTTATATCCTGTCAATCAAAAGAGGGCAGGAAAATGCACTGAATTTGTGCTTTGTGTAAAGAAAATGCTAATAAATTGTTTTTTTGATGTTTAATATTAATAGTAATTATATGAATTAATAACATTCAGAAAGTTAAGAAATATTAATTTAATCCTTCAGAATTTAGTTAATGTGTGTTAATATTAATTTGAGTAATGTGTTTGTTTAACTGATACCAGTTACTCTGAAACAAGTTGATGAAATGGAGAGAAAGTTTTTATTTGCATTTCTTTCAAAATATAATAATTACAAATATAATTATTAATTCTAATGAAATTATCATTAATTTAAAAGAAGGTATGAAAGGCAGAACCCTCAAACTATTGGTATCTGTAGATATCACTCTGAATAATCAGTTATTGGTGGAGAAATTTAATATCGGTGCATCTCTAATATATATATATATATATATATATACATATATACACATATATATACA